>LR738712.1:691119228-691131810 GCA_902687465.1 Secale cereale | reverse complement strand
GACACTAGCTAGGCAACCTCTCTCGACCCCTCGACCCCCGACTGCTCGGCGATCCACAACCTAGACCCCGATCATGTCACATTTTGTCTAGTGTCAAAGGATTCAACAAAACCAATACTTCATCATTAGGCGAAAGTAACAGTAGCATGATGGTACGAAGCTCTCCAAAGTTATTTTGGAACGGAGTCCCAGATAGGATAATTCGTAACAAAAGACGGATTATCCTATTAGGAACTCCGTTCCAGAATAACTTTGCATAACTTTGTACCAAAATGCCCCGGTTACTTCTGGCAAATGATGAAGTCATGGAATTCTTCAATACTTTGACCCCCGACTGCTCGGCGATCCACAACCCTAGACCCCCGACTGCTAGGCAACCTCTCGACCCCTCGACCTTCGGCCTCTCGACCCCTCGACGACCCTCGGCCCCTCGACGATCTCTCGACCGGTCCCTCTGTCCCTCGACGACCCTCGACCCCGGTCCCCCCTAATGTCGAAGTTATCGGGGAGGGTGTATATCGACATAGACATATCCGATAAAAAAAAAAGAGGAAGAAGAAGAAAAAAGGAACCGCTAGAGGAGAAGATCGAAGAAAAAAAAAGAAAAAAAAAGGAGAAGAAGAAAGGAATAGAGGAGAAGAAGAGAAAATTTCTCTTCTTCTCCTCTATTCCTTTCTTTTTCTCCTCTTTTTTTCTTTTTTTTCTTCTTCTTATTTATTTCTCCTCTTCTTTCTTTCCTCTTTCTTATTTTCTTCTTTCCTATCCTTCTTTTTCTAAATTTGTAACTTTTGCATATATAAAACTTTCTATATATATTTAGCATATATAAACACAAAAAACTATATAGCCACATACACATATATATACATCACATACAGCAACTTCCTAAGAAAAAATATATTTATATACACATACATATATATTTAACATATATATTTAGCAAATTCCTAAGAAAAAAAAATATATACACATACATATATATACAGCAACTATATATAGACATGCATATATATACAGCAACTATATATACATCAATTTATATAAACATAAAAAAATACACATATATACATATATACACAGCAACTATATATAAACATAAAAAAAGGGAGCCCTCACATCGCGCGGCGGGGCTGGGCGGCGCGACGGCGGCGGGGCGGGGCGGCGCGACGGCGATGGGGCGCGGCGGCGCGACGGCGGCGGGGCGCGGCGCGCGGCGCGACGGCGACGGGCCGGGGCGCGGCGACGGCGCGGGGCGGGGCGGAACGGGGTCGCGGGGCGGGGCGATGGCGACGACGCGGCGTCGGGGCGGCGTCGGGGGCGACGGCGACGGGGCGACGGGGGCGACGGCGACGGGGCGACGGGGGCGGGGAAGGAGAGGGAGGCGTCGGGGGCGCGGAAGAAGGAAACTGGCGAAATTTTCGCAAGTCCTGGTTATATAGGAGGGGCATTAGTCCCGGTTGGTGGCTGAAACCGGGACTAATACACCCCTTTAGTCCCGGTTGCTGCCACCAACCGGGACTAAATGTCCCTTTTCAGCATCCCAAAGGGCGGGAAGGAGGGGCCTTTAGTCCCGGTTGGTGGCAGCAACCGGGACTAAAGGGGGGTATTAGTCCCGGTTTGAGCCACCAACCTGGACTAATGCCACCCTTTAGTCCCGGTTGGTGCCACCAACCGGGACGAAAGGCCTTGCTCGCGCGGTGCGGTGGGAAGTTTAGTCCCACCTCGCTAGTTGAGAGAGGCCAGCACCAGTTTATAAGCCCCGCTGCCTCTCTCCTCTCGAACTCCTCTTAACTGCAGGCCTAAGAGCCTAAACTGACACTGCTTTGCCTGTGGGCTTGCTGGGCTTTCTACGGGCCTGAATCCTGGCCCATGGTTGGGTTTCTAGTCGTATTCAGGCCGTGTGGGCCCAGTAGGTGGCATTTTTTTATTTTTTTTCTTTGTTGCTTTATTTTTTAGTTTTGTTTCTACTTTCAACAAAATACTTACTGTTGCTATTTTTATTTATTTGTTTTCTTTGTTGCTTTATTTATTTTATTTTGTTTCTACTTACAACAAAATACTTATTGTTGCTATTTTTTTCAAGTTTTTTTGTTTTGTTTTCTGCATTATTTATTTTCTTTTGTTTTTTGCTTTATTTTTTTAATTATTTCTGGTAAAACCAATTACAAACTTTCTCTGTTAGTGCAAGTAGTATTGAAATTTGAATAGTACAAACGGACAATGGTATCATACTCGTTTGTTACAAAGTTGGCATGGTATCATCATAATAGTTGCGGAAAAAACTCTTCACTTTTTCTTCGCTTGTGTCATTTGCTTATTGCGCCGTAACCATGGATAATCTTCATCGTTTATCAGGATGCTTGGGTCAGCCTTGACTTTGAAGGGAGGAATTTCATGAAACTTTTCATAATCTTCAGACATGTCTGTCCTGCCCTCCACTCCCAGGATGTCCCTTTTTCCTGAAAGAACTATGTGGCACTTTGACTCATCGTATGATGTATTCGCTTCCTTATCTTTTCTTTTTCTCGGTCTGGTAGACATGTCCTTCACATAGATAACCTGTGCCACATCATTGGCTAGGACGAACGGTTCGTCAGTGTATCCAAGATTTTTCAGATCCACTGTTGTCATTCCGTACTGTGGGTCTACCTATACCCCGCCTCCTGACAGATTGACCCATTTGCACTTAAACAAAGGGACCTTAAAATCATGTCCGCAGTCAAGTTCCCATATGTCCACTATGTAACCATAATATGTGTCCTTTCCCCTCTCGGTTGTTGCATCAAAGCGGACACCGCTGTTTTGGTTGGTGCTCTTTTGATCTTGTACAATCGTGTAAAATGTATTCCCATTTATCTCGTATCCTTTGTAAATCAATACAGTCGAAGATGGTCCCCTGGACAACAAGTACAACTCATCACAAACAGTGTTGTCACCTCTGAGACGTGTTTCCAACCAACTGCTGAAAGTCCAGATGTGTTCACGTGTAATCCAGTCATCGCACTACTCCGGGTGTTTGGAACGCAGACTGTTCTTGTGTTCATCGACATACGGGGTCACCAATGTAGAGTTCTGTAGAACTGTGTAGTGTGCTTGAGACCAAGAATATCCGTCCCTGCATATTATTGAGTCCCTTCCAAGCGTTTCTTTTCCAGTCAGTCTCCCCTCGTACCGCGATTTAGGGAGACCTATCTTATTAAGGCCAGGAATGAAGTCAACACAAAACCCGATGACATCCTCTGTTTGATGGCCCATGGAGATGCTTCCTTCTGGCCTGGCGCGGTTACGGACATATTTCTTTAGGACTCCCATGAACCTCTCAAAGGGGAACATATTGTGTAGAAATACGGGCCCCAGAATGACAATCTCGTCGACTAGATGAAATAGGACGTGTGTCATGATATTGAAGAAGGATGGTGGGAACACAAGCTCAAAACTGACAAGACATTGTGCCACATCACTCCTTAGGCTTGGTACGATTTCTGGATCGATCACCTTCTGAGAGATTGCAATGAGGAATGCACATAGCTTCACAATGGCTAATCGGACGTTTTCCGGTAGAAGCCCCCTCAATGCAACCGGAAGCATTTGCGTCATAATCACATGGCAGTCATGAGACTTTAGCTTCTGGAACTTTTTCTCTGCCATATTTATTATTCCCTTTATATTCGACGAGAAGCCAGTCGGGACCTTCATACTGAGCAGGCATTCAAAGAAGATTTCTTTCTCTTCTTTCGTAAGAGCATAGCTGGCAGGACCTTCATACTGCTTCGGAGGGATGCCGTCTTTTTCGTGCAAACGTTGCAGGTCCTCCCGTGCCTCAGCTGTATCTTTTGTCTTTCCATACACGCCCAAGAAGCCTAGCAGGTTCACGCAAAGGTTCTTCGTCACGTGCATCACGTCGATTGAAGAGCGGACCTCTAGGTCTTTCCAGTAGGGTAGGTCCCAAAATATAGATTTCTTCTTCCACATGGGTGCGTGTCCCTCAGCGTCATTCAGAACAGCTAGTGCGCCGGGGCCCTTTCCAAAGATTACGTGTAAATCATTGACCATAGCAAGTACGTGATCACCGGTACGCATGGCGGGCTTCTTCCGGTGATCTGCCTCGCCTTTGAAATGCTTGCCTTTCTTTCGACATTGATGGTTGGTCGGAAGAAATCGACGATGGCCCAGGTACACATTCTTCCTGCACTTGTCCAGGTACATACTTTCAGTGTCATCTAAACAGTGCGTGCATGCGTGGTATCCTTTGTTTGTCTGTCCTGAAAGGTTACTGAGAGTGGGCCAATCGTTGATGGTCACGAACAGCAACGTCTTTAGGTCAAATTCCTCCTGTTTGTGCTCATCCCACGCGCGTACACCGTTTCCATTCCACAGCTGTAAAAGTTCTTCAACTAATGGCCTTAGGTACACATCAATGTCGTTGCCGGGTTGCTTAGGGCCTTGGATGAGAACTGGCATCATAATGAACTTCCGCTTCATGCACATCCAAGGAGGAAGGTTATACATACATAGAGTCACGGGCCAGGTGCTGTGATTGCTGCTCTGCTCCCCTAAAGGATTAATGCCATCCGCGCTTAAAGCAAACCATACGTTCCTTGGGTCCTTTGCAAACTCCTTCTAGTACTTTCTCTCGATTTTTCTCCACTGCGACCCGTCAGCGGGTGCTCTCAACTTCCCGTCTTTCTTACGGTCCTCACTGTGCCATCGCATCAACTTGGCATGCTCTCTGTTTCTAAACAAACGTTTCAACCGTGGTATTATAGGAGCATACCACATCACCTTCGCAGGAATCCTCCTCCTGGCGGGCTCGCCATCAACATCACTAGGGTCATCTCGTCTGATCTTATACCGCAATGCACCGCATACCGGGCATGCGTTCAGATCCTTGTATGCACCGCGGTAGAGGATGCAGTCATTAGGGCATGCATGTATCTTCTGCACCTCCAATCCTAGAGGGCATACGACCTTCTTTGCTGCGTATGTACTGTCGGGAAATTCGTTATCCTTCGGAAGCTTCTTCTTCAATATTTTTAGTAGCTTCTCAAATCCTTTGTCAGCCACAGCATTCTCTGCCTTCCACTGCAGCAATTCCAGTACGGTACCGAGCTTTGTGTTGCCATCTTCGCAATTGGGGTACAACCCTTTTTTGTGATCCTCTAACATGCGATCGAACTTCAGCTTCTCCTTTTGACTTTCGCATTGTGTCCTTGCATTGACAATGACCCGGCGAAGATCATCATTTGGTTCCTCTTGATCTTCAGCAGCTTCACCCGTTGCAGCATCATTGGGCACATCGTCTGGTTCCTCTTGATCTTCACCAGCTCCCCCCATTGCAGCATCGCCGTATTCAGAGGGCACATAGTTGTCATCGTACTCTTCTTCTTCGCCGTCTTCCATCATAACCCCTATTTCTCCGTGCCTCGTCCAAACATTATAGTGTGGCATGAAACCCTTGTAAAGCAGGTGGGAGTGAAGGATTTTCCGGTTAGAGTAAGACATCGTATTCACACATTTAGTGCATGGACAACACATAAAACCATTCTGCTTGTTTGCCTCAGCCGCATTTAGAAACTCACGCACGCCCTTAATGTACTCGGAGGTGTGTCTGTCACCGTACATCCATTGCCGGTTCATCTGCGTGCATTTATATATAATTAAGTGTGTCAAAAACCATTACAGAACATCATAAATAGATAATTAAGTGACCAAATGGATAAAAGTTCATCATCACATTAAAACCAAAGTACATACATATATAGTTCTCATCTAACAACATATAGCTCTCCATACACATCGAAACTATCTAAAACATTTCAACGCGAAAACAAATGCTATCATAATCGCAACCAAGGTAACAATTGATCCAACAGCATAATGATACCAAGCCTCAGTATGAATGGCATATTTTCTAATCTTTTTAATCTTCAACCGCATTGCATCCATCTTGATCTTGTGATCATCGACCACATCCGCAACATGCAACTCCAATATCATCTTCTCGTCCACAATTTTTTTTATTTTTTCCTTCAAGAATTTGTTTTCTTCTTCAACTAAATTTAACCTCTCGACAATAGGGTCCATCTTGATCTTGTGATCATCGATAACTTCCGCAACATGCAACTCCAATTCCATCTTCTCCTCCTCCATTTTTTCCATTTTTTTCTTTAACGAAATCTTTTCCTCTTCAACTAAATTTAACCTCTCCACAAGAGGGTCGGTTGGAATTTCCGGTTCAACTACCTCCTAGACATAATAAAACATCTATGCATGTCAGGTTGGTCGGCATAACTATCATAAACACTAAAACAAATAGTTATAAATTAAAGATAATATACCACATCCGAATCGTAGACCGGACGAGGGCCCACGTGGGCGGATATTAAAACCAGCGCACTATATAATAACAAGCAATAATAAACGTAAGAAAATTAGACAAATATCTATCTAAAGCAATAATAAAAGTAAGAAAAGCATGGACATAACAAGAGGCTCACCACCGTGGTGCCGGTGACGAGATCAGCGGGGGCGATCGACGGCGGCGAAGACGGGGACGGGACGTGACGGACCGCTAAACCTAGACAAATCTCGGAGAAAATAGAGCTTCGAGAGGAGAAAAGCTTAACTAGTGTGGCTCGGGCATTCCACCGAACACGTTGTGTGCATAGGAGGTGAGCTAGAGCACCACTAACCCCTCTCCCCCTCGGCCAGAAAAAAAAAACAGAGCAGTGAGCTCTGCTCTTGAGTGAGGGGGTATATATAGGCAACTCACTGGTCCCGGTTGGTGCTACAAACCGGGACTAAAGGGGTGCCTTTGGTCCCGGTTCATAACACCAACCGGGACCAATAGTGGTGGGCCAGGAGCAAGAGCCATTGGTCCCGGTTTTTAGCTCCAACCGGAACCAATAGGTCCAGACGAACCGGGACCAATGGCCCACGTGGCCCGGCCGGCCCCCTGGGCTCACGAACCGGGTCCAGTACCCCCATTGGACCCGGTTCTAGATTGAACCGGGACTAATGGGCTGGACCAATGCCCTGTTTTCTACTAGTGTTTAGTCCCGGTTCAATCCAGAACCGGGGCAGATGGGTCTCCACGTGGCCTGTGACCGGAGCCCAGGCAGGAGGGCCTTTGGTCCCGGTTGGTGTCACCAACCGGGACCAAAAGACATCCACGCGTCAGCATTTCTGTGGCTGTGGTTTATGTTTTTTTTGAAAGGGGAGGGGGGTTTGGAGGTTTTGGGGGTTTAATTTAGGTGTTTCATATATTGTGTTAGCTAGCTAATTAATAGAGAGAAGTGTCCTCTCTTATGTCCGTGCTTGGTCGACGCTACGTACTACACATACGTATAGAGAGGACTAGACACGCTAGCTAGCTAGCTAGTAAGCAAACGAAGGAAACAGAAGATCGTAATCAACATATATATGCATACAGAGAGAAGTTATATCGACCACCTCTCCTTCTCCGAAAGATTGGTCGAACAACAAGTTCTCTTATATCTATCCGACACTACCAGGTACATATATACAATAATTATCTCTTACAAATATAATCTCCTATACGATGGACGCATGGTCCACATAGTATTATCCGTCTGGCGCGATCACATGTTCAAGGAAGAATGCCGCCAATTCCTCTTGAATTGCTCGCAGACGATCTGGTGCTAGGAGTTCATCCCGCATCCGAAACATCTAATTTGAAGAAGGGGGTCAATACATGAAATGATGCTATAAAATTGTGAATATTATTAATTGCTTACGCACTTCAAATGATGGTAATGAAATAAAATTGTGAATATTATTAATTGCTTACGCACTTCAAATTGTGCTTCAGAGTAGCCCCGCTCACAGGTCGTGTGGCGGATGTACTCGCAAATGTAGTATCCACAGAAATCATTCCCGGGTTCCTGCCACAACCACTTTACAAGAAATAGAGGTCAATCAAACTGATAAGCAAGAATGCCAAATGGTATTGATGAAACTAGCGCTTGAATCAAGATATAGGAAATGCGCGGAACATGCTACTATATAGTACTTACTTTCGGGTGTCTAAATTCTAGCTTCTTCGGCAGTCCTGGAGCTTTTTTGGTGAATTTTCTCCAAACCCTGCCAGACAAAGAAAACAATTACTTGATATCAGAAATGAACAAAGTTGCTGATATGCATGGTGGATAATATTGATCGATTTAACTTACCTTTCGAGCATTTGAGTCATGTCCGCATAATCCTTGGGATCTTTACGTTTAGAGTCCAAGACAGTTACTACTCCCTGCTCAAGCTTAATCTCTAAGAGAACATAGTGGAAGCTGCGCACGCATGCATGAACTCATCAACTACATTACTATAACCTTGACTGATATATAAGGGAAACCAAATATGCACAAGACAGTAACACTCACTTGAAGTTGTAAGGAAAGAGTATTATATCTTTGTTTTCATTTACCACCAACGATCGTAGCAAGTTGGTCTCGGTATCTGAGGCACGCCATTTAACCTCGGTTGCATGTATGAGGTATGTGTTAATGAACCCAATATCACCGACTTGTCTTTTCTTCAATTCGATGATCTTCAATCTGCATAATATAGTGAGGATAATTATAAATACATGCAATGAAAGAGCTGAGCTATATAGAGAGACTTAATGACAGAAGTAGTACTACTTACAGACAGTAGCAGGTGACCGTTGCTTTATCGAGGGCCAATTGATTGAAAAACTGATAGAACTCCTCAAATGGAATAGGCAACAGTTCAATTCCAACGAGGTCATGCTCCGGTTTAACTCTCACATACAAACTATCCCTCCCCGAGACTCTCTGCAGATTTTCAAGTACCAATCATGCAATCTTCGCATATTCGTTGATAGAGATCTTTCATTTTTGACGAGAGGCTTCCCGTACTCGTATCTTTGTATCTGCACCTCCAAGAAATCATAATGTACATCGTCGGACAGGTAATCTCCAAGATTGCTATAACCGGGCACCATCCTCGGATCATTAGCGACCATGTCGCTAGACACCTTGAGCGGGGGGCACGATTGGTCCGCTTGTTCGCCGAGCTGGGCAATTTGTTTCCCAGCTCGTCCTTCTGATAACCTTTGATCACTTTTAGTACTTCCCGACCGCTTCGCTTCGTGAAATGACTTTTCAGTAATGCGGTCATAGTTGTCCTTCGGCTTACGTTTTGCTGGTTTCTTCAAGGCAGCAAGAGTGCGCTTTGCTTTCACCGGATCTATCTTCTCCTCCGGAGGTGGATGTCTCTATGCTTTCAACCCTTCAAGCCAGTCCTTCACTTCGCCTTCAGCGATCTTCGTGTTTTCCTCGCCGGACCTCTCGTATGGTAACTTCTCTAGAGGCGTGAGAGAAGGACCGAATCTGCATTGCCTCCCGCCTCTGGCTGTACTGCTAGACGTCGGCAGACCAGATGAAGCGGCTGTCTTCTTTCCTTGCTTACGCGCCGGAGCAGGAGCAGCCGGAGCGGCGGCAGGTCTCTTCTGCCCTTGCTAACTAGGCGGAGAAGGAGGAGGCTGGCTGCTCGGGCGCACCGGCGCAGGCGGAGAAGGAGGAGGCTGGCTGCTCGGGTGCGCCGGCGCAGGCGGAGAAGGAGGCGGAGTGCCGCCACGCGCCGGAGAAGGAGCCGGAGTGCCCTGATCGTCACTCGCCGGAGGAGGAGGCGGTGGAGGAGGCGGAGTGCCCAGACTCGCCGGAGGAGGAGGAGGAGGCAGAGGCATCCAGTTGAGAATGTTGATGACGTCCTTCCGCCATAGGCATGGAGTCTTCAGTGAAGAACCCAGCCGAGTCTCCCCTTCACCGGTAGGGTGGTCAAGCTGGAGCTCCTCAAATCCCTCCGTTATTTCATCCACCATCACCCTAGCATATCCTTCTGGAATCGGCCGGCAGTGAAAAGTTGCGCCGGGTCCAGTAGGATAAACAGAGCCAGCAGCCGCCTTGACATTCATATTTATCCACTGTGTCATAAGGTGGCAATTTTGTACCTCCGTGATAGCATCCACGGGATAGCTGGCAGTAGCCGTCAAGAGATGCTCCGGCTGAAGCAGCTCGGTGGAAGCCACGCTGCTTCTCCGTGAGATGGCGGGATAGCTTCGGGGGAAGCTTCGGCAATTCCTTTCTCCCGATTTGCTTCTCGTTCCTCCATCGCTTGTATTCTGGCGCGCAGCGCCTGCAGTTCGGTCTGCTGCATTTTCTTCCTCCTCTCGTGGCATTTGTAACCGCCTGCGTCCGGAAACCCAGCACTCCACAGAACGGAGCCTGGCGTGCCTCGTGTCCGTCCAGGGTGCTCAGGATTCCCGAGGGCCATTGTCAGCTCATCGTTCTCTCTGTCGGGGAAGAACGTCCCTTGCTGCGCTGCTTTGATATAGTGTCGAAGCTTCCTGAGTGGTATTTCCAATTGCTTGTCCGTCCAAATGCACCTCCCTGATACAGGGTCCAAGGTTCCGCCAGCCCCGAAGAACCAAGTCCGGCAACGGTCTGGCCAGTTCATTGTCTCTGGTTCAATCCCTTTCTGAAGCAGATCATTCTCAGCCTTGGCCCACTTAGGCCGGGCTCTAAGGTAGCCACCTGACCCCGTGCGATGGTGATGCTTCTTCTTCGCAGCATTTTTCTGGTTTGTCGCCGACATCTTCTTACTCTTTTCCGATGTCTTATAGGCCACAAATGCGTGCCAGTCATCTTTGATCTTCTCATATATGCCCTGGAATTCTAGAGTCTCGTTTTTGCGGACAAACTTATTCAGGTGTTTCTTCCACCCCCTGAATAGGTCTGCCATCTTCGTAAGAGCAGCAAACTTGATTAATTCCTCTTTAACTAGCTTTGCCGGATCATCCTCTGGCGGTAGGATGAAATTTGACTTCAGCTCAGTCCAAAGATCTTCTTTCTGCATATCAGTGACATAAGACACCTGAGCGTCTTCTGCAGCCGGCTTTAACCATTGCTGGATGCTGATCGGGATCTTGTCCCTAACCAGAACCCCGCACTGATTAACAAATGCGTTCTTTGTTCGGATGGGTTCAATCGGTTCGCCGGAGCGCGATATTTCTAAGATCTCAAACTTTTCATCCGACCTCAACTTTTTCTTCGCGCCTTGTCTCTTTACCGAAGATTTGCTCGATCCGGAGGGCTAGAAAAAGGAACAAAGACGAGAGTTAATGAATGCATCAATTAACTAGTCAGCACAGGCTTAACTAATATATATACCTGCTGGCCGGACTTGGTTCGGTCACCGGAGCCAGCATCATGGTCTCCTTGCACCAGCATTGGGTCACCGGAGCCGTCCTCACGGTCTACTTCTTCCATGTGCATTGGGTCACCGGAGCCATCAATATCATAGCCTAGATCTTCCTCTCTTTCCAGCAGCTCATTGGTGTCGTTGAGAAACGACAAGACGGCATCTTGTCCGTCTGCGATTATGTCCATCAACATCGCTTCTTGTGCTTCGTCTCGGGTGTTGTCGTCCATAGTTTCTACAAATATTTACAACATGCCAATTATTATTCAAACATGACAGATGGATATATTAATGGCAAACGTAGAACTAGCTTCGACACTCGACCCCTGGACGACCCTCGACTGCTCGGCGATCCACAACCCTAGACCCCCTCATGTCACATTTTGTCTAGTGTCAAAGGATTCAACAAAACTAATACTTCATCATTAGGCGAAAGTAACAGGCGCATGATGGTACGAAGCTCTCCAAAGTTATTTTGGAACGGAGTCCCAGATAGGATAATTCGTAACAAAAGACGGATTATCCTATCAGGAACTCCGTTCCAAAACAACTTTGCAGAACTTCGTACCAACATGCCCTGGTTACTTCTGGCAAATGATGAAGTCATGGATTTCTTCAATACTTTGACACTAGCTAGGCAACCTCTCGACCCCTCGACCCTCGACTGCTCGAAAATCCACAACCCTAGACCCCCTCATGTCATATTTTGTCTAGTGTCAAAGGATTCAACAAAACCAATACTTCATCATTAGACGAAAGTAACAGTCGCATGATGGTACGAAGCTCTCCAAAGTTATTTTGGAACGGAGTCCCAGATAGGATAATTCGTAACAAAACACGGATTATCCTATCAGGAACTCCGTTCCAAAACAACTTTGCAGAACTTCGTACCAACATGCCCCGGTTACTTCTGGCAAATGATGAAGTCATGGGTTTCTTCAATACTTTGACACTAGGCAACCTCTCGATCCCTCGACCCTCGACTGCTCGGCGATCCACAACCCTAGACCCCCTCATGTCACATTTTGTCTAGTGTCAAAGGATTCAACAAAACCATGTCTTCATCATTAGGCGAAAGTAACAGTCGCATGATGGTACGAAGCTCTCCAAAGTTATTTTGGAACAGAGTCCCAGATAGGATAATTCGTAACAAAAGACGGATTATCCTATCTGGACCTCCGTTCTAGAATAACTTTGCAGAACTTCATACCAACATGCCCCGGTTACTTCTGGCAAATGATGAAGGCATGGATTTCTTCAATACTTTGACACTAGCTAGGCAACCTCTCGACCCCTCGGCGATCCCTCGACCCTTGACGACCCTCGACCCCCCCCCCCCCCCCC
>LR738712.1:691066754-691117331 GCA_902687465.1 Secale cereale | reverse complement strand
TATTCATTTTCTTTTGTTTTTTGCTTTATTTTTTATTTCTTTCTAGTAAAACCAATTACAAACTTTCTGTTAGTGCAAGTAGTATTCAAATTTGAATAGTTTAAATTTGAAATTATTTGTTTTCTTTGTTGCTTTATTTATTTTATTTTGTTTCTACTTACAACAAAATACTTATTGTTGCTATTTTTATTTTTTTGCAAGTTTTATTGTTTTGTTTTCTGCATTATTTATTTTCTTTTGTTTTTTGCTTTATTTTTTAATTCTTTCTGGTAAAACCAATTACAAACTTTCTGTTAGTGCAAGTAGTATTGAAATTTGAATAGTACAAACGGACAATCGTATCATACTCGTCTGTTACAAAGTTGGCATGGTATCATCATAATAGTTGCGGAAAAAAGTCTTCACTTTTTCTTCGCTTGTGTCATTTGCTTATTGCGCCGTAACCATGGATAAGCTTCATCGTTTATCAGGATGCTTGGGTTAGCCTTGACTTTGAAGGGAGGAATTTCATGAAACTTTTCATAATCTTCGGATATGTCTATCTTGCCCTCCACTCCTAGGATGTCCCTTTTTCCTGAAAGAACTATGTGGCGCTTTGGCTCATCGTATGATGTATTCGCTTCCTTATCTTTTCTTTTTCTCGGTCTGGTAGACATGTCCTTCACATAGATAACCTGTGCCACATCATTGGCTAGGACGAACGGTTCATCAGTGTATCCAAGATTTTTCAGATCCACTGTTGTCATTCCGTACTGTGGGTCTACCTGTACCCCGCCTCCTCACAGATTGACCCATTTGCACTTCAACAAAGGGACCTTAAAATCATGTCCGTAGTCAAGTTCCCATATGTCCACTATGTAACCATAATATGTGTCCTTTCCCCTCTCGGTTGTTGCATCAAAGCGGACACCGCTGTTTTGGTTGGTGCTCTTTTGATCTTGGACAATCGTGTAAAATGTATTCCCATTTATCTCGTATCCTTTGTAAATCAATACAGTCAAAGATGGTCCCCTGGACAACAAGTACAACTCATCACAAACAGTGTTGTCACCTCTGAGACGTGTTTCCAACAAACTGCTAAAAGTCCTGATGTGTTCACATGTAATCCAGTCGTCGCACTACTCCGGGTGTTTGGAGCGCAGACTGTTCTTGTGTTCATCGACATACGGGGTCACCAATGTAGAGTTCTGTAGAACTGTGTAGTGTGCTTGAGACCAAGAATATCCATCCATGCATATTATTGAGTCCCTTCCAAGCGTGCCTTTTCCAGTCAGTCTCCCCTCGCACCGCGATTTAGGGAGACCTATCTTATTAAGGCCAGGAATGAAGTCAACACAAAACCCGATGACATCCTCTGTTTGATGGCCCATGGAGATGCTTCCTTCTGGCCTAGCGCGGTTACGAACATATTTCTTTAGGACTGCCATGAACCTCTCAAAGGGGAACATATTATGTAGAAATACGGGCCCCAGAATGACAATCTCGTCGACTATATGAACTAGGGCGTGTGTCATGATATTGAAGAAGGATTGTGGGAACACCAGCTCGAAACTGACAAGACATTGCGCCACATCACTCCTTAGCCTTGGTACGATTTCTGGATCGATCACCTTCTGAGAGATTGCATTGAGGAATGCACAAAGCTTGACAATGGCTAATCGGACGTTTTCCGGTAGAAGCCCCCTCAATGCAACCGGAAGCAGTTGCGTCATAATCACGTGGCAGTCATGAGAATTTAGGTTCTGGAACTTTTTCTCTGGCATATTTATTTTTCCCTTTATATTCGACGAGAAGCCAGTCGGGACCTTCATACTGAGCAGGCATTCAAAGAAGATTTCTTTCTCTTCTTTCGTAAGAGCATAGCTGGCAGGACCTTCATACTGCTTCGGAGGGATGCCGTCTTTTTCGTGCAAACGTTGCAGGTCCTCCCGTGCCTCAGCTGTATCTTTTGTCTTTCCATACACGCCCAAGAAGCCTAGCAGGTTCACGCAAAGGTTCTTCGTCACGTGCATCACGTTGATTGAAGAGCGGACCTCTAGGTCTTTCAGTAGGGTAGGTCCCAAAATATAGGTTTCTTCTTCCACATGGGTGTGTGTCCCTCAGCGTCATTCGGAACAGCTAGTGCGCTGGGGCCCTTTCCAAAGATTACGTGTAAATCATTGACCATAGCAAGTACGTGATCACCGGTACGCATGGCGGGCTTCTTCCGGTGATTTGCCTCGCCTTTGAAATGCTTGCCTTTCTTTCGTCATTGATGGTTGGTCGGAAGAAATCGACGATGGCCCATGTACACATTCTTCCTGCATTTGTCCAGGTATATACTTTCAGTGTCATCTAAACAGTGCGTGCATGCATGGTATCCTTTGTTTGTCTGTCCTGAAAGGTTACTGAGAGCGGGCCAATCGTTGATGGTCACGAACAGCAACGCCTTTAGGTCAAATTCCTCCTGTCTGTGCTCATCCCATGCACGTACACCGTTTCCATTCCACAGCTGTAAAAGTTCTTCAACTAATGGCCTTAGGTACACATCAATGTCGTTGCCGGGTTGCTTAGGGCCTTGGATGAGAACTGGCATCATAATGAACTTCCGCTTCATGCACATCCAAGGAGAAAGGTTATACATACATAGAGTCACGGGCCAGGTGCTGTGATTGCTGCTCTGCTTCCCTAAAGGATTAATGCCATCTGCGCTTAAAGCAAACCATACGTTCCTTGGGTCCTTTGCAAACTCCTTCCAGTACTTTCTCTCGATTTTTCTCCACTGTGACCCGTCAGCGGGTGCTCTCAACTTCCCGTCTTTCTTACGGTCCTCACTGTGCCATCGCATCAACTTGGCATGCTCTCCGTTTCTGAACAAACGTTTCAACCCTGGTATTATAGGAGCATACCACATCACCTTCGCAGGAAACCTCTTCCTGGCGGGCTCGCCGTCAACATCACCAGGGTCATCTCGTCTCATCTTATACCGCAATGCACCGCATACCGGGCATGCGTTCAGATCCTTGTATGCACCGCGGTAGAGGATGCAGTCATTAGGGCATGCATGTATCTTCTGCACCTCCAATCCTAGAGGGCATACGACCTTCTTTGCTGCGTATGTACTGTCGGGCAATTCATTATCCTTCGGAAGCTTCTTCTTCAATATTTTCAGTAGCTTCTCAAATCCTTTGTCAGCCACAGCATTCTCTGCCTTCCACTGCAGCAATTCCAGTATGGTAACGAGCTTTGTGTTGCCATCTTCGCAATTGGGGTACAACCCTTTTTTGTGATCCTCTAACATGCGATCGAACTTCAGCTTCTCCTTTTGACTTTCGCATTGCGTCCTTGCATCAACAATGACCCGGCGGAGATCATCATTTGGTTCCTCTTGATCTTCAGCAGCTTCACCCGTTGCAGCATCATTGGGCACATCGTCTGGTTCCTCTTGATCTTCACCAGCTCCCCCCATTGCAGCATCACCATATTCAGGGGGCACATAGTTGTCATCGTACTCTTCTTCTTCGCCGTCTTCCATCATAACCCCTATTTCTCCGTGCCTCGTCCAAACATTATAGTGTGGCATGAAACCCTTGTAAAGCAGGTGGGAGTGAAGGATTTTCCGGTTAGAGTAAGACATCGTATTCCCATATTTAGTGCATGGACAACACATAAAACCATTCTGCTTGTTTGCCTCAGCGGCATTTAGAAACTCATGCACACCCTTAATGTACTCGGAGGTGTGTCTGTCACCGTACATCCATTGCCGGTTCATCTGCGTGCATTATATATAATTAAGTGTGTCAAAAACCATTACAGAACATCATAAATAGATAATTAAGTGACCAAATTAATAGAAGTTCATCATCACGTTAAAACCAAAGTACATACATATATAGTTCTCATCTAACAACATATAGCTCTCCATACACATCGAAACTATGTAAAACATTTCAATGCGAAAACAAATACGATCATAATCGCAACCAAGGTAACAATTGATCCAACGGCATAATGATACCAAGCCTCGGTATGGATGGCATATTTTCTAACCTTTCTAATCTTCAACCGCATTGCATCCATCTTGATCTTGTGATCATCGACGACGATATCCGCAACATGCAACTCCAATATCATCTTCTCGTCCTCAATTTTTTTTATTTTTTCCTTCAAGAATTTGTTTTCTTCTTCAACTAAATTTAACCTCTCGACAATAGGGTCCATCTTGATCTTGTGATCATCGATGACTTCCACAACATGCAACTCCAATTCCATTTTCTCCTCCTCCATTTTTTCCAATTTTTTCTTTAAGGAAATGTTTTCCTCTCCAACTAAATTTAACCTCTCCACAAGAGGGTCGGTTGGAATTTCTGGTTCAACTACCTCCTAGACATAATAATGTTGGAGATATGCCCTAGAGGCAATAATAAAAGCATTATTATTATATCTCCGTGTTCATGATAATTGTCTGTTATTCATGCTTGAATTGTATTGTACGGAAACAGCGATACATGTGTGAATACATATACCACAATGAGTCCCTGGTACGCCTCTAGTTACCAGTTCGTTGATCAACAGATGGTCACGGTTTCCTGACCATGGACATAGGATGTCAGTGATAACGGGATCACATCATTAGGAGAATGATGTGATGGACAAGACCCAAACTTGAGCATAACACGAGATCGTATAGTTCGTAATGCATAAGCTTTTCGGTGTCAAGTATTTATTCCTTAGACCATGAGGTTGTACAACTCCCGGATACCGTAGGAGTACTTTGGGTGTGCCAAACGTCACAACGTAACTGGGTGGCTATAAAGGTACGCATCGGGTATCTCCGAAAGTGTCTGTTGAGTTGGTACGAACCGAGACTGGGATGTTGTCACTCCGTATGACGGAGAGGTACCTCTGGGCCCACTCGGTAAGACATCATCATAATGAGCTCAATGTGACTAAGTAGTTAGTCACGGGATGATGGATTACGGATCGAGTAAAGATACTTACCATAACGAGATTGAACAAGGTATCGGGAATACCGACGATCGAATCTCGGGCAAGTACTGTATCGATGGACAAAGGGAATAACATACGAGATTGAGTGAATCCTTGACACGGTGGTTCATCCGATGAAGATCATCGAGGAACACGTGGGAACCAACATGGGTATCCAGATCCCGCTATTGGTTATTGACCGGAGAGTGGTCTCGGTCATGTCTACGTGTCTCCCGAACCCGTAGGGTCTACACACTTAAGGTTCGGTAACGCTAGGGTCGTAGAGATAAATGCACGTGGAAACACGAAAGTTGTTCGGGGTCCCGGATGAGATCCCGGACGTCTCGAGGAGTTCCGGAATGGTACGGAGGTAAAGATTGATATATAGGAAGTCCAGTTTCGGCCAACGGGTGATCTCCGGGGGTCACCGGGAGTGTCCCGGGACCACCGGAGGGGCCCCGGGGGTCCACCGGGTGGGGCCACCCATCCCGGTGGGCCCCCTAGGCCGCAAGGGGAAGTGTCCAGCCCCTCTGGGCTGGCGCACCACTAGGGGCCCACCTCCCCATGCGCCTAGGGTTAAAACCCTATAGGGGAGGGGGGTCCACTTGCCTTGGGGGGCAAGGACTCCCCCTTGGCCGTCGCCCCCCCTGCAGATTGGATCTGCAGGGGCCCTAGCGCACCCCCTGGCCCCCTATATATATGTGGGGAGGGAGAGGGCAGCCGCACCCTTGCCCTGGCGCTTCTCCCCCTCCCGTCACACCTCCATACTCCCACGCAGGGCGCCCGGCGAAGCCCTGCTGCGATCTCCACTGCATCCGTCATCACGCCGTCGTGCTGCCGGATCTCTGATGACTTCTCCTCCCCCTTTGCTGGATCAAGAAGGAGGTGACGTTGCTGCACCGGACGTGTGTTGAACGCGGAGGTGCCGTCCGTTTGGCGCTAGATCATCGGCGACGAAGAACGTGAAGAGTACGACTACTTCATCCACGCTTCTTCGAAAGCTTCCGCACGCGATCTACATAACGGTATGTAGATGCACTCTTACTTGCTCGTTGCTAGATGTCTCCTTAGTTGGATCTTGGTGAAAGCGTAGAAATTTTCTGAATTATGCTACGTTCCCCAACAGTGGCATCTGAGCTAGGTTTTATGCGTAGCATCTTGCACGAGTAGAACACAAACAGTTGTGGGCGTTTGGTTTTGTTCAACTTTCTTACCGTTACTAGTCAATCTTGATTCGGCGGTATTGTGGGATGAAGCGGCCCGGACCGACTTTACACGTACGCTTACGTGAGACTGGTTCCACCGACAGACATGCACTAGATGCATAAGGTGGCTGGCGGGTGTCTGTCTCTCCTACTTTAGTCGGATCGGATTCGATGAAAAGGGTCCTTATGAAGGGTAAATAGAAGTTGACAAATCACGTTGTGGTTTTGGCGTAGGTAAGAATCGTTCTTGCTAGAAATCCTATAGAAGCCACGTAAAACTTGCAACAACAATTGGAGGACGTCTAACTTGTTTTTGCAGCATGTGCTATGTGACGTGGTATGGCCAAAACGAAGATGTGATGAATGATATATGTGATGTATGAGATTGATCATGTTTTTGAAATAGGGAATCACGACTTGCATGTCGATGAACTTGACAACCGGCAGGAGCCATAGGAGTTGTCTTAATTATTTTATGACCCGCGTGTCACTGAATAACGCCACGTAATTACTTTACTTCATTGCTAAACGTTAGCTATAGTAGTAGAAGTAATAGTTGGCGTGACGACTTCTTCAAGACACGATGATGAAGATCATGATGATGAAGATCATGGTGTCGAGCCGGTGACAAGATGATCATGGTGCCCCGAAGATGGAGATCCAAGGAGCAAGATGATATTGGCCATATCATGTCACTTTAATTGATTGCATGTGATGTTTATCATGTTTATGCATCTTGTTTACTTAGAACGACGGTAGTAAATAAGATGATCTCTCACTAAAAAATTTCAAGTATTGTGTTTCCCCTAACTGTGCACCGTTGCTCAAGCTCGTTGCTCCGAAGCACCACGTGATGATCGGGTGTGATAGGTTCTAACGTTCGCATACAACGGGTGTAAGACAGATTTACACACGCGATACACTTAGGGTTCACTTGACGAGCCTAGCATGTACAGACATGGCCTCGGAACACGGAAGACCGAAAGGTCGAACACGAGTCGTATAGAAGATACGATCAACATGAAGATGTTCACCGTTGATGACTAGTCCATCTCACGTGATGATCGGACACGGGCTAGTCGATTCGGATCGTGTATCACTTAGATGACTAGAGAGATATCATTCTGAGTGGGAGTTCATTAAAATTTGATTAAGATGAACTTAATTATCATGAACTTAGTCTAAATTCTTTACAATATATCTTTTAGATCAAATGGCCCACGCTCCAGTTTCCCTCAACTTCAACGCGTTCCTAGAGAAAACCAAGCTGAAAGACGATGGTAGCAACTATACGGATTGGGTCCGTAACCTGAGGATTATCCTCATAGCTGCCAAGAGATCATATGTCCTAGAAGCACCGCTAGGTGATGCACCTGCTCCCGATGCGGCCCAAGACGTTTTGAACGTCTGGCAGTCGCGTAGTGATGATTACTCCCTGGTTCAGTGCGGCATGCTTTACAGCTTAGAGTCGGGGCTCCAAAAGCGTTTTGAGCACCACGGAGCATATGAGATGTTCGAAGAGCTGAAAATGGTTTTCCAAGCTCATGCCCGAGTCGAGAGATATGATGTCTCCGATGCATTCTACAGCTGTAAGATGGAGGAGAACAGTTCTGTCAGTGAGCACATCCTCAAGATTTCAGGATTGCACAACCGCTTGTCTCAGTTGGGAATGTGTCAGGCTCATTTCTGAGAAATAAATCACAGAATAGCCTTAAGTCACACTGGCTCCCAAGCACAACCAGTGGACAACCTTGATATAGATAACCAGTACAATAATATTACACAGGGTTGAGTCAGGGTGACTCAATAATTTATTACAACAACTCAACACACTAAGGTGGCGGAAAAAGACAGTGGGTGGTGGAACTCAAAGCTGAAAGGCTAGCATAGAGTCAAGCGTCAGTGTGAGGCTTGACTATTTTTATTGGTGTGGCGGAAGCTTGACGGATGGTACAAGTGATAGACTCAAGACACAGGCGTGCTGACTGGGAACCTTCTAAGCGTCGGCCTCGCTAGCGCAAATCTCCTCCACGGGCTCGTCCTCCTCCAAGTCTGGCCAAGTAAATAGCCAGGGACAAGCCAGTGAGTACTTTGAATGTACTCGCAAACATTATGAAAATAAGGTATACTGAGAACACATGCCATGGCAAATAAATTATATGTATGCAACATTTATCAAGACTTGGCATGATGGAATATGGTTAGTTCACAATAAATATTGGTCACTATATTATATAAAAGAATAAAAGAAATGCCAGTTGGATGTCAAGTGACATCACGGTAGGACTTGAAAAGAAATGCCAGTTGGGTATCCACAAGAGTAGTGGCGAGATAAACCGCCTGACACTCGAGGGACGCCTCAAAAGGACTTTAAAAGAAATGCCAGTGGGTGTCCACAAGAGTAGTGGCGAGATAAACCGCCTGACACTCGAGGGACGCCTCAAAAGGACTTTAAAAGAAATGCCAGTGGGTGTCCACAAGAGTAGTGGCGAGATAAACCGCCTGACACTCGAGGGACGCCACAAAAGGTCTTTAAAATAAAGCGAGTGTCCGGGGTAGTCTAGCCAGCCCCTGAGACACTCTTGAAGGTAACAACAAAATTATCGGGTTAGTCCATAAATATAATATTCATCATAAATAAATTCATGATAATTCTGACTATGTCGAAAGCATCATGCAAACATAACATACTCAAGTATATTATTTTCCTCCAGAGACTGACACCGGGACCGATACTTGACCCACCCAACTAAGTCCTTGACCGTGGACGCGGCTATTCGAATAGATATAACTCTGCAGAGGGTGTACCCTTTACCCACAAGTATAGGATCTAGACAGCACCGTGCACTGACTAAAACCTAATACGGACTTTGGGTTGAAAACACTCCTGACGCATACCCGCCCACCGGATGCTTGGACTCACCCACAGCATCACTCCAGACACCTTAAGTCAGGGAGGCTACAACCTCCGAAAAGCATGGGATCACTATTAAATGCGCGGATTACAAGGGGTGCCCCCTCTCGGCTACAACCGGTAACACCCATGCCCCTGACCCGATGACAGGCTACAACCTTCATCGCAGTTATCTGGGTGGCGTGCACCCGTCCAGGGGTTAACAACTTACTAGGCCGTACCCTCCTTTCGGAAGGACCCGTGGCAGCACGGTATACAGCTAGGTGTAAGAGCAAGACTCGATCTAGGCAGACTCAGGAGGTACTGTTAAAATATCATCAGTGTTCTTTTATCAGTATCACATGACACCACTGTGTCAACAAAGGACCATGCCCACTAGCATGTCCCAACCAGCAGCAACATCTCTGCCCTCACGTAACCACTTGTATGCCAGACAAGCTAGTGTGACATGCAAGCCAAAGTAAAACCAACATGACATGACCATGCATGCACATGTGATAACATGCAACGTATGATGCACTACCATACTATGCAACCATGCAAGGAAGTAACATCATATCTCAAGTTCAATAATGCTTGCCTTGTCCAAAGTAATCAGGAGAAAACCCTTCTGAAAATCCAGCAAAAGTTCCCTCTTCTTTTTCTGAAAATTTCAAATTTGAATTCGAATAAGAAAACCAACACAGAACAGAAAAAGTGCTCAAAATATTTTTAAATAAATCTTAAAATAAACTAGAGCAGAAAAGAAAATTTTAGCAAAAAGAATCAACTCATTTGGATTTATATTTTAAAAGTTATTAGCTTTTCAAAACCAGGGGTTTTTCTGTAAAACAGAAGTCCCAGAGTTATTTAAAAGAAAACGTTTCGGTTACGGGTACGTCTTCCTGTGCAGAAG
This sequence comes from Secale cereale, assembly GCA_902687465.1. Classification (NCBI taxonomy): domain Eukaryota; kingdom Viridiplantae; phylum Streptophyta; class Magnoliopsida; order Poales; family Poaceae; genus Secale; species Secale cereale. The sequence continues at coordinate 691,107,349 of LR738712.1, read as the reverse complement.
GCGTAAAGCGCAGAGTGCGCTTCCACTTAAAACAGAATAGAGAGAGAGAGAGCTGACGGGTGGGGGCCACCCGTCAGGTTTAAATTCAAACGCGCTCGCGCGCGAGTACAGAGAGGCGGCGGCGATCGCCGGCGACGATCGCCGGGGTCTCAGGGTCCGGCGCTGGTCGCAACATGACCAGCGGGGACTTCCGCATCCAGGGGGTGGTGGAGGTGGCCACCGGCGGTCACCTGAACGGCGGTGAGCTCGTCGCCGGCGGAGGATGATTCTGGTGAGGTGGTGGCTCGTCGGAGAGGGCTCGGGGAGGTAAATTGACTTAGGGATTCGGCAAGGTGGTGGAAAAGGAGAGGATCGATGGAGTTTGGGCTGCTCTGGTGGTGTATGTGCTCGGTTCGGTTCGAGGACAGAGGCGGCGGAGCGGTGGCCGGAGGGGAAGAAGACGACCCCCTCGGGGCCTGGTGGGTGGTCAGGAGGAGGTATGGGAGGTGGTGAAGGCGAGTGCTGGCGCTAGAGGAGCTCGGGAACCCTTTATATAGGCGAGTCGGAGATGGCCGAAGCGGGTGGGGCTCGCCGGAGTTAATGAGGTCGCCGGGGTTGGTTCTGGTCGGTGATCTGAGTGTCGGGGCATTCTAGAGGCCCGTGGCGTTCGTCCGAAGCCTCCGCGTGGTCGGGCTCGCGCCTGCGCGACACGTTGGCGATGTGCTGTCCGCACGGACGCGGCGGAGCGGCCGGCTCCGGCGACTGTCAGACGGGCCCCGTGCGGCGTGGCCGGTGTGTCCTTTGTGCGGAGGTGAGCGAGGGAGTGACGCGTGTGCGGAGAGGTAGGTAGTGGCGCTGCTGGGCATTGAATGGCGGCCGAGGGCCGTGGCGTGTCCGCTCGGCCCCGCCGTGGACGCGCTTGGGGAGGCTGCACCGGCCCGGTGCCACCTCGCCGGCGTGGAGTGGCTGGGCGCTGGGCCAGGGAGTGCTGCGGCACTGGACACAGGCAACATCGCCGTGCGGGAGAGGAAGATGATGGATGCACGGCATCCCTGTCTCTGTCGGCCGAAGTAAATTCAGTTAACTGAATTTTAATTCAGTTATGAACAGTGCCAGCAACCTGTTTGATGAAATGCTTTGAGGGTTTAGGCAACTAGTTTGATCATGGGGTTTTGTGTGGTGGTGTGTGGTTACTCAAAAATGAGTTTGTCAGGAGGCCAAGAATTTTGGTGAAGTTTGGAAATGGTTTGGGGCAAAAACATGATTTCTGGACCAAATTTGAACTGAATTTATTTTGAAAATTTTGAACTGTGGGACCAAATGTTTTTGGAGAAATGGGTTGAGGGTACAATATATATGTAGGGATAATTTTGGTGGATGCAGAAGAGTCATAGAAAATATAGTTCCTTTGTAAATGTCAAGAAACTATGATTTATTCAAATTCCCCTTTTGGAATATAAAATAAGTAGAAAGAATATTTTTGTGGAGTGGGGAGGAGTTGTGAAATATCACAGAAGGTGTACATGACTTGAGAGGAAAAAAATTTGGAGTGGCAGAAAAATTATTTGGGAATTTTTATGGTGCTAGAAGAGGTGGAAAAGATTTTTGCTTTTGAAAATAATTGACCAAAGCCAAAGATTCTTAAGAAAGAAAAAGTTCTTAAAACCTCCAAAATACTTAAATCAAATAAGTCCATCCTTCAAACAGAACCCTCCAACCAAAATTTTAAAAAAAAACTTAGTTAAAGTTTTGCAAAAGTTTTCAAAACTCCAGAGGAATATTTTTGGGGTGTGACATCCTATCAGCTCAATTCCCCAATAGCTTTCCAACGCCTATGAAAACGACGAAATCGGTGCTTGTTCTCACTTGCTTTGAGAGTCTCGATCAATTCGGACTCTAGGTTGATTTTTGTATGTTCTTTGATCACCGTTTCTTCGCGAGAGTTGGCCTAACACCCTATTGTATCCATACATGGGTGGGGCGCCCAGGACCTGAACACCAAAGTGATATGCCGGCTCATCAAAATTTGAGCTGTAATTGCGATAACTTTCATTTTTTCCAATCCTGCAGGCCATTTTTGAGGGCCAAGACGACCCTTTTTGGGCTCGGAATTTTCCACGCACGTGATCCTGTGTGTGCACGTATGTAAAATCCTCCAGATCATAAAAACTAGAAGTCCTATCACCTCAATTCCCCAAAAGCTTTCCAACGCCTATGAAAACGACGAAATCGGTGCTTGTTCTCACTTGCTTTGAGAGTCTCGATCAATTCGGACTCTAGGTTGATTTTTGTATTTTCTTTGATCACCGTTTCTTCGCGAGAGTTGGCCTAACACCCTATTGTATCCATACATGGGTGGGGCGCCAAGGACCTGAACACCAAAGTGATATGCCGGCACATCAAAATTTGAGCTGTAATTGCGATAACTTTCATTTTTTCCAATCCTGCAGGCCATTTTTGAGGGCCAAGACGACCCTTTTTGGTCTCAAAATTTTCCGCGCACGTGATCCTGTGTGTGCACGTATGTAAAATCCTCCAGATCGTAAAAACTAGAAGTCCTATCACCTCAATTCCCCAATAGCTTTCCAACGCCTATGAAAATGACAAAATCGGAGCTTGTTCTCACTTGCTTTGAGACTCTCGATCAATTCGGACTCTAGGTTGATTTTTGTATTTTCTTTGATCACCGTTTCTTCACGAGAGTTGGCCTAACACCCTATTGTATCCATACATGGGTGGGGCGCCAAGGACCTGAACACCAAAGTGATATGCCGGCTCATCAAAATTTGAGCTGTAATTGCGATAACTTTCATTTTTTCCAATCCTGCAGGCCATTTTTGAGGGCCAAGACGACCCTTTTTGGGCTCAGAATTTTCCACGCACGTGATCCTGTGTGTGCACGTATGTAAAATCCTCCAGATCGTAAAAACTAGAAGTCCTATCACCTCAATTCCCCAATACCTTTCCAACGCCTATGAAAACAACGAAATCGGTGCTTGTTCTCACTTGCTTTGAGAGTCTCGATCAATTCGGACTCTAGGTTGATTTTTGTATTTTCTTTGATCACCGTTTCTTCGCGAGAGTTGGCCTAACACCCTATTGTATCCATACATGGGTGGGGCGCCAAGGACCTGAACACCAAAGTGATATGCCGGCTCATCAAAATTTGAGCTGTAATTGCGATAACTTTCATTTTTTCCAATCCTGCAGGCCATTTTTGAGGGCCAAGACGACCCTTTTTGGGCTCAGAATTTTCCACGCACGTGATCCTGTGTGTGCACGTATGTAAAATCCTCCAGAACGTAAAAACTAGAAGTCCTATCACCTCAATTCCCCAATAGCTTTCCAACGCCTATGAAAACAACGAAATCGGTGCTTGTTCTCACTTGCTTTGAGAGTCTCGATCAATTCGGACTCTAGGTTGATTTTTGTATTTTCTTTGATCACCGTTTCTTCGCGAGAGTTGGCCTAACACCCTATTGTATCCATACATGGGTGGGGCGCCAAGGACCTGAACACCAAAGTGATATGCCGGCTCATCAAAATTTGAGCTGTAATTGCGGTAACTTTCATTTTTTCCAATCCTGCAGGCCATTTTTGAGGGCCAAGACGACCCTTTTTGGGCTCAGAATTTTTCGCGCACGTGATCCTGTGTGTGCACGTATGTAAAATCCTCCAGATCGTAAAAACTAGAAGTCCTATCACCTCAATTCCCCAATAGCTTTCCAACGCCTATGAAAATGACGAAATCGGAGCTTGTTCTCACTTGCTTTGAGAGTCTCGATCAATTCGGACTCTAGGTTGATTTTTGTATTTTCTTTGATCACCGTTTCTTCGCGAGAGTTGGCCTAACACCCTATTGTATCCATACATGGGTGGGGCGCCAAGGACCTGAACACCAAAGTGATATGCCGGCTCATCAAAATTTGAGCTGTAATTGCGATAACTTTCATTTTTTCCAATCCTGCGGGCCATTTTGAGGGCCAAGACGACCCTTTTTGGTCTCAAAATTTTCCGCGCACGTGATCCTGTGTGTGCACGTATGTAAAATCCTCCAGATCGTAAAAACTAGAAGTCCTATCACCTCAATTCCCCAATAGCTTTCCAACGCCTATGAAAATGACGAAATCGGAGCTTGTTCTCACTTGCTTTGAGAGTCTCGATCAATTCGGACTCTAGGTTGATTTTTGTATTTTCTTTGTTCACCGTTTCTTCGCGAGAGTTGGCCTAACACCCTATTGTATCCATACATGGGTGGGGCGCCAAGGACCTGAACACCAAAGTGATATGCCGGCTCATCAAAATTTGAGCTCTAATTGCGATAACTTTCATTTTTTCCAATCCTGCGGGCCATTTTTGAGGGCCAAGACGACCCTTTTTGGTCTCAAAATTTTCCGCTCACGTGATCCTGTGTGTGCACGTATGTAAAATCCTCCAGATCGTAAAAACTAGAAGTCCTATCACCTCAATTCCCCAATAGCTTTCCAACGCCTATGAAAATGACGAAATCGGAGCTTGTTCTCACTTGCTTTGAGAGTCTCGATCAATTCGGACTCTAGGTTGATTTTTGTATTTTCTTTGATCACCGTTTCTTCGCGAGAGTTAGCCTAACACCTTATTGTATCCATACATGGGTGGGGCGCCCAGGACCTAAACACCAAAGTGATATGCCGGCTCATCAAAATTTGAGCTGTAATTGCGATAACTTTCATTTTTTCCAATCCTGCAGGCCATTTTTGAGGGCCAAGACGACCCTTTTTGGGCTCAGAATTTTCCACGCACGTGATCCTGTGTGTGCACGTATGTAAAATCCTCCAGATCGTAAAAACTAGAAGTCCTATCACCTCAATTCCCCAATAGCTTTCCAACGCCTATGAAAATGACGAAATCGGAGCTTGTTCTCACTTGCTTTGAGAGTCTCGATCAATTCGGACTCTAGGTTGATTTTTGTATTTTCTTTGATCACCGTTTCTTCGCGAGAGTTGGCCTAACACCCTATTGTATCCATACATGGGTGGGGCGCTGTAGGATCGAAGAAGTAGGTCTAGAGGGGGGGTGATTAGACTACTTGACAAGATAAAAAATCTGCCTTTTGGATGTGCAAAGTTTTAGGCAGTTTTGCAACTAAGATCAAGTCAAGTAACTCACTACACATGCAATTCTAGAGTATGGGCAGCGGAAAGTAAATTGCATATATAGTAAATGGAAGTGGAGAAGATCAAACGCAGTTTGGTGACACGGAGATTTTTGTCGTGGTTCCGATAGGTGGTGCTATCGTACATCCACGTTGATGGAGACTTCAACCCACGGAGGGTAACGGCTGCGCGAGTCCACGGAGGGCTCCACCCACGAAGGGTCCACGAAGAAGCAACCTTGTCTATTCCATCACGGCCTACGCCCACGGAGGACTAGCCTTACTCGGGGTAGATCTTCACGAAGTAGGCGATCTCCTTGCCCTTACAAACTTCTTGGTTCAACTCCACATCACGACGGAGGCTCCCAAGCGACACCTAACCAATCTAGGAGGCACCACCCCCCAAAAGGTAATAGACGGTGTTGATGGTGATGAACTCCTTGCTCTTGTGCTTCAAATGATAAACTCCCCAACACTCAACTCTCCTCACTGATATGACTGTGGTGGAAGAAGGATTTGAGTGGAAAGCAACTTGGGAAGGCTAGAGATCAAGTTTCATATGGTAGGAATGGAATGGCTTGATCTCAACACAAGGGTAGGTGGTTCACTTCTCAGAAAGTGTATGGTAGAAGTGGTGGTACTTTCTGATGGCTCTCCTCACGAATGAGGAGGGGGTGGAGGGGTATATATAGCCTCCACACAAAATCCAACCGTTACACACACATTTGACCAATCTCGGTCAGACCGAAGTGAAAACTCGGTTAGACCGAAAGTTCAAATATAGTGAACGTTGGGATTTTCGGTGGGACCGAAAATACCATCTCGGTGAGACCGAAAGTGTATCTGATATGAACGTTGGAGATTTCGGTGAGACCGAGAAAGAAAACTCGGTTGGACCGATTTGAGAAAGAGTAGGAACATGCCAGAATCGATTTGACCGAAAATGAATTATCGGTGAGACCGATTTGAGCCAAGACAGAAGCTTGTCCATTTCGGTGAGACCGATAATACAAACTCGGTTATTCCGAAATGATGTGAAGTGGTTACAGAAGGTTGGCAGTTCAGTTTCGGTGAGACCGATCTCAAACTCGGTGTGACCGATTTTTCTAGGGTTTGGAATATGGCAGAAGTGGTTCATCTCGGTGGGACTGAGTTGGAAGAATCGGTTTGTCCGAGATTACTTATGAGTGTGTATAATAGTGAAAGGTGCTGATAGTTGAAGGAGCTAAATCACTAAGCACTTGAGCAACCAGATCATCAACACAACCTCATCCCCTTTTAATAGGATTGGTTTCCTATGGACTCAATGTGATCTTTGATCACTAAACCAGAAATGGAGTCTTGAGCTTTTGCCAATGCTTGCCTTAGCATTTGAGGGGTCCACTTCTTCAGTCATCTTGCCATTCCAATGTGATTGGGTTTCCTGAAACATACTTGATAAAAGTATTAGTCCAACCACAAAGTATGTTGTCATTAATTACCAAAACCACCCAGGGAGCAAATGTGCTTTCAGGCGCCAAGGACCTGAACACCAAAGTGATATGCCGGCTCATCAAAATTTGAGCTGTAATTGCGATAACTTTCATTTTTTCCAATCCTGCAGGCCATTTTTGAGGGCCAAGACGACCCTTTTTGGGCTCAGAATTTTCCACGCACGTGATCCTGTGTGTGCACGTATGTAAAATCCTCCAGATCGTAAAAACTAGAAGTCCTATCACCTCAATTCCCCAATAGCTTTCCAACGCCTATGAAAACGACGAAATCGGTGCTTGTTCTCACTTGCTTTGAGAGTCTCGATCAATTCGGACTCTAGGTTGATTTTTGTATTTTCTTTGATCACCGTTTCTTCGTGAGAGTTGGCCTAACACCCTATTGTATCCATACATGGGTGGGGCGCCAAGGACCTTGTCACACCCCAAAAATATTCCTCTGGAGTTCTGAAAACTTTTGCAAAACTTTAACTAAGTTTTTAAAATTTTGGTTGGAGGGTTCTGTTTGAAGGATGGACTTATTTGATTTAAGTATTTTGGAGGTTTTAAGAACTTTTCTTTCTTAAGAATCTTTGGCTTTGGTCAATTATTTTCAAAAGCAAAAATTCTTTTCCATCTCTTCTAGCACCATAAAAATTCCCAAATAATTTTTCTGCCACTTCAAATTTTCCTCTCAAGTCTTGTACACATTCTGTGATATTTCACAACTCCTCCTCACTCCACAAAAATATTCTTCCTATTATTTTTTTTAAAATTCCAAAAAGGGAATTTGAATAAATCATAGTTTCTTGACATTTACAAAGGAACTATATTTTCTATGATCCTTTTGCCTCTACCAAAATTATTCCTACATATATATGGTACCCTCAACCCATTTCTCCAAAAACATTTGGTCCCACAGTTCAAATATTTCAAATTCTGTTCATTTCAAATTTGGTCCAGAAATCATGTTTTGGCCCAAACCATTTCCAAACCTCACCAAAATTATTGTCCTTCTGGCAAACTCATTTTTGAGTATCCACACACCACCACATAAAACCCCATGATCAAACTAGTTGCCTAAACCCTCAAAGCATTTCATCAAACATGTTGCGGGCACTGTTCATAACTGAATTAAAATTCAGTTAACTGAATTTTGCTTCGGCCGACAGGGACAGGGTGCCGTGCATACATCAACTTCCTCTCCCGCACGGCGATGTTGCCGGTGTCCAGTGCCGCAGCACTTCCTGGCCCAGCGGCCAGCCACTCCACGCCGGTGAGGTGGCACCGGGCCGGTGCAGCCTCCCCAGGCTCGTCCACGGCGGAGCCGAGCGGACACGCCACGGCCCTCGGCCGCCATTCAATGCCCAGCAGCGCCACTACCTACCTCTCTGCACACGCGTCGTCGTTCTTCGCCTCTACGCGCAAAAGACACGCCGGCCACACCGCACGGGGCCCCTCTGACAGTCGCCGGAGCCGGCCGCTCCGCCGCGTCCGTGCGGACAGCGCATCACCAACGTGTCGCGCAGGCGCGAGCCCGACCACGCGGAGGCTTCGGGCGAACGCCACGGGCCTCTAGATTGCCCCGACACCCAGCCGACCGGCCAGAACCAACCCCGGCGACTTCAATTACTCCGGCGAGCTCCGCCCGCTTCGGCCTTCCTCGAACCGCCTATAAAAGGGGTCCCCGAGCCCCTCTAGCACAAGCACTCGCCTCCACCACCACCCACACTCCCTCCTGACCACCCACCAGGCCCCGAGGGGGTCGTCTTCTTCCCCTCCGGTCACCGCTCCGCCGCCTCTGTCCTCGGACCGAACCGAGCACATACACCACCAGAGCAGCCCAAACTCCGTCGAGCTTCCTCTTTTCCACCACCTTGCCGATCCCCCAAGTCAATTTACCTCCCCGAGCCCTCTCCGACGAGCCACCACCTCACCAGAATCGTCCTCCGCCGGCGACGAGCTCACCGCCGTTCAGGTGACCGTCGGTGGCCACCTCCACCACCCCTGGATGCGGAAGTCCCCGCTGGTCATGTTACGACCAGCGCCGGACCCTGAGACCCCGGCGATCGTCGCCGGCGATCGCCGCCGCCTCTCTGTCCTCGCGCACGAGCGCGTTTGAATTTAAACCCGACGGGTGGCCCCCACCCGTCAGCTCTCTCCCTCTCTTTTCTGTTTTAAGTGGAAGCGCACTCTGCGCTTTACGCCTTCTGCACAGGAAGACGTACCCGTAACCGAAGCGTTTTCTTTTAAATAAATCTGAGACTTCTGTTTTACAGAAAAACCCCTGGTTTTGAAAAGCTAATAACTTTTAAAATATAAATCCAAATGAGTTGATTCTTTTTGCTAAAATTTTCTTTTCTGCTCTAGTTTATTTTAAGATTTATTTAAAAATATTTTGAGAACTTTTTCTGTTCTGTGTTGGTGTTCTTATTCGATTTCAAATTTGAATTTTTCAGAAAAAGAAGAGGGAACTTTTGCTGGATTTTCAGAAGGGTTTTCTCCTGATTACTTTGGACAAGGCAAGCATTATTGAACTTGAGTTATGATGTTACTTCCTTGCATGGTTGCATGGTATGGTAGTGCATCATATGTTACGTGTTATCACATGTGCATGCATGGTCATATCATGTTGGTTTTACCTTGTCTTGCATGTCATCCTAGCTTGTCTGGCTTACAAATGAATACGTATGGGCAGAGATGTGCTGCTGGTTGGGACATGCTAGTGGGCATGGTCCTTTGTTGACACAGTAGTGTCATGTGATACTGATAAGAGAACACTGGTGATATTTTAACAGTACCTCCTGAGTCTGCCTAGATCGAGTCTTGCCCTTACACCTAGCTGTATACCGTGCTGCCACGGGTCCTTCCGAAAGGAGGGTACGGCCTAGTAAGTTGTTAACCCCTGGACGGGTGCACGCCACCCAGATAACTACGATGTAGGTTGTAGCCTGTCATCGGGTCAGGGGCATGGGTGTTACCGGTTGTAGCCGAGAGGGGGGCACCCCTTGTAATCCGCGCGTTTAATAGTGATCCCATGCTTTTCGGAGGTTGTAGCCTCCCTGACTTAAGGTGTCTGGAGTGATGTTGTGGGTGAGTCCAAGCATCCGGTGGGCGGGTATGCGTCAGGAGTGTTTTCAACCCAAAGTCCGTATTAGGTTTTAGTCAGTGTACGGTACTGGCTAGATCCTATGCTTGTGGGTAAAGGGTACACCCTCTGCAGAGTTATATCTATTCGAATAGCCGCGTCCACGGTCAAGGACTTAGTTGGGTGGGTCAAGTATCGGTCCCGGGGTCAGTCTCTGGAGGAAGATTATATACTTGAGTATACTATGTTTGCATGATGGATTATCATGAATTTGTTTGTGATGAATATTATATTTATGGACTAACCCGATAATTTTGTTGTTATCTTCAAGAGTGTACCAGGGGCTGGCTAGACTACCCCGGACACTCGCTTTTATTTTAAAGTCCTTTTGAGGCGTCCCTCGAGTGTCAGGCGGTTTATCTCGCCACTACTCTTGTGGACACCCACTGGCATTTCTTTTAAAGTCCTTTTGATGCGTCCCTCGAGTGTCAGGCGGTTTATCTCGCCACTACTCTTGTGGACACCCACTGGCATTTCTTTTAAAGTCCTTTTGAGGCGTCCCTCGAGTGTCAGGCGGTTTATCTCGCCACTACTCTTGTGGATACCCAACTGGCATTTCTTTTCAAGTCCTACCGTGATGTCACTTGACATCCGACTGGCATTTCTTTTATTCTTTTATATAATATAGTGACCAATATTTATTTTGAACTAACCATATTCCATCATGCCAAGTCTTGATAAATGTTGCATACATATAATTTATTTGCCATGGCATGTGTTCTCAGTATACCTTATTTTCATAATGTTTGCGAGTACATTCAAAGTACTCACTGGCTTGTCCCTGGCTATTTACTTGGCCAGACTTGGAGGAGGACGAGCCCGTGGAGGAGATTTGCGCTAGCGAGGCCGACGCGTAGAAGGTTCCCAGTCAGCACGCCTGTGTCTTGAGTCTATCACTTGTACCATCCGTCAAGCTTCCGCCACACCAATAAAAACAGTCAAGCCTCACACTGACGCTTGACTCTATACTAGTCTTTCAGCTTTGAGTTCCACCACCCACTGTCTTTTTCCGCCACCTTAGTGTGTTGAGTTGTTGTAATAAATTATTGAGTCACCCTGACTCAACCCTGTGTAATATTATTGTACTGGTTATCTATATCAAGGTTGTCCACTGGTTGTGCTTGGGAGCCAGTGTGACTTAAGGCTATTCTGTGATTTATTTCTCAGAAATGAGCCTGACAGACCTTGGTACCAGAGCCAGGCTGACTGTAGGAGCCCTAGGCACGATCATTAGACACCGAGTCAACGCTGACATTTTTCCCAGCATGCATCTCATGCATCGTAGCAAATTTTCTGTAGTCATCATGCATTTGTGACATGACTACTTGGATTTTTGTCTACTGTTGTAGATGGCTGGTGGCAGCTGCCCGTCACAGTTTTTCGCCAACGAGCCTGCGGGATTTTCCCGTCTCCTCGCGAGCATCGCGAAAGACGCGCTGGGGTCCCTTGGGCGTCCGGAGTACGTCATCTACCCGGACAAGATCTCAGAGACCCTGACTATGTACCAGGCTTCGGTATATATTCGGGGTGGTGCGTCCGTGTCTTTCCGCAACTACCGCTTCATGGGGAGAGCTATGCCCACTGAGAGGCATGCTATCCAGATGGCCGCACGTGAGGCTATCGCACGTCTCAGGGATATCTTGCCCGTCATGCAGGACCGTCCCTATTACTACATGCCTTGTCACGTTCCATACACCAGCCACTATGCTTTTTCCTGCACCATAGGGGAAAAGGATACGGCTATTGAGCCACTTGTCCAGTACATCATGGCCTTGGAGTCAGCCTTCACCTCCATGGTGGATGACTACCTCACTGCACGGATGGACTTGTCTCGTGCAAGAATCATTCGCAGGAGCGAGTACCGCTCTCCTTCGCCTCGTGCTCCACGCACCTCCATTACACCAAATATTCCTCTGGCTAATCCTGCGACTCAGCGCTCGACCCCGACTGGCGATGCTAGCCGTCCGGCTGCACCCATTCCTACCAGAGCTTCTCCACTGACCAGCACGGTGCCACCTCCAGCAGGCACGGCATCAACGACTACACGACTAGAGGCGATCCTCGAGGAGGAAGAGGAGGAGGGCGATATCAAATCTTGGGTGCCTTGCCTGAGTCTCACTCTCAGCAGGACCTAGGATGAGCTGTGTGATCAAACACAGTCTTCTTCGCCAAACGACCACTTGAGAACACGAATGTAATATATTTATTTCCTGTTCCGCCTAGCCTTTGTAAAATAGCTATGACCGCTGGCCGATGAGAGCGCGGAGAGTGCGCTAGTAGAATAAAATGATCTTGTGTGATACAGTTTCCGCATGTACCCTGTATAATTATATCCTGTATAATTAAATCCTGCTTGTATAATTAAAATCACTTGTGTAATATAACTGGTTGCCTTGCCTTACCTTGTCCGGGGAAAAAAAAAATTTTATTTGGAAATTTATTTCTGCCTTTTTGATTATTTTCTTTGGTGTTATGCAAATACCCCAGAAAGAAATGCATCGTCCCTGGACCCGTTCTATGCCAACTCCAGATGAGAACAATGCTGGACAAATGGAAAATAATTTTACTCAAGGGCAGACGAGTCAGCAAAGCAGTGATTCAGCATTTTCGCAAGTGTGTCGCTTATTTGAGCAGAGTCAGCAACAACATCAGGAGATGATGCAGCATTTGATTAACATGGGAAATCACCATGGACAACAGCAACCCAGGTCCAAACTATCTGAGTTGCAAAAGACCCGCCCAACGGTCTTTACGCACACTGACAAGCCACTAGAGGCAGACGACTGGCTTCGAGACATGGAAAGAAAATTGGACATTGCCCAGTGTACGGACCAGGAGAAGGTGTTGTACACACCATATTATTTTTCTGGAATGGCTGCGTCGTGGTGGGAAAACTTATGTCACACCCACCCTGACGGAGCAAATATGACATGGGCACAACTCAAGGAGCATTTCCGAGGAGCGCATATCCCAAATAGCATTATGAAATTAAAAAAGAGGGAATTTGAGGATCTCAAACAGCGGGGCTCCACAGTGTCCCAATATCTGGATCAGTTTACTCAGTTGGCCAGATACGCCAACGACGAATATATGACAGAAAACAAAAAGATGGAAAAATTTCTCGACGGACTTGTTTCATCCCTAAAGTGCCAGCTGATGGTTCATACTTTTCCAGACTTTAAGACACTCGTGGACAAGGCTATTATTCTGGAAAATGAACACCGCAATATGGATGAGGCTCGCAAGCGTCGCATGAACCAGTCAGGACAGGTACGCAACAACAGGCCCAGGAATGATGTTCAAAAGCCAGTAGTAACCCGGCCAACAAATACAGCTCCACCTCAGAACCGCAGTGCATTCCACAATAGGACTAAGGATACAAATTTTCATTCTGGAGTTACATGTTACTCCTGTGGAGGAGAGGGGCATTACGCTAAACAGTGCCCGAAACAAGGAAACAACCCTCCCAAAGCCAACAACAACAACAATGGCCGCGGTGCGACCAACGCTCCTCGACGCAATAATTTCAACCCCAATAACAACCACAAACCAGGACATATCAACCACGTGAATTTTGAGGAAGCTCAGAACGCACCGGATATCGTGTTTGGTACGTTCCCCGCCAGCTCAGTAAATGCTACAGTTTTATTTGATTCCGGAGCTTCCCACTCTTGCATTTCTAAAAGATTTGCCTCGAAGAATCAGTTTCCCTTTTTGCCTTTGCAAAATTCCATGGTTATTCAGTCCCCGGGATCGAAGCAAACTACTCAATGGTACTGCAAGGATGTGAACATCGAAATTGAAGGAATGGGATTCCTAGCCAATCTCATCATATTGGACGCAGTTGATTTGGACATTATTCTGGGAATGGATTGGTTAACCACAAACAAAGGTTTTATAGACTGCTATAACCGCACGGTAACTCTTACCAATTGCCAAGGGAAGACCATAAAAGTGGGTACAAGGAAGATTGCCACATTCCAAGGGAAATTAAATCAAGTGGATACGGTGGAATTAAATACGGTTCCTGTAGTCTGTGAATATCCTGATGTATTTCCTGAAGAGTTACCAGGAATGCCACCGGACCGCGAGATTGAGTTCGTTATTGAACTAGCACCAGGAACGACACCCATATACAAGAAACCGTACCGTATGGCCCCAACAGAATTGGCAGAGTTAAAGAAGCAAATTAAGGAGTTGATGGAGAAAGGTTACGTACGACCCAGCTCGTCACCATGGGGTTCGCCAGTTTTATTCGCCAAAAAGAGGGATGGTACCCTGCGACTATGTATTGATTACAGGGTACTTAATATGGTCACTATCAAGAATAAGTATCCACCGCCTAGAATCAACGACTTGTTTGAGCAGCTAGCTGAAGCTAAAGTCTTTTCAAAGATAGACTTAAGGTCAGGATATCATCAGCTAAAAATTCGAACGACGGATATACCTAAGACGGCATTTACCACAAGATATGGATTATATGAGTTCACAGTAATGCCGTTCGGTTTGACCAATGCCCCTGCATATTTTGTGCATCTTATGAACAAGGTTTTCATGAAATATTTGGATAAATTTGTGGTGGTATTTATCGATGACATACTTATTTACTCTAAGACGCCCGAAGAACATGAGCAGCACCTTCGGATAGTACTGGAAGAATTAAGAAGACATCAGCTTTATGCCAAATTCAGCAAATGTGAATTTTGGTTGAGAGAAGTGGGTTTTCTTGGACACGTACTAACCCAGGATGGAATCGCTGTGGACCCGGGAAAAGTAAAGGATGTATTGGGATGGAAGCAACCCACAAACGTAACGGAGGTCAGAAGTTTTCTTGGTCTAGCAGGCTATTATCGAAGATTTATTGAAGGATTTTCCACTATAGCCAGACCCATGACCCAATTACTCAAGAAAGATAAGAAGTTTGAATGGAATGAAGCTTGTGAAAATAGTTTTCAGGAGTTGAAAAAGAGGTTAACAACGTCACCAGTCCTAGTTGTACCCGAAGTACACAAAAATTTTGATATATACTGTGATGCATCCGGGAAAGGCCTTGGGTGTGTCTTAATGCAAGAAGGAAAAGTAGTAGCTTACACATCAAGGCAACTACGGAGACATGAAGAAAATTACCCCGTTCACGATCTGGAACTTGCTGCAGTAGTACACGCGCTCAAAGAGTGGCGACACTATCTTCTGGGGAACCGATGTGAAATATACACGGATCATAAAAGTCTTAAGTATATTTTTACGCAGCCGGAATTAAATTTGAGACAGCGACGATGGCTTGAATTAATTAAGGATTATGACGTAGGAATTCACTATCACCCTGGTAAAGCCAATGTTGTGGCAGATGCCCTCAGCAGAAATCCATACACCGGAAATGGCAGCGTACAGCTCTCGCAACATGTGCTCAGCCAGGAATTTGCCAAACTCAACATGGCCCTAGTCACGGAAGGGACCATCTCCCAGTTGGAAATAAAACCAACCTCAGAAGACCAGATCAGAGACGCCCAGAAGGGACATCCGAGTATTGAAGGAATTAGGAAAAAGATGAAACTAGGCAGAGCGCCCGAATTTATTGAAGACGACCAAGGAATTATCTGGTTTGGACAAAGACTATGCGTACCAAACATTGAGGAATTAAAGCAGCAAATAATGGCAGAGGCACACACCGCTCCATATTCTATTCACCCCGGAGGGACAAAAATGTATAAGGATATACAGGAGAGATTCTGGTGGCACGGAATGAAAAGGGATATAGCCATATATGTGGCATGTTGTGATACTTGCCAACGAGTGAAGGCGGAACACCAGAGACCAGCAGGGTTGTTGCAACCAATTAAGGTGCCTGAATGGAAATGGGATAGGATTGGAATGGATTTTGTGGTTGGTTTGCCAAGGTCACGCCACGGAAATGATGCTATCTGGGTAATAATTGATTCACTAACCAAGGTAGCACATTTCATTCCGGTAAAAACCACCTACTCAACACAGAGGCTAGCCAGGCTGTATCTATCCAGGATTGTTTGTCTACACGGAATACCCAAAATAATTGTCTCCGACAGAGGCACCCAATTTGTCTCTAGATTTTGGGAACATTTACAGCAAGCCTTAGGCACGCAACTGGCTTTCAGCACAGCATACCACCCGCAGACCGGAGGACAGACAGAGCGGGTAAATCAAATATTAGAGGACATGTTGAGAGCATGTGTGCTTACCTACGGAGTCAGTTGGGAGGATAGTTTGCCTTATGCAGAATTTTCCTACAACAACAGTTATCAAGCTAGCCTAAAAATGGCACCGTTCGAAGCATTATACGGACGACGGTGCCGAACCCCATTAAATTGGTCTGAGACCGGAGACAGCCGAATCTTTGGACCAGATATGCTAATAGAGGCAGAAACCAAAGTAAAACTTATTCAGGACCGACTAAAGGCAGCTCTGAGCCGACAGAAGAGTTATTATGATCAAAAACACCGCCAGACCCACTTTGAACCAAATGACTACGTGTATCTTAGAGTATCTCCAACAAGGGGGCTACAAAGATTTAAGGTCAAGGGGAAATTAGCACCGAGATTTATCGGACCATTCAAAATAACTGCAAGAAGGGGCAAGGTTGCTTATCAACTAGAATTACCCGCAGAATTATCAGATGTCCACGATGTGTTCCATGTGTCTCAACTGAGGAAGTGTGTCAGCAACCCGGAAAAACAGGTGCAGCACCAGGAATTAGACCTTCAACCCGATCTTACCTATCGGGAGCATCCTATAAAAATTTTAGAGGAGTCTGAACGGAGGACCCGGCAAAATGCGATAAAATTTTGCAAAGTCCAATGGAGCAATCACACCGAGGAAGAGGCAACCTGGGAAAGAGAAGATCATTTAAGGACTGAGTATCCGTACCTATTTGAGGAACAGCTGGAATCTCGGGGACGAGATTTTTCTTAAGGGGGTAGGTGCTGTCACACCCCAAAAATATTCCTCTGGAGTTTTGAAAACTTTTGCAAAACTTTAACTAAGTTTTTAAAATTTTGGTTGGAGGGTTCTGTTTGAAGGATGGACTTATTTGATTTAAGTATTTTGGAGGTTTTAAGAACTTCTCTTTCTTAAGAATCTTTGGCTTTGGTCAATTATTTTTCAAAAGCAAAAAATCTTTTCCACCTCTTCTAGCACCATAAAAATTCCCAAATAATTTTTCTGCCACTTCAAATTTTCCTCTCAAGTCTTGTACACATTCTGTGATATTTCACAACTCCTCCTCACTCCACAAAAATATTCTTCCTATTATTTTTTTTAAATTCCAAAAAGGGAATTTGAATAAATCATAGTTTCTTGACATTCATAAAGGAACTATATTTTCTATGATCCTTCTGCCTCTACCAAAATTATTCCTACATATATATGGTACCCTCAACCCATTTCTCCAAAAACATTTGGTCCCACAGTTCAAATATTTCAAATTCTGTTCATTTCAAGTTTGGTCCAGAAATCATGTTTTGGCCCCAAACCATTTCCAAACCTCACCAAAATTTTTGTCCTTCTGGCAAACTCATTTTTGAGTATCCACACACCACCACACAAAACCCCATGATCAAACTAGTTGCCTAAACCCTCAAAGCATTTCATCAAACATGTTGCGGGCACTGTTCATAACTGAATTAAAATTCAGTTAACTGAATTTTGCTTCGGCCGACAGGGACAGGGTGCCGTGCATACATCAACTTCCTCTCCCGCACGGCGATGTTGCCGGTGTCCAGTACCGCAGCACTTCCTGGCCCAGCGGCCAGCCACTCCACGCCGGTGAGGTGGCACCGGGCCGGTGCAGCCTCCCCAGGCTCGTCCACGGCGGAGCCGAGCGGACACGCCACAGCCCTCGGCCGCCATTCAATGCCCAGCAGCGCCACTACCTACCTCTCTGCACACGCGTCGTCGTTCTTCGCCTCTACGCGCAAAAGACACGCCGGCCACACCGCACGGGGCCCCTCTGACAGTCGCCGGAGCCGGCCGCTCCGCCGCGTCCGTGCGGACAGCGCATCGCCAACGTGTCGCGCAGGCGCGAGCCCGACCACGCGGAGGCTTCGGGCGAACGCCACGGGCCTCTAGATTGCCCCGACACCCAGCCGACCGGCCAGAACCAACCCCGGCGACTTCAATTACTCCGGCGAGCTCCGCCCGCTTCGGCCTTCCTCGAACCGCCTATAAAAGGGGTCCCCGAGCCCCTCTAGCACAAGCACTCGCCTCCACCACCACCTACACTCCCTCCTGACCACCCACCAGGCCCCGAGGGGGTCGTCTTCTTCCCCTCCGGTCACCGCTCCGCCGCCTCTGTCCTCGGACCGAACCGAGCACATACACCACCAGAGCAGCCCAAACTCCGTCGAGCTTCCTCTTTTCCACCACCTTGCCGATCCCCCAAGTCAATTTACCTCCCCGAGCCCTCTCCGACGAGCCACCACCTCACCAGAATCGTCCTCCGCCGGCGACGAGCTCACCGCCGTTCAGGTGACCGTCGGTGGCCACCTCCACCACCCCTGGATGCGGAAGTCCCCGCTGGTCATGTTACGACCAGCGCCGGACCCTGAGACCCCGGCGATCGTCGCCGGCGATCGCCGCCGCCTCTCTGTCCTCGCGCACGAGCGCGTTTGAATTTAAACCTGACGGGTGGCCCCCACCCGTCAGCTCTCTCCCTCTCTTTTCTGTTTTAAGTGGAAGCGCACTCTGCGCTTTACGCCTTCTGCACAGGAAGACGTACCCGTAACCGAAGCGTTTTCTTTTAAATAAATCTGAGACTTCTGTTTTACAGAAAAACCCCTGGTTTTGAAAAGCTAATAACTTTTAAAATATAAATCCAAATGAGTTGATTCTTTTTTGCTAAAATTTTCTTTTCTGCTCTAGTTTATTTTAAGATTTATTTAAAAATATTTTGAGAACTTTTTCTGTTCTGTGTTGGTGTTCTTATTCGATTTCAAATTTGAATTTTTCAGAAAAAGAAGAGGGAACTTTTGCTGGATTTTCAGAAGGGTTTTCTCCTGATTACTTTGGACAAGGCAAGCATTATTGAACTTGAGTTATGATGTTACTTCCTTGCATGGTTGCATGGTATGGTAGTGCATCATATGTTACGTGTTATCACATGTGCATGCATGGTCATATCATGTTGGTTTTACCTTGGCTTGCATGTCATCCTAGCTTGTCTGGCTTACAAATGAATACGTATGGGCAGAGATGTGCTGCTGGTTGGGACATGCTAGTGGGCATGGTCCTTGTTGACACAGTAGTGTCATGTGATACTGATAAGAGAACACTGGTG
Organism: Secale cereale; assembly: GCA_902687465.1. Classification (NCBI taxonomy): domain Eukaryota; kingdom Viridiplantae; phylum Streptophyta; class Magnoliopsida; order Poales; family Poaceae; genus Secale; species Secale cereale. The sequence continues at coordinate 691,088,312 of LR738712.1, read as the reverse complement.
ATATTTTAACAGTACCTCCTGAGTCTGCCTAGATCGAGTCTTGCCCTTACACCTAGCTGTATACCGTGCTGCCACGGGTCCTTCCGAAAGGAGGGTACGGCCTAGTAAGTTGTTAACCCCTGGATGGGTGCACGCCACCCAGATAACTACGATGTAGGTTGTAGCCTGTCATCGGGTCAGGGGCATGGGTGTTACCGGTTGTAGCCGAGAGGGGGGCACCCCTTGTAATCCGCGCGTTTAATAGTGATCCCATGCTTTTCGGAGGTTGTAGCCTCCCTGACTTAAGGTGTCTGGAGTGATGCTGTGGGTGAGTCCAAGCATCCGGTGGGCGGGTATGCGTCAGGAGTGTTTTCAACCCAAAGTCCGTATTAGGTTTTAGTCAGTGTACGGTACTGGCTAGATCCTATGCTTGTGGGTAAAGGGTACACCCTCTGCAGAGTTATATCTATTCGAATAGCCGCGTCCACGGTCAAGGACTTAGTTGGGTGGGTCAAGTATCGGTCCCGGGGTCAGTCTCTGGAGGAAGATAATATACTTGAGTATACTATGTTTGCATGATGAATTATCATGAATTTGTTTGTGATGAATATTATATTTATGGACTAACCCGATAATTTTGTTGTTATCTTCAAGAGTGTACCAGGGGCTGGCTAGACTACCCCGGACACTCGCTTTTATTTTAAAGTCCTTTTGAGGCGTCCCTCGAGTGTCAGGCGGTTTATCTCGCCACTACTCTTGTGGACACCCACTGGCATTTCTTTTAAAGTCCTTTTGAGGCGTCCCTCGAGTGTCAGGCGGTTTATCTCGCCACCACTCTTGTGGACACCCACTGGCATTTCTTTTAAAGTCCTTTTGAGGCGTCCCTCGAGTGTCAGGCGGTTTATCTCGCCACTACTCTTGTGGACACCCACTGGCATTTCTTTTAAAGTCCTTTTGAGGCGTCCCTCGAGTGTCAGGCGGTTTATCTCGCCACTACTCTTGTGGATACCCAACTGGCATTTCTTTTCAAGTCCTACCGTGATGTCACTTGACATCCGACTGGCATTTCTTTTATTCTTTTATATAATATAGTGACCAATATTTATTTTGAACTAACCATATTCCATCATGCCAAGTCTTGATAAATGTTGCATACATATAATTTATTTGCCATGGCATGTGTTCTCAGTATACCTTATTTTCATAATGTTTGCGAGTACATTCAAAGTACTCACTGGCTTGTCCCTGGCTATTTACTTGGCCAGACTTGGAGGAGGACGAGCCCGTGGAGGAGATTTACGCTAGCGAGGCCGACGCTTAGAAGGTTCCCAGTCAGCACGCCTGTGTCTTGAGTCTATCACTTGTACCATCCGTCAAGCTTCCGCCACACCAATAAAAATAGTCAAGCCTCACACTGACGCTTGACTCTATGCTAGCCTTTCAGCTTTGAGTTCCACCACCCACTGTCTTTTTCCGCCACCTTAGTGTGTTGAGTTGTTGTAATAAATTATTGAGTCACCCTGACTCAACCCTGTGTAATATTATTGTACTGGTTATCTATATCAAGGTTGTCCACTGGTTGTGCTTGGGAGCCAGTGTGACTTAAGGCTATTCTGTGATTTATTTCTCAGAAATGAGCCTGACAGACTTAAAATATCACCAGTGTTCTCTTATCAGTATCACATGACACTACTGTGTCAACAAAGGACCATGCCCACTAGCATGTCCCAACCAGCAGCACATCTCTGCCCATACGTATTCATTTGTAAGCCAGACAAGCTAGGATGACATGCAAGCCAAAGTAAAACCAACATGATATGACCATGCATGCACATGTGATAACACGTAACATATGATGCACTACCATACCATGCAACCATGCAAGGAAGTAACATCATAACTCAAGTTCAATAATGCTTGCCTTGTCCAAAGTAATCAGGAGAAAACCCTTCTGAAAATCCAGCAAAAGTTCCCTCTTCTTTTTCTGAAAAATTCAAATTTGAAATCGAATAAGAACACCAACACAGAACAGAAAAGTTCTCAAAATATTTTTAAATAAATCTTAAAATAAACTAGAGCAGAAAAGAAAATTTTAGCAAAAAGAATCAACTCATTTGGATTTATATTTTAAAAGTTATTAGCTTTTCAAAACCAGGGGTTTTTCTGTAAAACAGAAGTCTCAGATTTATTTAAAAGAAAACGCTTCGGTTACGGGTACGTCTTCCTGTGCAGAAGGCGTAAAGCGCAGAGTGCGCTTCCACTTAAAACAGAAAAGAGAGGGAGAGAGCTGACGGGTGGGGGCCACCCGTCAGGTTTAAAATTCAAACGCGCTCGTGCGCGAGGACAGAGAGGCGGCGGCGATCGCCGGCGACGATCGCCGGGGTCTCAGGGTCCGGCGCTGGTCGTAACATGACCAGCGGGGACTTCCGCATCCAGGGGTGGTGGAGGTGGCCACCGACGGTCACCTGAACGGCGGTGAGCTCGTCGCCGGCGGAGGACGATTCTGGTGAGGTGGTGGCTCGTCGGAGAGGGCTCGGGGAGGTAAATTGACTTGGGGGATCGGCAAGGTGGTGGAAAAGAGGAAGCTCGACGGAGTTTGGGCTGCTCTGGTGGTGTATGTGCTCGGTTCGGTCCGAGGACAGAGGCGGCGGAGCGGGGACCGGAGGGGAAGAAGACGACCCCCTCGGGGCCTGGTGGGTGGTCAGGAGGGAGTGTGGGTGGTGGTGGAGGCGAGTGCTTGTGCTAGAGGGGCTCGGGGACCCCTTTTATAGGCGGTTCGAGGAAGGCCGAAGCGGGCGGAGCTCGCCGGAGTAATTGAAGTCGCCGGGGTTGGTTCTGGCCGGTCGGCTGGGTGTCGGGGCAATCTAGAGGCCCGTGGCGTTCGCCCGAAGCCTCCGCGTGGTCGGGCTCGCGCCTGCGCGACACGTTGGCGATGCGCTGTCCGCACGGACGCGGCGGAGCGGCCGGCTCCGGCGACTGTCAGAGGGGCCCCGTGCGGTGTGGCCGGCGTGTCTTTTGCGCGTAGAGGCGAAGAACGACGACGCGTGTGCAGAGAGGTAGGTAGTGGCGCAGCTGGGCATTGAATGGCGGCCGAGGGCCGTGGCGTGTCCGCTCGGCTCCGCCGTGGACGAGCCTGGGGAGGCTGCACCGGCCCGGTGCCACCTCACCGGCGTGGAGTGGCTGGCCGCTGGGCCAGGTAGTGCTGCGGCACTGGACACCGGCAACATCGCCGTGCGGGAGAGGAAGTTGATGTATGCACGGCACCCTGTCTCTGTCGGCCGAAGCAAAATTCAGTTAACTGAATTTTAATTCAGTTATGAACAGTGCCCGCAACATGTTTGATGAAATGCTTTGAGGGTTTAGGCAACTAGTTTGATCATGGGGTTTTGTGTGGTGGTGTGTGGATACTCAAAAATGAGTTTGCCAGAAGGACAAAAATTTTGGTGAGGTTTGGAAATGGTTTGGGGCCAAAACATGATTTCTGGACCAAATTTGAAATGAACAGAATTTGAAATATTTGAACTGTGGGACCAAATGTTTTTGGAGAAATGGGTTGAGGGTACCATATATATGTAGGAATACTTTTGGTAGAGGCAGAAGGATCATAGAAAATATAGTTCCTTTGTAAATGTCAAGAAACTATGATTTATTCAAATTCCCTTTTTGGAATTTAAAAAAAATAATAGGAAGAATATTTTTGTGGAGTGAGGAGGAGTTGTGAAATATCACAGAATGTGTACAAGACTTGAGAGGAAAATTTGAAGTGGCAGAAAAATTATTTGGGAATTTTTATGGTGCTAGAAGAGGTGGAAAAGATTTTTGCTTTTGAAAATAATTGACCAAAGCCAAAGATTCTTAAGAAAGAAAAGTTCTTAAAACCTCCAAAATACTTAAATCAAATAAGTCCATCCTTCAAACAGAACCCTCCAACCAAAATTTTAAAAACTTAGTTAAAGTTTTGCAAAAGTTTTCAAAACTCCAGAGGAATATTTTTGGGGTGTGACAGCACCTACCCCCTTAAGAAAAATCTCGTCCCCGAGATTCCAGCTGTTCCTCAAATAGGTACGGATACTCAGTCCTTAACTGATCTTCTCTTTCCCAGGTTGCCTCTTCCTCGGTGTGATTGCTCCATTGGACTTTGCAAAATTTTATCGCATTTTGCCGGGTCCTCCGTTCAGACTCCTCTAAAATTTTTATAGGATGCTCCCGATAGGTAAGATCGGGTTGAAGGTCTAATTCCTGGTGCTGCACCTGTTTTTCCGGGTTGCTGACACACTTCCTCAATTGAGACACATGGAACACATCGTGGACATCTGATAATTCTGCGGGTAATTCTAGTTGATAAGCAACCTTGCCCCTTCTTGCAGTTATTTTGAATGGTCCGATAAATCTCGGTGCTAATTTCCCCTTGACCTTAAATCTTTGTAGCCCCCTTGTTGGAGATACTCTAAGATACACGTAGTCATTTGGCTCAAAGTGGATCTGGCGGTGTTTTTGATCATAATAACTCTTCTGTCGGCTCTGAGCTGCCTTTAGTCGGTCCTGAATAAGTTTTACTTTGGTTTCTGCCTCTATTAGCATATCTGGTCCAAAGATTCGGCTGTCTCCGGTCTCAGACCAATTTAATGGGGTTCGGCACCGTCGTCCGTATAATGCTTCGAACGGTGCCATTTTTAGGCTAGCTTGATAACTGTTGTTGTAGGAAAATTCTGCATAAGGCAAACTATCCTCCCAACTGACTCCGTAGGTAAGCACACATGCTCTCAACATGTCCTCTAATATTTGATTTACCCGCTCTGTCTGTCCTCCGGTCTGCGGGTGGTATGCTGTGCTGAAAGCCAGTTGTGTGCCTAAGGCCTGCTGTAAATGTTCCCAAAATCTAGAGACAAATTGGGTGCCTCTGTCGGAGACAATTATTTTGGGTATTCCGTGTAGACAAACAATCCTGGATAGATATAGCCTGGCTAGCCTCTGTGTTGAGTAGGTGGTTTTTACCGGAATGAAATGTGCTACCTTGGTTAGTGAATCAATTATTACCCAGATAGCATCATTTCCGTGGCGTGACCTTGGCAAACCAACCACAAAATCCATTCCAATCCTATCCCATTTCCATTCAGGCACCTTAATTGGTTGCAACAACCCTGCTGGTCTCTGGTGTTCCGCCTTCACTCGTTGGCAAGTATCACAACATGCCACATATATGGCTATATCCCTTTTCATTCCGTGCCACCAGAATCTCTCCTGTATATCCTTATACATTTTTGTCCCTCCGGGGTGAATAGAATATGGAGCGGTGTGTGCCTCTGCCATTATTTGCTGCTTTAATTCCTCAATGTTTGGTACGCATAGTCTTTGTCCAAACCAGATAATTCCTTGGTCGTCTTCAATAAATTCGGGCGCTCTGCCTAGTTTCATCTTTTTCCTAATTCCTTCAATACTCGGATGTCCCTTCTGGGCGTCTCTGATCTGGTCTTCTGAGGTTGGTTTTATTTCCAACTGGGAGATGGTCCCTTCCGTGACTAGGGCCATGTTGAGTTTGGCAAATTCCTGGCTGAGCACATGTTGCGAGAGCTGTACGCTGCCATTTCCGGTGTATGGATTTCTGCTGAGGGCATCTGCCACAACATTGGCTTTACCAGGGTGATAGTGAATTCCTACGTCATAATCCTTAATTAATTCAAGCCATCGTCGCTGTCTCAAATTTAATTCCGGCTGCGTAAAAATATACTTAAGACTTTTATGATCCGTGTATATTTCACATCGGTTCCCCAGAAGATAGTGTCGCCACTCTTTGAGCGCGTGTACTACTGCAGCAAGTTCCAGATCGTGAACGGGGTAATTTTCTTCATGTCTCCGTAGTTGCCTTGATGTGTAAGCTACTACTTTTCCTTCTTGCATTAAGACACACCCAAGGCCTTTCCCGGATGCATCACAGTATATATCAAAATTTTTGTGTACATCGGGTACAACTAGGACTGGTGACGTTGTTAACCTCTTTTTCAACTCCTGAAAACTCTTTTCACAAGCTTCATTCCATTCAAACTTCTTATCTTTCTTGAGTAATTGGGTCATTGGTCTGGCTATAGTGGAAAATCCTTCAATAAATCTTCGATAATAGCCTGCTAGACCAAGAAAACTTCTGACCTCCGTTACGTTTGTGGGTTGCTTCCATCCCAATACATCCTTTACTTTTCCCGGGTCCACAGCGATTCCATCCTGGGTTAGTACGTGTCCAAGAAAACCCACTTCTCTCAACCAAAATTCACATTTGCTGAATTTGGCATAAAGCTGATGTCTTCTTAATTCTTCCAGTACTATCCGAAGGTGCTGCTCATGTTCTTCGGGCGTCTTAGAGTAAATAAGTATGTCATCGATAAATACCACCACAAATTTATCCAAATATTTCATGAAAACCTTGTTCATAAGATGCACAAAATATGCAGGGGCATTGGTCAAACCGAACGGCATTACTGTGAACTCATATAATCCATATCTTGTGGTAAATGCCGTCTTAGGTATATCCGTCGTTCGAATTTTTAGCTGATGATATCCTGACCTTAAGTCTATCTTTGAAAAGACTTTAGCTTCAGCTAGCTGCTCAAACAAGTCGTTGATTCTAGGCGGTGGATACTTATTCTTGATAGTGACCATATTAAGTGCCCTGTAATCAATACATAGTCGCAGGGTACCATCCCTCTTTTTGGCGAATAAAACTGGCGAACCCCATGGTGACGAGCTGGGTCGTACGTAACCTTTCTCCATCAACTCCTTAATTTGCTTCTTTAACTCTGCCAATTCTGTTGGGGCCATACGGTATGGTTTCTTGTATATGGGTGTCGTTCCTGGTGCTAGTTCAATAACGAACTCAATCTCGCGGTCCGGTGGCATTCCTGGTAACTCTTCAGGAAATACATCAGGATATTCACAGACTACAGGAACCGTATTTAATTCCACCGTATCCACTTGATTTAATTTCCCTTGGAATGTGGCAATCTTCCTTGTACCCACTTTTATGGTCTTCCCTTGGCAATTGGTAAGAGTTACCGTGCGGTTATAGCAGTCTATAAAACCTTTGTTTGTGGTTAACCAATCCATTCCCAGAATAATGTCCAAATCAACTGCGTCCAATATGATGAGATTGGCTAGGAATCCCATTCCTTCAATTTCGATGTTCACATCCTTGCAGTACCATTGAGTAGTTTGCTTCGATCCCGGGGACTGAATAACCATGGAATTTTGCAAAGGCAAAAAGGGAAACTGATTCTTCGAGGCAAATCTTTTAGAAATGCAAGAGTGGGAAGCTCCGGAATCAAATAAAACTGTAGCATTTACTGAGCTGGCGGGGAACGTACCAAACACGATATCCGGTGCGTTCTGAGCTTCCTCAAAATTCACGTGGTTGATATGTCCTGGTTTGTGGTTGTTATTGGGGTTGAAATTATTGCGTCGAGGAGCGTTGGTCGCACCGCGGCCATTGTTGTTGTTGTTGGCTTTGGGAGGGTTGTTTCCTTGTTTCGGGCACTGTTTAGCGTAATGCCCCTCTCCTCCACAGGAGTAACATGTAACTCCAGAATGAAAATTTGTATCCTTAGTCCTATTGTGGAATGCACTGCGGTTCTGAGGTGGAGCTGTATTTGTTGGCCGGGTTACTACTGGCTTTTGAACATCATTCCTGGGCCTGTTGTTGCGTACCTGTCCTGACTGGTTCATGCGACGCTTGCGAGCCTCATCCATATTGCGGTGTTCATTTTCCAGAATAATAGCCTTGTCCACGAGTGTCTTAAAGTCTGGAAAAGTATGAACCATCAGCTGGCACTTTAGGGATGAAACAAGTCCGTCGAGAAATTTTTCCATCTTTTTGTTTTCTGTCATATATTCGTCGTTGGCGTATCTGGCCAACTGAGTAAACTGATCCAGATATTGGGACACTGTGGAGCCCCGCTGTTTGAGATCCTCAAATTCCCTCTTTTTTAATTTCATAATGCTATTTGGGATATGCGCTCCTCGGAAATGCTCCTTGAGTTGTGCCCATGTCATATTTGCTCCGTCAGGGTGGGTGTGACATAAGTTTTCCCACCACGACGCAGCCATTCCAGAAAAATAATATGGTGTGTACAACACCTTCTCCTGGTCCGTACACTGGGCAATGTCCAATTTTCTTTCCATGTCTCGAAGCCAGTCGTCTGCCTCTAGTGGCTTGTCAGTGTGCGTAAAGACCGTTGGGCGGGTCTTTTGCAACTCAGATAGTTTGGACCTGGGTTGCTGTTGTCCATGGTGATTTCCCATGTTAATCAAATGCTGCATCATCTCCTGATGTTGTTGCTGACTCTGCTCAAATAAGCGACACACTTGCGAAAATGCTGAATCACTGCTTTGCTGACTCGTCTGCCCTTGAGTAAAATTATTTTCCATTTGTCCAGCATTGTTCTCATCTGGAGTTGGCATAGAACGGGTCCAGGGACGATGCATTTCTTTCTGGGGTATTTGCATAACACCAAAGAAAATAATCAAAAAGGCAGAAATAAATTTCCAAATAAATTTTTCCCCCGGACAAGGTAAGGCAAGGCAACCAGTTATATTACACAAGTGATTTTAATTATACAAGCAGGATTTAATTATACAGGATATAATTATACAGGGTACATGCGGAAACTGTATCACACAAGATCATTTTATTCTACTAGCGCACTCTCCGCGCTCTCATCGGCCAGCGGTCATAGCTATTTTACAAAGGCTAGGCGGAACAGGAAATAAATATATTACATTCGTGTTCTCAAGTGGTCGTTTGGCGAAGAAGACTGTGTTTGTTCACACAGCTCATCCTAGGTCCTGCTGAGAGTGAGACTCAGGCAAGGCACCCAAGATTTGATATCGCCCTCCTCCTCTTCCTCCTCGAGGATCGCCTCTAGTCGTGTAGTCGTTGATGCCGTGCCTGCTGGAGGTGGCACCGTGCTGGTCAGTGGAGAAGCTCTGGTAGGAATGGGTGCAGCCGGACGGCTAGCATCGCCAGTCGGGGTCGAGCGCTGAGTCGCAGGATTAGCCAGAGGAATATTTGGTGTAATGGAGGTGTGTGGAGCACGAGGCGAAGGAGAGCGGTACTCGCTCCTGCGAATGATTCTTGCACGAGACAAGTCCATCCGTGCAGTGAGGTAGTCATCCACCATGGAGGTGAAGGCTGACTCCAAGGCCATGATGTACTGGACAAGTGGCTCAATAGCCGTATCCTTTTCCCCTATGGTGCAGGAAAAAGCATAGTGGCTGGTGTATGGAACGTGACAAGGCATGTAGTAATAGGGACGGTCCTGCATGACGGGCAGGGTATCCCTGAGACGTGCGATAGCCTCACGTGCGGCCATCTGGATAGCATGCCTCTCAGTGGGCATAGCTCTCCCCATGAAGCGGTAGTTGCGGAAAGACACGGACGCACCACCCCGAATATATACCGAAGCCTGGTACATAGTCAGGGTCTCTGAGATCTTGTCCGGGTAGATGACGTACTCCGGACGCCCAAGGGACCCCAGCGCGTCTTTCGCGATGCTCGCGAGGAGACGGGAAAATCCCGCAGGCTCGTTGGCGAAAAACTGTGACGGGCAGCTGCCACCAGCCATCTACAACAGTAGACAAAAATCCAAGTAGTCATGTCACAAATGCATGATGACTACAGAAAATTTGCTACGATGCATGAGATGCATGCTGGGAAAATGTCAGCGTTGACTCGGTGTCTAAGGATCGTGCCTAGGGCTCCTACAGTCAGCCTGGCTCTGGTACCAAGGTCTGTCAGGCTCATTTCTGAGAAATAAATCACAGAATAGCCTTAAGTCACACTGGCTCCCAAGCACAACCAGTGGACAACCTTGATATAGATAACCAGTACAATAATATTACACAGGGTTGAGTCAGGGTGACTCAATAATTTATTACAACAACTCAACACACTAAGGTGGCGGAAAAAGACAGTGGGTGGTGGAACTCAAAGCTGAAAGACTAGCATAGAGTCAAGCGTCAGTGTGAGGCTTGACTATTTTTATTGGTGTGGCGGAAGCTTGACGGATGGTACAAGTGATAGACTCAAGACACAGGCGTGCTGACTGGGAACCTTCTAAGCGTCGGCCTCGCTAGCGCAAATCTCCTCCACGGGCTCGTCCTCCTCCAAGTCTGGCCAAGTAAATAGCCAGGGACAAGCCAGTGAGTACTTTGAATGTACTCGCAAACATTATGAAAATAAGGTATACTGAGAACACATGCCATGGCAAATAAATTATATGTATGCAACATTTATCAAGACTTGGCATGATGGAATATGGTTAGTTCAAAATAAATATTGGTCACTATATTATATAAAAGAATAAAAGAAATGCCAGTCGGATGTCAAGTGACATCACGGTAGGACTTGAAAAGAAATGCCAGTTGGGTATCCACAAGAGAAGTGGCGAGATAAACCGCCTGACACTCGAGGGACGCCTCAAAAGGACTTTAAAAGAAATGCCAGTGGGTGTCCACAAGAGTAGTGGCGAGATAAACCGCCTGACACTCGAGGGACGCCTCAAAAGGACTTTAAAAGAAATGCCAGTGGGTGTCCACAAGAGTAGTGGCGAGATAAACCGCCTGACACTCGAGGGACGCCTCAAAAGGACTTTAAAATAAAAGCGAGTGTCCGGGGTAGTCTAGCCAGCCCCTGGTACACTCTTGAAGATAACAACAAAATTATCGGGTTAGTCCATAAATATAATATTCATCACAAACAAATTCATGATAATTCATCATGCAAACATAGTATACTCAAGTATATTATCTTCCTCCAGAGACTGACCCCGGGACCGATACTTGACCCACCCAACTAAGTCCTTGACCGTGGACGCGGCTATTCGAATAGATATAACTCTGCAGAGGGTGTACCCTTTACCCACAAGCATAGGATCTAGCCAGTACCGTACACTGACTAAAACCTAATACGGACTTTGGGTTGAAAACACTCCTGACGCATACCCGCCCACCGGATGCTTGGACTCACCCACAGCATCACTCCAGACACCTTAAGTCAGGGAGGCTACAACCTCCGAAAAGCATGGGATCACTATTAAACGCGCGGATTACAAGGGGTGCCCCCCTCTCGGCTACAACCGGTAACACCCATGCCCCTGACCCGATGACAGGCTACAACCTACATCGTAGTTATCTGGGTGGCGTGCACCCATCCAGGGGTTAACAACTTACTAGGCCGTACCCTCCTTTCGGAAGGACCCGTGGCAGCACGGTATACAGCTAGGTGTAAGGGCAAGACTCGATCTAGGCAGACTCAGGAGGTACTGTTAAAATATCACCAGTGTTCTCTTATCAGTATCACATGACACTACTGTGTCAACAAGGACCATGCCCACTAGCATGTCCCAACCAGCAGCACATCTCTGCCCATACGTATTCATTTGTAAGCCAGACAAGCTAGGATGACATGCAAGCCAAGGTAAAACCAACATGATATGACCATGCATGCACATGTGATAACACGTAACATATGATGCACTACCATACCATGCAACCATGCAAGGAAGTAACATCATAACTCAAGTTCAATAATGCTTGCCTTGTCCAAAGTAATCAGGAGAAAACCCTTCTGAAAATCCAGCAAAAGTTCCCTCTTCTTTTTCTGAAAAATTCAAATTTGAAATCGAATAAGAACACCAACACAGAACAGAAAAAGTTCTCAAAATATTTTTAAATAAATCTTAAAATAAACTAGAGCAGAAAAGAAAATTTTAGCAAAAAAGAATCAACTCATTTGGATTTATATTTTAAAAGTTATTAGCTTTTCAAAACCAGGGGTTTTTCTGTAAAACAGAAGTCTCAGATTTATTTAAAAGAAAACGCTTCGGTTACGGGTACGTCTTCCTGTGCAGAAGGCGTAAAGCGCAGAGTGCGCTTCCACTTAAAACAGAAAAGAGAGGGAGAGAGCTGACGGGTGGGGGCCACCCGTCAGGTTTAAATTCAAACGCGCTCGTGCGCGAGGACAGAGAGGCGGCGGCGATCGCCGGCGACGATCGCCGGGGTCTCAGGGTCCGGCGCTGGTCGTAACATGACCAGCGGGGACTTCCGCATCCAGGGGTGGTGGAGGTGGCCACCGACGGTCACCTGAACGGCGGTGAGCTCGTCGCCGGCGGAGGACGATTCTGGTGAGGTGGTGGCTCGTCGGAGAGGGCTCGGGGAGGTAAATTGACTTGGGGGATCGGCAAGGTGGTGGAAAAGAGGAAGCTCGACGGAGTTTGGGCTGCTCTGGTGGTGTATGTGCTCGGTTCGGTCCGAGGACAGAGGCGGCGGAGCGGTGACCGGAGGGGAAGAAGACGACCCCCTCGGGGCCTGGTGGGTGGTCAGGAGGGAGTGTAGGTGGTGGTGGAGGCGAGTGCTTGTGCTAGAGGGGCTCGGGGACCCCTTTTATAGGCGGTTCGAGGAAGGCCGAAGCGGGCGGAGCTCGCCGGAGTAATTGAAGTCGCCGGGGTTGGTTCTGGCCGGTCGGCTGGGTGTCGGGGCAATCTAGAGGCCCGTGGCGTTCGCCCGAAGCCTCCGCGTGGTCGGGCTCGCGCCTGCGCGACACGTTGGCGATGCGCTGTCCGCACGGACGCGGCGGAGCGGCCGGCTCCGGCGACTGTCAGAGGGGCCCCGTGCGGTGTGGCCGGCGTGTCTTTTGCGCGTAGAGGCGAAGAACGACGACGCGTGTGCAGAGAGGTAGGTAGTGGCGCTGCTGGGCATTGAATGGCGGCCGAGGGCTGTGGCGTGTCCGCTCGGCTCCGCCGTGGACGAGCCTGGGGAGGCTGCACCGGCCCGGTGCCACCTCACCGGCGTGGAGTGGCTGGCCGCTGGGCCAGGAAGTGCTGCGGTACTGGACACCGGCAACATCGCCGTGCGGGAGAGGAAGTTGATGTATGCACGGCACCCTGTCCCTGTCGGCCGAAGCAAAATTCAGTTAACTGAATTTTAATTCAGTTATGAACAGTGCCCGCAACATGTTTGATGAAATGCTTTGAGGGTTTAGGCAACTAGTTTGATCATGGGGTTTTGTGTGGTGGTGTGTGGATACTCAAAAATGAGTTTGCCAGAAGGACAAAAATTTTGGTGAGGTTTGGAAATGGTTTGGGGCCAAAACATGATTTCTGGACCAAATTTGAAATGAACAGAATTTGAAATATTTGAACTGTGGGACCAAATGTTTTTGGAGAAATGGGTTGAGGGTACCATATATATGTAGGAATAATTTTGGTAGAGGCAGAAGGATCATAGAAAATATAGTTCCTTTGTAAATGTCAAGAAACTATGATTTATTCAAATTCCCTTTTTGGAATTTAAAAAAAAAAATAATAGGAAGAATATTTTTGTGGAGTGAGGAGGAGTTGTGAAATATCACAGAATGTGTACAAGACTTGAGAGGAAAATTTGAAGTGGCAGAAAAATTATTTGGGAATTTTTATGGTGCTAGAAGAGGTGGAAAAGATTTTTGCTTTTGAAAATAATTGACCAAAGCCAAAGATTCTTAAGAAAGAAAAGTTCTTAAAACCTCCAAAATACTTAAATCAAATAAGTCCATCCTTCAAACAGAACCCTCCAACCAAAATTTTAAAAACTTAGTTAAAGTTTTGCAAAAGTTTTCAAAACTCCAGAGGAATATTTTTGGGGTGTGACAGAATGAATCTCCCAGATGAAGCGGTCGTTGACAGAATCCTCCAGTCGCTCCCACCAAGCTTCAAGAGCTTCGTGTTGAACTTCAATATGCAGGGGATGGAGAAGTCCATTCCCGAGGTGTATTCGATGCTGAAATCAGCGGATGTGGACATCAAGAAAGAACATCAAGTGTTGATGGTCAATAAAACCACTAAGTTCAAGAAAGGCAAGGGTAAGAAGAACTTCAAGAAGGACGGCAAAGGAGTTGCCGCGCCCGGTAAGCCAGTTGCCGGGAAGAAGCCAAAGTATGGACCCAAGCCTGAGACAGAGTGCTTTTATTGCAAGGGAACGGGTCACTGGAAGCGGAACTGCCCCAAATACTTAGCACACAAGAAGGCCGGCAACGTCAAAGGTATATATGATATACATGTTATTGATGTGTACCTTACCAGCACTCGTAGTAGCTCCTGGGTATTCGATACCGGTGCAGTTGCTCACATTTGTAACTCAAAACAGGAACTGCGGAATAAACGGAGACTGGCGAAGGATGAGGTGACGATGCGCGTCGGGAATGGTTCCAAGGTCGATGTGATCACCGTCGGCACGCTACCTCTACATCTACCCTCGGGATTAGTTTTAAACCTCAATAATTGTTATTTAGTACCAGCTTTGAGCATGAACATTGTTTCTGGATCTCGTCTTATGCGAGATGGCTACTCTTTCAAATCGGAGAATAATGGTTGTTCTATTTATTTGAGAGATATGTTTTATGGTCATGCCCCGCTGGTCAATGGTTTATTTTTGATGAATCTCGAACGTAGTGATACACATATTCATAGTGTAGATGCCAAAAGATGTAAAGTTGATAATGATAGTCCCACATACTTGTGGCATTGCCGCCTTGGTCATATTGGTGTCAAACGTATGAAGAAGCTCCATTCGGATGGACTTCTAGAGTCTCTTGATTATGAATCATTTGACACGTGCGAACCATGCCTCTTGGGCAAGATGACCAAGACTCCGTTCTCCGGAACAATGGAGCGAGCAATCAACTTGTTGGAAATCATACATACCGATGTGTGCGGTCCAATGAGTGTTGAGGCTCGTGGAGGCTATCGTTATGTTCTCACCCTCACGGATGACTTGAGTAGATACGGGTATATCTATTTGATGAAACACAAGTCTGAGACCTTTGAAAGGTTCAAGGAATTTCAGAATGAGGTTGAGAATCAACGTGACAGAAAAATAAAATTCTTGCGATCGGATAGTGGGGGTGAATATTTAAGTCATGAATTTGGCACACACCTTAGGAGCTGTGGAATTGTTTCACAATTGACACCGCCCGGAACACCTCAACGTAACGGTGTGTCCGAACGTCGAAATCGTACCCTGTTGGACATGGTGCGATCTATGATGTCCCTCACCGATTTACCGCTATCTTTTTGGGGTTATGCTTTAGAGACTGCCGCATTCACTTTAAATAGGGCTCCGTCGAAATCCGTTGAGACGACTCCGTATGAACTTTGGTTTGGCAAGAAACCGAAGGTGTCGTTTCTGAAAGTTTGGGGTTGCGATGCTTATGTCAAGAAACTTCAACCTGAAAAGCTCGAACCCAAATCGGAGAAATGCATCTTCATAGGATACCCAAAGGAAACGATTGGGTACACCTTCTACCACAGATCCGAAGGCAAAGTCTTTGCTGCCAAGAATGGATGCTTTCTGGAGAAAGAGTTTCTCTCGAAAGAAGTGAGTGGGAGGAAAGTAGAACTTGATGAGGTGACAGTCACCCCTCCTGTACCGGAAAGTAGCGCAGCACAGGAAACTGTTCCAGAGGTGCCTGCACCGACAAGGGAGGAAGCTAATGATAATGATCATGAAGCAGATCAAGTTACTACTGAACTTCGAAGGTCCACAACGGCATGTTCCGCACCAGAGTGGTACGGCAACCCTGTCCTGGAAATCATGTTGTTAGACAACGGTGAACCTTCGAACTATGAAGAAGCGATGGCGGGCCCAGATTCCAATAAATGGCTTGGAGCCATGAAATCCGAGATAGAATCCATGTATGAAAACAAAGTATGGACTTTGGTGGACTTGCCTGATGATAGGCACGCCATAGAAAACAAATGGATATTTAAGAAGAAGACAGACGCGGATGGTAATGTGACCATCTATAAGGCTCGGCTTGTCGCTAAGGGTTATCGACAAGTTCAAGGGATTGACTACGACAAGACTTTCTCTCTCGTAGCGATGCTGAAGTCAGTCAGAATCATGTTAGCTATTGCCGCATTCTATGATTATGAGATATGGCAAATGGACGTCAAAACAGCATTCCTTAATGGCTTCCTCAAGGAAGAGTTGTATATGATGCAACCGGAAGGTTTTGTCGATCCAGAGAACGCTAACAAGGTATGCAAGCTCCAGCGCTCGATTTACGGGCTGGTGCAAGCATCTCGGAGTTGGAATATTCGCTTTGATGAAGTGTTCAAAGCGTTTGGCTTTATACAGACTTATGGAGAAGCCTGTATTTACAAGAAAGTGAGTGGGAGCTCTGTGGCATTTCTCATATTATATGTGGATGACATATTGCTAATGGGAAATGATATAGAATTCTTGGAAAAGGCCTACTTGAATAAAAGTTTTTCAATGAAGGACCTTGGAGAAGCTGCTTACATATTAGGCATCAAAATCTATAGAGATAGATCGAGACGCCTCATTGGTCTTTCACAAAGTACATACCTTGACAAAATATTGAAGAAGTTCAATATGGATCAGTCAAAGAAAGGATTCTTACATGTTTTGTAAGGTATGAGATTGAGCAAGGCTCAGTCGCCGACCACGGCAGAAGATAGAGAAAAGATGAGTGTCATTCCCTATGCCTCGGCCATAGGTTCTATCATGTATGCCATGCTGTGTACCAGACCTGATGTGAACCTTGCCATAAGTTTGGTAGGGAGGTACCAAAGTGATCCCGGTACGGAACACTGGACAGCGGTCAAGAACATCCTGAAGTACCTGAAAAGGACTAAGGATATGTTTCTCGTTTATGGAGGTGACGAAGAGCTCGTCGTAAAGGGTTACGTCGATGCTAGCTTCGACACAGATCTGGATGACTCTAAGTCTCAAACCGGATACGTGTATATTTTGAATGGAGGGGCAGTCAGCTGGTGCAGTTGCAAACAGAGCGTGGTGGCAGCGTCTACATGTGAAGCGGAGTACATAGCTGCTTCTGAAGCAGCGCAGGAAGGAGTCTGGATGAAGGAGTTCATCACCGACCTAGGAGTCATTCCAAGCGCGTCAAGCCCGATGACTCTCTTCTGTGACAACACTGGTGCTATTGCTATTACCAAGGAGCCCAGGTTTCACAAGAAGACCAAGCACATCAAGCGCCGTTTCAACTCCATCCGGAATTATGTTCAGGATGGAGACATAGATATTTGTAAAGTACATACAGATCTGAATGTCGCAGACCCGTTGACTAAACCTCTTTCACGAGTAAAACATGATCAACCCAGAACTCTATGGGTGTTCGATTCATCACAATGTAACTAGATTATTGACTCTAGTGCAAGTGGGAGACTGTTGGAGATATGCCCTAGAGGCAATAATAATAGCATTATTATTATATCTCCTTGTTCATGATAATTGTCTGTTATTCATGCTTGAATTGTATTGTACGGAAACAACGATACATGTGTGAATACATAGACCACAATGAGTCCCTGGTAGGCCTCTAGTTACCAGTTCGTTGATCAACAGATGGTCACGGTTTCCTGACCATGGACATAGGATGTCAGTGATAACGGGATCATATCATTAGGAGAATGATGTGATGGACAAGACCCAAACTTGAGCATAACACGAGATCGTATAGTTCGTAATGCATAAGCTTTTCGGTGTCAAGTATTTATTCCTTAGACCATGAGGTTGTACAACTCCCGGATACCGTAGGAGTACTTTGGGTGTGCCAAACGTCACAACGTAACTGGGTGGCTATAAAGGTACGCATCGGGTATCTCCGAAAGTGTCTGTTGAGTTGGTATGAACCGAGACTGGGATGTTGTCACTCGGTATGACGGAGAGGTACCTCTGGGCCCACTCGGTAAGACATCATCATAATGAGCTCAATGTGACTAAGTAGTTAGTCACGGATGATGGATTACGGATCGAGTAAAGAGACTTACCATAACGAGATTGAACAAGGTATCGGGAATACCGACGATCGAATCTCGGGCAAGTACCGTACCGATGGACAAAGGGAATAACATACGGGATTGAGTGAATCCTTGACATGGTGGTTCATCCGATGAAGATCATCGAGGAACACGTGGGAACCAACATGGGTATCCAGATCCCGCTGTTGGTTATTGACCGGAGAGTGGTCTCGGTCATGTCTACGTGTCTCCCGAACCCGTAGGGTCTACACACTTAAGGTTCGGTAACGCTAGGGTCGTAGAGATAAATGCACGTGGAAACCCGAAAGTTGTTCGGGGTCCCGGATGAGATCCCGGACGTCACGAGGAGTTCCGGAATGGTCCGGAGATAAAGATTGATATATAGGAAGTCCAGTTTCGGCCAACGGGTGATCTCCGGGGGTCACTGGGAGTGTCCCGGGACCACCGGATGGGCCCCGGGGGTCCACCGAGTGGGGCCACCCATCCCGGTGGGGCCCCTAGGCCGCAAGGGGAAGTGTCCAGCCCCTCTGGGCTGGCGCACCACTGGGGGCCCACCTCCCCATGCGCCTAGGGTTAAAACCCTAGAGGGGAGGGGGGTCCACTTGCCTTGGGGGGCAAGGACTCCCCCCCTGGCCGCCGCCCCCCTGCAGATTGGATCTGCAGGGGCCCTGGCGCACCCCCTGGCCCCCTATATATGTGGGGAGGGAAAGGGCAGCCGCACCCTTTCCCTGGCGCCTCTCCCCCTCCCGTCACACCTCCATACTCCCACGCAGGGCGCCCGGCGAAGCCCTGCTGCAATCTCGACTGCATCCGTCATCACGCCGTCGTGCTGCCGGATCTCTGACGACTTCTCCTCCCCCCTTGCTGGATCAAGAAGGAGGTGACGTTGCTGCACCGGACGTGTGTTGAACGCGGAGGTGCCGTCCGTTCGGCGCTAGATCATTGGTGACGAAGAACGTGAAGAGTACGACTACTTCATCCACGCTTCTTCGAAAGCTTCCGCACGCGATCTACATAACGGTATGTAGATGCACTCTTACTTGCTCGTTGCTAGATGTCTCCTTAGTTGGATCTTGGTGAAAGCGTAGAATTTTTTTGAATTATGCTACGTTCCCCAACAAATAAAACATCTATGCATGTCAGGTTGGTCGGCATAACTATCATAAACACTAAAACAAGTAGTTATAAATTAAAGATAATTTACCACATCCGAATCGTAGACAGGACGAGGGCCCACGTGGGTGGATATCAAAACCATCGCACTATATAATAACAAGCAATAATAAACGTAAGAAAATTAGACAAATATCTATCTAAAGCAATAATAACAAGCAATAATAAAAGTAAGAAAAGCATGGACATAACAAGAGGCTCACCACGGTGGTGCCGGTGACGAGATCGGCGGGGGCAATCGACGGCGGCGAAGACGGGGACGGGACGTGACGGACCGCTAAACCTAGACAAATCTCGGAGAAAATAGAGCTTCGAGAGGACAAAAGCTTAACTAGTGTGGCTCGGGCATTTCATCGAACACGTTGTGTGCATAGGAGGTGAGCTAGAGCACCACCAAGCCCTCTCCCCTCGGCCAGAAAAAACAAAGCAGTGTGCTCTGCTCTTGCGCGAGGGGGTATATATAGGCACCTCATTGGTCCCGGTTGGTGCGACGAACCGGGGCTAAAGGGGTGCCTTTGGTCCCGGTTCATGTCACCAACCGGGACCAATGGTGGTGGGCCAGGAGCAAGACCCATTGATCCCGGTTCGTCGCACCAACCGGGACCAAAAGGTCCAGACGAACCGGGACCAATGGCCCACGTGGCCCGGCCGGCCCCCTGGGCTCACGAACCGGGTCCAATGCCTCCATTGGTCCCGGTTCTGGATTGAACCGGGGCTAATGGGCTGGACAGGCTTGGGCCAAAGCCCTGTTTTCTACTGGTGTGGTCGGTAAGGGATCTGGATGGAAGTGTGTCCAAGCGGGGATGGTGTGGCGGCGGCATCTTCCCCGTGGTGGACTTGTGTTCTGGGGCTTCGTCGTTGCGACGACGTTTTCTCCAACGTCGGAGTGGACCCCGGGAGGTCGTCCAGGAGTACGCGCAGACTGCTGTTTGCGCATGTCACAGCTGGAAGATGGTGTATCATGTGCTGGTTTTGTGGTTGGAGGCTGACAGTTCTGCTTTCTTCCTCCAACGTTGTAGTCGTGCGGGGATGTCAGTTCTGGAGCTTGATGGCGTGTCCGGGGACATGTTGCCCTGGTCTGATTCGTTCAACGACAATGGTTTTGCTTCTGGCAAACGACTTTGGAGGTCCGTAAAGCTGTTGATCAGCGATGGAGCCGCGTCGAGCTCGGGTGTAGAGGTGATCTGTCTTCCGTCCCTTTGGTGGCCGCTTCGGTGGTGTCGAAGGAGGGAGATAGGCGTTGGTTTTTTGCATAGGTTTATCCTATCTTTTCAGGCCTGTAAGGTCGGTGTGTACGTGCCTTGTAACTTGATTTCATCTTATAAATGAGACACGTATTGCCATGAAAAAAATAAACGTACAACAACGACTGGATTGATACCGAGACCCAATTAAATTATGGCTTATATGTATAGTGTACCAATCATAGCTTGTTCACGTATGATGTATTGCAGGCTTTATCAAAATGTACTCCAGCGCTTTGTACATGTCAGTTGTTCGCTGTCCGCTTTCGCTAATCAAAGCCCATACAACGACTGGACTGTTACCGAGACCAAACGCGCCAGAGCACAATTCGCCCGCGTCCCCGAAATTTCTTTTGTCGGTAGAGGATTGGAGAAGGTCGCTCTCATGCTTTCTCCATTCTTTTTTTTTTTTACGCTTCTCTCTTTAATTTTGCCGGAGAGGAATTGAGTTCCGCGGCAAGCTACACCTTCACAGAATCTATAAGAGCATCTACAGGCACACACAACAAATCTGGCCCTCAAATGCCCGCGGACGAGTACGGCGCGTCCGTGGGCATTGACTGGGCAGACGTCAAATTTCCCTGTCTACATAACACCTCATAGTTTAAACTTTAAAATCATACAAAACATGCAAAAAGGAAAATCTACGTACTACATAGATCAACTAAACTTACACTACATTACTCGTTGTCATCGTAGATGTCCACGATCTCCGTGACCGTCTCCGGGTACATGGTGGCAACTCCAACTCCGGCTCCTTCGGCTCGTCGGCATCGGCCTCCGCCTTATCCTCCTCATCTAGTTCGGCGAAAAACGAGTCGGTCGCCGCCCGTTCTTATTGGATGAACCGCCGGTTGGCCTAGACATAGCCCTCATCATGGATGGACTCCAAGATGATAGTCTGCTCTTGCCATTTTCGCCGCTTGGGCGACCTTATACTCCGGCATGGCGAAACGAGCAATTGGCCCAGGCTCCGTGCCGCCTCCTTCTCCTCCTCCATGGGCTCCGGCTGCTCCTCCTCCTCTGACTCCGGCGAATCTAGAGGCAGGCCCGCTGCGAACCGGGCAACACGCCTAGCCCAGATCTCTTCGAGCAGCTGGAGGCCCTGCTCGGGCATGAGCATAGCATAGGTCGTCTTCTTCTGTCGAGCCATGGTGGAGATGGACAGTGAGAGGGAGCACAGAAGTGGATGTGGATGGCAGCGAGAAGTGGATGGATGGGACCGGGCTGACGGCGTGGAGAAAGAGGGAGCGGATGTGGCTAGGGTTGGCGGACGCCATCTAACTTAAATAGCCGCGTCCTGGCTCTCAGACGACAAGTTGGAGCGGCGCCACACGACG
>LR738712.1:691056150-691066688 GCA_902687465.1 Secale cereale | reverse complement strand
CCCCCCAACAAAAAGTAGACGTCCGTCAGACTATTGGGTTTTTGGGCTTTTACATGTGGGACCCGACTGTCAGCACGACATGGCGGACACGCCCGGGCCGTCTCATATCCGCCGTACATTTGGGCTAGATGCGAGGGGTGCCGGTCAGGTCGGACGTTTAAGGCCGGTTCCAGGCGCCCGGGTGGGTCAAGTTGTTTTGACCGGCCAGTGACCGGGCCGACTGCCTGGGTGTTTGAGACTGGTTTGAGGCGGCCCGGCTATAGATGCTCTAACCAAACCTAGCAAAAGTGAACCATTAAACGTCCACGCACACGTTCATGGACAGTGATAGGTCACCCCTCAAATGTTCGCGTCCATAATTGCCTCACTCAAAGGAATTTTTAAAATCATACAAATAGCACCCGTAGTTCACATAGATGAACACACACACATAGCATATGAAGTTCAAGCATGCCATCGGACTTCCAAAAATTGAAAATGTTCTACGAGCTATAAATGATATGGCAATAGAGGAAGTTCACTCACGGCCGCCTTTCCCTTGTCGTCTTCATTGCCGAAGTTGTTTGTCAAAGATGCAATACGGATCGGCCAGATTTGCTCACTGGCGGCTGGATGTGGAATGAGCTCACTTTTGATCCAGCTAAACTTGCCAGACGGTTATTATAACGATAGGATATATGGCGCTCTTAGTGGGAAGGCACTCTCTCAGAATGCATCCCATCCCGAAAAATGCCGATGGAGGCCGAGCTCCAGTGAGCTTGTTTACAATTTTTATTTTTTTCAGAGCGTGAATTTTTTCAAATTTAATTGTAAACACATTTGCACATGTATACTACGCATGTGCAGAATTTCACAGCATTATACTTTTACATGTGGCATACAGAAAAATGACAAGTATGCATTTTTAAATGGGCCTTTTAATTTTGTTGTTGGGCTAGAATATTATTATTTTTCGTACAGCCTACAAATCACAATTTTTTTAGGCGAAATTTAACACGTTCTTGCGGAATACATATATGTTTCCATGGAATGTTTTCTGATTTTTTGAACTTTTTTTGATATTTTCAAAATACCAAGCTCACTCGAGCTTGCCCTCCAAAAATTCGCATTCATCCCATCCTTGCTATATGATTCAATCTTTTTTTTTGCTAGCGAGAAAACTGAACAATTCACTATATGATTCAATCCTTTTTTTGCGGGGGAGAAAACCGAACAATTCAATCGGCAAGAATTGATTCACTTTCTGGAAAAACGCACGTGCCCATCATCGCACATGTGTAAAGTTACTACTCATGTACGTCTTTTTTAATCTGCATACAAATTTTGTCCCAAATCAAAGCACCTCTACTTTGGCCAAACTTATAGAAAAATATCGACATTTACAATGCCAAATCAATATTGTTTGATTCAGTATGAAATGTAATCTCATACTCATAGTATAAGTATTTGATATTACAGATGTTGATATTTTTAATATAAACTTGGTCTAACTTTTTAATATTTGACTTGATTATATGAATGTGTCTAGATCTCAGTCGACTGAGACTTAACCCGCCAAGAAAAAGAAAAAGAAAAAATTTAAGAAATAAATTTGTACGAATCTTAATGCAAGATCAATGAAATATAACATCGATTGATACATAACGAAGTCTAAGTCGACTGCGATTTAGCAAAACTGTTAATTAGAAACAAACACGGGGAGTAAAAAGAACCGGGGGAGTACTGTATTATTTTGTGGGTGCCAACTGCCAAGTGACCCAAGGCCCAGTCAACGCTCAACAGTACTCCTGGTCCTCGACGCTGAGGGTCCTCGCGCGCGCGTGTAGCTGCTACTGCTAGGAGTACTGTCGCGCTTTAAATTACTCATCGTCCTCGACGCTGAGGGCCGACGCAGACCATTTACGCTGCAACCTGCAAGCCGGCGGAGGGAGGGGGCGATGGGTTCCGACGCGGCGGCGGTGAGCACCGTGCGGGAGGCTGCGCGCATGACGTGGGAGGAGTCCAAGCGCGTCTGGGGCATCGGCATGCCCATCGCCATCGCCGGGCTCAGCATCTACGCCGTCGGCTCCGTCACCACCATCTTCGTCGGCCACCTCGGCAACCTGCCCCTCGCCGCCGCCTCCATCGGCCTCTCCGTCTTCGCCACCTTCTCCCTCGGATTCTTTGTACTAACCATATGCTTTGCTCGGTCGCTAGATCACACACCACTCTTAGTTTCTTGGCTATGTTCTTCTGATGCTAAATATGCGCGTGCAGCTCGGCATGGGGAGCGCTCTGGAGACGCTGTGCGGGCAGGCGTTCGGCGCCGGCCAGGTGTCCATGCTCGGCGTCTACCTGCAGCGCTCCTGGATCATCCTCGCCGTCGCCGCGCTCCTCATGGTGCCCTTCTACGTCTTCGCCGAGCCGATCCTCCTCGCTATCGGCCAGGACCCCGCCGTCGCGCGCGAGGCCGCCCGCTTCGCGCTCTACATCCTCCCCGGCGCGCTCTCCTTCGCCGTCAACTTCCCCACCGCCAAGTTCCTCCAGTCGCAGAGCAAGGTCATCGTGCCCGTCTGGATCTGCGTCGGCAGCCTCTGCTTCCACGTCGCGCTCTCCTACCTCCTCGTCACCGTCCTCGGATGGGGCTCCCCCGGCGCTGCCGTCGCCTACAACCTCTCGCTCTGGGCCATCGCGCTGGGCCAGTCCGCCTACATCATCGGCTGGTGCAAGGACGGCTGGAGGGGCTGGTCCATGGCCGCGTTCAACGACATGTGGGCGTTCGTCAGGCTCTCGCTCGAGTCCGCCGTCATGATCTGCCTTGAGATTTGGTACCTCAGCACCATCACCGTCCTCACCGGGAACCTCCAGGATGCGCAGATTGCCGTCGACTCGCTTGGCATCTGGTATACTATATGTGCTTCAGAAGAGTGATCCTACATATAGCTGATCAAGCTGACAGAATAATTGTGCTTAATTTTTCAGCATGAATATAAACGGGTGGGAGAATATGATCTTCATTGGCATCAACGCTGCTATCAGGTCAGCTTAATGAAAACTTTTATTGGTTCTTATTTTGTTAAATTCTTCAAATTTTAGTTTCTAAACAAACTGCTACCACCTACGGACCTACCCCTGTTTACGTTTTCAGTGTTCGAGTCTCGAATGAGCTGGGCGCTGGCCGTCCAAGGGCAGCCATGCACGCCGTCATCGTCATCATCGCCGAGTCGCTGCTCATCGGGCTGCTATGCATGGCCCTCGTGTTGATCTTCAGAGATAAGTTCGCCATCATCTACACCAGCGATATGGAGCTCCAGCACGCCGTCTCCAAGATCGCGGGACTGCTTGGCTTGACCATGGTGCTCAACAGCGTGCAGCCAGTGGTTTCAGGTACGATTCATTCGATTCCTCCTCTCACGTCGTCATGCATGATGATTTCATTTTGTTCATGCATGTCACCTCAGCCTCATCCCTGGAGTTGATCTCATGATGCATGCTTCAGGGGTTGCTGTTGGAGGAGGATGGCAGGGCCTGGTTGCATACATCAACCTAGGCTGCTACTATGTTCTCGGATTGCCCTTGGGCTATCTTCTCGGCTACAAGTTCAACTATGGAGTCGGGGTAATGTCAACTGCAAAAAATTGCAAAATAACGATTAAAGAATATTTACGGCCTCTATGATTTTGCGGCATCAATTATGAATTTGTGGATCTAATTTCAGGGGATTTGGGCTGGCATGCTTTGCGGGATTGCACTTCAGACACTGATTTTACTCTTCATAGTGTGGAGAACAGATTGGAATGCAGAGGTATAAATTCCCGTCACCCTTCCGGTATTCACCATGTGTTTTTTGTGTGCCAAAACATGATGAACACACCTTTAGGAGTCAATTAATTGGAGGGTGTTAGCCTATCCTTATAATATAACTAACTGTTAATTAGGCACCAATTATTGAAACAACTATACATATAATATGACTTATGAATTATGATTGCTTTCTTTATTTGTATTTATTTCAGACAAATTGTATTTATTTCCCCTGTTTATACGTATGGAAATGCTGAGCTTTCCACCTTGCTCATCCCATACTCTACAACTACAGGCTGCCCTAGCTTCAAGCCGTGTGCAAAAGTGGGGCGGGACCGATGGAACCAAACCTCTCCTGGAAGATAACTAGATCACCTAAGCATTATCTCTTCTTAAGCTTGCCTTGGTATTGATGATATCATATATCATTGTGACTTTTTTAGTAGTACCAATAATAGGGTACGAAACCAGGACCGCTCAAGATTATGGGCCGTGATTTCTGGTATCAAGTACTCCCTCCGTCCCAAAATTCTTGTCTTACATTTGTCCAAATACGGATGTATCTAATTACACTTTAGTGTTAGATACATCCGTATCTAGAAAAATGTAAGACAAGAATTTTGAGACGGAGGGAGTATCTGGCATCTAGCTTTGCCCGCTTCTCCTTCCTTCATATCAAGCGTGGTTTGAATATGTTGGCACCTAAGTCAGCTCGTAGTTGTGAGCATATTGTAAATTGTTTTTACCGTGGTGTGATTCCAGAATGTATTCAGGAAGAATTCTGTACTGATGTTCATTAATCAATAAAGTGCCAAGTTTATTTATAAAAAAGGGTATGGAAACCAGGTTGAACATCTCAAATTACTTATATGCCTATGGATGTACATGCATCGTTACGAGTCTAAATGGTTGTGCGCATCTTTGTTTGTGGAGGCAGATTTTTCTTCTTCTATTATCTGAGAATTAAACATCAGTTTTGTTGACATGGTAGCGATGCACTGTGAGTTACATAATTGTGTTTTCTCAATGATTAAGAAAAGGACACGGCAACACTCCTCGATTGAAAAAAATATTATGTAAAATAAAATTCCGGGTTAACTATATATAGTCTTATTATTGGTCGGAAGAAGTAGAGTGGATGGAGGAGTGCTCATTAGGCACCAACTATTGTAACAACTGTTGTCTGTTGATATAAAAACACATGGCATAAAACCTTTTGAATCTTCAGTAACCACATATCATATTACTTATGACTTCTTTCTTTCTGTGCATATTGTATGTATTTCCCCCTCTTATTTGTCTGGAAATGTTGAGCTTTCCACCCAACTCGTCCTATAGTACACAACTGCAGGCTGCGCTAGCTTCAAGTCGTGTGCGAAAGTGGGATGGCACCGATGGGACCAAACCTCTCCTGGAAGATAATTAGATCAACAAAGCATTTTTACCTTCTTTATTAGCATTGCTTGCCTTGGTATTGATTAAACCTGGGGCCGGGCCGGGTTTCGGGCCGAGCTCACTAGTAGAAAACAAGGCTTTGGTTCGGGCCTGGCAAGCCCATTAGTCCCGGTTCACTCACGAACCGGGACCCATGGGTACATACGTCCCGGTTCGTTGGTCCAGGGGGCCGGCCGGGCCTTGTTGGGCATCTGTCCCGGTTGGTCTGGACCCATTTGTCCTGGTTCCAGGCACGAACCGGGACCAATGGGCCTCGCTCCTGGCCCACACCCATTGGTCCCGGTTCGTGTCTGGAACCGGAACTAAAGGCCCCACTTCTGTCCCGGTTTCTGTAACGAACCGGAACCAATTTGTTGCCTATATATACCCCATCGCCGGCGAGCAGAGCACTCCACAGTCCACATTGCTCTGTTTTTTCTGGCCGGCGAGTGGAGAGCTCTAGCTCACCTCTCATGCATATATATATGCACACGAGGTGTTCGATGAAATGCCCGAGCCACACTAGTTAAGCTTTCTCCTCTCGAAGCTCGAACTCCAAGCTCCATTTTCTACGAGATTTGGCTAGGTTTAGCGGTCCGTCACGTCCCGTCTCTGTCTTCACCGCCGTCGATCGCCCGCGCCGATCTCGTCGCCGGCACCACCGTGGTGAGCTATGCATGTACTTTGAATATAATGTGATGATGAACTTATATTAATTTGAGTGGAAATGTATCCATGATGTTGTGTAATGGTTTTTTGACACACTTAATTATATATAAATGCAAGCAGATGAACCGGCAATGGATGTACGGTGACAGACGCACCTCCGAGTACATTAATGGCATGCATAATTTTCTCGAAGTGGCTAAGGCAAACAAACAGAATGATTTTATGTGTTGTCCATGCACTATCTGTGGAAATACGAGGTCTTACTCCGACTCGAAAACCCTTCACACCCACCTGCTTTATAACGGTTTCATGCCACACTATAATGTTTGGACCAAGCACGGAGAAATAGGGATTATGATGGAAGACAACGAAGAAGAAGAGGACGATGACAACTATGTGCCCCCAGAATACGGTGATGCTGCAACGGGAGAAGCTGCTGAAGGTCAAGAGGAACCGGACGATGTTGTGCCCGATGATGATCTCCGCCGGGTCATTGTTGATGCAAGGAGACAGTGCGAAAGTGAAAAGGAGAAGCTGAAGTTCGATTGCATGTTGGAGGATTACAAAAAAGGGTTGTACCCCAATTGCGAAGATGGCAACATGAAGCTCGGTACCGTACTGGAATTGCTGCAGTAGAAGGCAGAGAATGGTGTGCCTGACAATGGATTTGAGAAACTACTCAAAATATTGAAGAAGAAGCTTTCAAAGGATAACGAATTGCCCGACAGTACGTACGCAACAAAGAAGGTCGTATGCCCTCTAGGATTGGAGGTGCATAAGATACACGCATGCCCTAATGACTGCATCCTGTACCGCGGTGCGTATGAGAATTTGAACGCATGCCCGGTGCGGTGTCTTGCGGTATAAGATCAGACGAGATGACCCTGGTGATGTTGACGGCGAGCGCCCAAGGAAGAGGGTTCCTACCAAGGTGATGTGGTATGCTCCTATAATATCACGGTTGAATCGTCTGTTCAGAAACAAAGAGCATGCCAAGTTGATGCGATGGCACGCAGAGGACCGTAAGAAAGACGGAAGTTGAGAGCACCCGCTGATGGGTCGCAGTGGAGAAAAATCGAGAGAACGTACTGGGAGGAGTTTGCAGGTGACGCAAGGAACGTATGATTTGGTTTAAGCGCGGATGGCATTAATCCTTTTGGGGAGCAGAGCAGCAATCACAGCACCTGGCCCGTGACTCTATGTATCTATAACCTTCCTCCTTGGCTGTGCATGAAGCGGAAGTTCATTATGATGCCAATACTCATCCAAGGCCCTAAGCAACCCGGCAACGACATTGATGTGTACCTAAGGCCATTAGTTGAAGAACTTTTACAGTTGTGGAATGAAGAAGATGTACATGTGTGGAATGGACATTGATGTGTACACAAATCTCATAGATGAATATCAGGTTCAACTTCATGCCAAAGAAGCCGAGGCCAACTTGCTACAATCATTGATAATAAATCAAAACAAAGATAAAATACTCTTTCCTTACAACTTTCAGTGAGTGTTACTGTCTTGTCCATATTCGGTTTACCTTAATTATATATTACTCGAGGTTATAATAATTAATGTAATTGATGAGTTGTATGCATGCGTGCGCAGGTTCCACTATATTCTCCTAGAGATTAAGCTTGAGGAGGAACTAGTATCCGTCTTAGACTCGAGACGAAAAGATCCCGAGACCTTTGCGGACATGTCTAAAATGCTCAACAAATAAGTTCAATCGATCATTACCGCACCATATCGGCAACTTTGTTCATTTCCTGATATAAAGTAATTGTTTTCTTTGTCTCGCAGGGTTTGAAAAGAATTCACCAAAAAAGTTTCGGCACTGCCGCAGGATTGCCGTCGACTCGCTTGGCCATCGCTCTGGGCCAGTCCGCCTACATCATCGGCTGGTGCAAGGACGGCTGGAGGGGCTGGTCCATGGCCGCGTTCAACGACATGTGGGCGTTCGTCAGGCTCTCTCTCGAGTCCGCCGTCATGATCTGCCTTGAGATTTGGTACCTCAGGCCCTGTTTGGTTCATAAGTCATAGGACTTTTTTTAGTCCCAACTTATAAGTCATAAATCTCTAAAAAGTCCCTATCTGTTTGGTTCCTGGAACTTAACATAGAATAGTAGACCATATTACAACTATAAGTCCCTTCTTGAGAGTCTTATTTGATAAGTTCCAAATGCCCATTTAAGTCCTTGTATGTCCCAAACACCCTCTCAGCACCATCACCGTCCTCACCGGGAACCTCCAGGATGCGCAGATTGCCGTCGACTCGCTTGGCATCTGGTATACTATATATCAGAAGAGTGATCCTACATATAGCTGATCAAGCTGACAGAATAATTGTGCTTAATTTTTCAGCATGAATATAAACGGGTGGGAGAATATGATCTTCATTGGCATCAACGCTGCTATCAGGTCAGCTTAATGAAACTTTTATTGGTTCTTATTTTGTTAAATTCTTCAAATTTTAGTTTCTAAACAAACTGCTACCACCTACGGACCTACCCCTGTTTACGTTTTCAGTGTTCGAGTCTCGAATGAGCTGGGCGCTGGCCGTCCAAGGGCAGCCATGCACGCCGTCATCGTCATCATCGCCGAGTCGCTGCTTATCGGGCTGTTATGCATGGCCCTCGTGTTGATCTTCAGAGATAATTAAGTTCGCCATCATCTACACCAGCGATTTGGAGCTCCAGCACGCCGTCTCCAAGATCGCGGGACTGCTTGGCTTGACCATGGTGCTCAACAGCGTGCAGCCAGTGGTTTCAGGTACGATTCATTCGATTCCTCCTCTCACGTTGACGTCGTCATGCATGATGATTTCATTTTGTTCATGCATGTCACCTCAACCTCATCCCTGGAGTTGATCTCATGATGCATGCTTCAGGGGTTGCTGTTGGAGGAGGATGGCAGGGCCTGGTTGCATACATCAACCTAGGCTGCTATTATGTTCTCGGATTGCCCTTGGGCTATCTTCTCGGCTACAAGTTCAACTATGGAGTCGGGGTAATGTCATCATGTTATTTGAACTGCAAAAAATTGCAAAATAACGATTAAAGAATATTCTCGGCTACAAGTTCAACTATGGAGTCGGGGTAATGTATATTAGTCGGGGTAATGGAGTATCATATTACTCATGACTTCTTTCTTTCTTTGCATATTGTATGTATTTTCCCCTCTTATTTGTCTGGAAATGTCGAGTTTTCCACCTAGCTCGTCATATAGTCCACAACTGCAGGCTGCGCTAGCTTCAAGTCGTGTGCGAAAGTGGGATGGCACCGATGGGACCAAACCTCTCCTGGAAGATAACTAGATCAACGAAGCACTTTTACCTTCTTTATTAGCATTGCTTGCCTTGGTATTGATTCAACCTGCGGCCGTGCCGGGTTTCGGGCGGAGGTCTTAAAAGCCTGATGCTACAATGTGAAGCCTGAGATCGGGAAAAGCCCGAATTTTTTTTAAGATTTATAAGCCCGAGCCTGGCCCGGCTGAAAAGTCCAAAGCCCGGCCCGAAGCCCGGCTGCTCCTGATATACAGGATACAACACATTAGAACATCAGCATTTTAGAAAACAGCAGAATAATAAAATCATATTTCACAAAATAACAACATATATATATATATATATATATATATATATATATATATATATATATATATATATATATATATATATATATATATATATATATATGATATCTTCACAGCAGCATATATATTTCAGCAAACAACACTATATGATCTTTACAAAACAACACATATATTCCACTATTCCAGCAAACAGCAGGTCAGCAGCATATACAGCAAAACTAATCTTCACAACAGCCTATATACACAACTACTCTTCACAGCACCATATATATTTCAGCAAACAACACTATAGATATGGTATCAGAACAAAATAGCATATATATTCCAGCAGGGGCGGAGCCAGGATTTGGGTATAGGGGGGGCCAAGCTAAACTATAGATAAACAAATCGTCAATGCAAAAAAAAAAAAATCGTATGGAACTTGTATTAGTTTAAATTGGCCTCCATGATTGGCAATTTCTCTCCATAGCTGCTGAATTGCAATATGAAATTAGGTAAATTTGACATAGGAAAAATTTGCATCACAAATAGGAACTTGTACTAGATAATTTGCGTCACAATCACCATAAATTCTAGGGAGGCGTGCAAGATAAAATTGTAGTGCCACAAATCACACAACCGAAGCAACCATAAACTGATGTATAAGTTCGACAATGAAACAAGATGTTAAGATGCGAATTGAGAGACTCAGGGAGATTAGATAGTATGATGTGTTAAACCTTTGGCTAGTTCGTTGATCGGAGCCGTAGGAATTGATCAGGCTACGTTGTGGCATCGCCGCATGAACCAGATCGTGAAGCAGGGAGAGCGGAGGCAGTGGAGCGGCAAGGGCTCGGAGGGGCGGCGACAAAACTCTGCGCAGTTATCCCACGCACACGCTAATTACGGGAGAACTCCAGGCTAGTAGATTAGATCCAATCGCCTAATGTGGCCGCTAGTGGGCTCCACATGGGCCTTTTTTCTTTTTCCCAAAAAATCGCGTTGAGATAGGGGGGGCAGTACGTGAGTTCAGGAGATCGTATCGCTAATTACCTGGTACCAACTGCATGATCGCTCGATCG
>LR738712.1:691040831-691056054 GCA_902687465.1 Secale cereale | reverse complement strand
GCTGGCCCCCGCTCGTCCCCCCGTGGCTCCGCCACTGTATTCCAGGCTTCCAGCAAACAGCAACATATACACGCATGAAATCTTCACACAAACAGCAGCATAAATTGTTCACAAGATAGCAAAAGGCAAGTCTGTTACATCATTACATAACAACAACATATTTCTTGTTCATAATAGCAAGTCCATACCACATAATAAGCACATACTCCAACAAGATAGCAAATAGCTAGTCCGTTACAAAATACACAATAGCAAGTCCACACTCCATAACATAGTCCGACAAGTTCATTACATAACATCATATCAAATAATAAAGAAACATATCAAATAACAAAGAAACCAGCTGATGGCTCTTTTGACTCCATCTCTTTCTTCTTCCATCAAGCTATAATAACTTAACCATTTTCCTGGAACAAAGCAAGAGAGAAATGATATGAACTAACAAGATATAATCAATGATAACATGATATCAGCGCACAAGATAGTAAGGAAGAAAGAATGCGCAGAAACCGAATCTAAAGATAACTCCTCCGCGTGAGAACTTGAAGGTCCACCTCCCGTAGTGCTCATTTATACATAACAAATTAAACAACACAACAATCAATGATAACATGAGTAACCATGATGTTAAATATGAAACAACAAAGCACACTTGATTGTACCTTCATTATGAGACATCTTCCAACGATACCAATCTTGGAGACACATTAAAGCCTCGATGGTTTTAGGCTTAAGGGAAGCTCGGTTAGGTGTTATAACTTTGCGACTCATGCTAAAGGCCTGCTCCGAAGCAACACTAGAAATGGGGACAACAAGAACATCCCGAGCCATTGAAGCAAGCCGAGGATATCGCATGGATGATTTGCTCCAAAGTTCCAAGACATCTAACTTGTCATTCAATTTTCTAGGTGTTTGTAAAGATCCAACTGAGACTTCTCTACATTTGTGTGTTGAGATTGTATGTAATTCTCATAGTCATTGAACATATTAGCACCATCTCCCCTACTTCCCCTACTGTTTGTAGCACCATCTAATGGTGTTTCACTAACAGCAGCACCACTATATTCAGCAAACAAATTCACCAAAGTTTTCTTAACTTCATCCACCCGACGTTCGGCCTCATCAGGGGCATAAAGTTTTCCATAACAATAGCTAACAAAACCAAGCTTGCAACAAGGATCAAGAACAACAACACAAGACAAAAATACATTATAATCAGCCCAATACTTATCAAACTTCTCTTTAATTGGAGTTAGCATTGGTGCCATGAACTTCTTCCCTTGACTAGGTGCTTTCAAGATACATGATTGCACCATGAACACACACTTCAAATACAAATTGGATGTAGGATACTTTGTCCCGGAAATTATGCATGTCACTTCATAGAAAGTTTTCAAGAAATCATGCATGATAGCAACTTTTTCCCATTCATCATGAGTTAGAGAAAAATTGGCCTTGAATGTGCCATCCCTATCAACAAACCACAATAATGCATCTTTGAAATACAAAGAGTTTCCAAGCATTGTGTATGTTGAATTCCAACGAACGGGCATATCTATTCTCAACTTTTTATCTTCATTCAAATGGTAAAGGTTCTAGGCAGTTTCATAGAACTTGTGGATACGATTGGAAGAAATTTTGATATACTAAATGTCATCTTTGATCTTGTCAACGGATTTATCAATCAATTTATGACCAGCTTGGACAATCAAATTTAAAATGTGTGCACAACAATGGACTTGAAAGAAATTTCCAAACAATGGCAACACACCTTTAGGCACAATGTACTTCTCAAAGTGTTCACCAATGCATCATTGTATTAAGCATTATCAAGAGTCAAGCACATTATTTTGGTGTCAACCTTCCACTCACGAAGACATAAATGGACTTCATCGGCAATTGTAGTTCCATCATACGGCGGATTAAACTTTTTAAACCATATTATCCTTTTGTTCAGTCTCCAAGCATCATCAACATAATGACAAGTAATGCAGATATAACTAAACTTTGTCACATCTGATTTCCAATTGTCCCTTGTGAAGCTAACTCTACCAAGGCCGTTGGTGATAATTTCTCTCAATTTAGCCCCCTCTCTTTCAAACATTGACATGATATCCCTTCTAATTGTGTGCCGACTAACAATATTAAATTGAGGACAAGATGCACCCATCATTTTTTAACCCTTGTTCTTCTATCACAGTAAATGCATGTGACCCCCCAACTAGGAACATATAGAGTGCAACCCTAATAGTTTCCATGTCCAACCTTGTGTTCCTAACTGAATGTGAGCCATCCGCATTCTTTTCAGTTTTCAGAAAATAGTTGTTCACTTCATTTGTATTATGTGGATGCACATGAGCAATATGCCTTAACAAATGAGATGTTCCATTTATGCGAATGAGCTCTAAGTACCTTCTGACAAAACTTGCACTGAGCCACTAATTAATAGATCGGGATTAGGTTGTTCAACCAAAGTGAAGTTATAACATGCTTTTGACCTTAATTTTGGTGCAGGGGTAACCTTTGGTGCTGGTGGTGGCCGTGGCGGCTTGCTTGCTTCAGCACCATCGGATGGCTTATTAGTTCTTGCAAGGCGTCTGCGCCTAGCTGGAGCCTCTTCGTTCAACCTTGTACGCTTGCCGTGAGTGCGAGGTGCCGTAGCAGTAGCTGACGAGTGACGGGGCAGCCAAATGACGAGCAGGAACAACCACAACGATTTGGTCCGTCCTTGCACTTGTAGAAGCATTCTCCTCTTCATCATTGGGAATAAAATTCCGAGTTAACTATATACTTTATAATCTTATTGGTCGTAAGAAGTAGAGTGGATGGGGGGTCATCAATCGCTCATTGCGGTGTAAACAATCATGTTTGGACCAAATATTTCAATCATCAAGTGAAGTAAAAAAGAGAAATATATTCCACTCACTGCAAATTGTTAAACCGCCCCATCTTCAGAATGTTTTGCTTCCACATAGTTCGCAGATGCAACGACAACACGTGCATGTGTACACCCTCAGCAAATACATTGTATATCAACAATTCAACATACAATAAAATTCACCACGTACGCTTGCTTCTTCCCGACCTCATCATCATTGACTCTGACGCCCATGAGGACGAGAGAACATTGGGCAAAACAATCTCATAGTTGCAGTCCCCCGGTGACCCTTGGCGCAGGCACGACCTGCTGCTCCATGGCGATTGATGACCTTACTGTGGCGTGCGGTAAAATTGGAACCACTGGCCTAGCGTCACATCCATGCATCTTGCGGCTTGGGCGCGATATCTCGGGTGTCGGCCGAGCT
Source organism: Secale cereale (assembly GCA_902687465.1). Classification (NCBI taxonomy): domain Eukaryota; kingdom Viridiplantae; phylum Streptophyta; class Magnoliopsida; order Poales; family Poaceae; genus Secale; species Secale cereale. The sequence goes on along the minus strand of LR738712.1, from coordinate 691,052,749 downwards.
TCATTGGGTGCACAAACGAGAGAAAAGGCCGTCAAGGAAGGTTTTAGAAGCCATTCTCCGCAGGAAAATTTTCATTAGATTAGACTGGATGTTTATTGGACCCGACACTAATAGAATCTGATTTTGTCCCGAGTTCCAATACTTCACCGAGTTCATTCTATCGGGAACTCGGCAAACTTCTGTCTGCCGAGTTTGATCCAAAATTCAACTCGGTAGTGATAAGCAACTCGGCAGAATATCAAGTTAGCCGAGTTCCCGATGAAAGGAACACGACAAAGACTGACATGCGGTTAGTAGGACTTTTTTTAGGTAAATGTTTGGGCGCGATGCGCCGGCCGAACTTTCGGCGGGTTCGCACGCCACGCTGGCAAAAACGCGTCCCGCGCAGTGGCCCCGTGCATCCCGCCTCCTTCTAGCGCCTCCATCCCCTACCTTCAACCTTACGCGCTGATGACACTCAACCGTAAGGGATCTGTTGCAGCGTTTCGATAAGTAAGAGTGTCGAACCCAACGAGGAGCAGAAGGTATTGATAAGTGATTCTGAGCAAGAAATTACTGCAAGCACTGAAAGATAACTTTTAGGGGTTTTTCTCGATATAAGCAACAGGAATGTAAAGGCAAGTAATATAAAAGATACTGAGAGTAACAAGTGGCCCAATCCTTTCTTAGCAAAGGAGAGGCCTAGCAACTGAACTTATAAAGACTAAAGCGTTCTTGAGGACACACGGGAGAGGTAGTCATGTGCTTTCGCCATATTCCGTATCGATACTATGTTATGTGTTGATAAGTGTTGGTGGGTGGATCTATGCTAGTGCACTCTCTAGACTAAGATGAATGCACTCTTATGATTAAACACCTTGCAAGCATCCGCAAATACAAGATAGAATTTAAGGCAAAAGCCTAACCATAGCAATACGATCGAGGATCCATTATTCCCTTATGCAAAAGCGTGCAAACTGGGGTTCAGGTTTCTGTCACTCCGACAACCCACCGTAAGCATTCTTTATACACAATGTATTCTCCTAGGTCCTTAATAAGGCGAAGTGTTGGGTGTTCGACTCACACAACACCACTAGTAGAATGACAACACAACTTAAGTATCAAACAACACATATTACTTCAACATCATATGACTACTAACAACAAGACTTTCCCCATGTCCTCAAGAACTAAAGTAACTACTCACGAGCCATAAAAGAGATCATGATCAGTGGTGATAAATATGTGATAAACAATCTGGACATAATAATATTTCTCCAACAAAACTCAATAGCATTCACCACAAAGTAGTAATCAACACCGATGGAGTAGAGAGGATAGGTAGTACAAGTTACAACACGAGTTGCGATGGAAAGATGAGATTTGGATGAAGATGGAGATGGTGCTGGTGTTGGGGATGATGTTGATGATGATCTCGATGATGCCCGTGATGATGGTGATGACGATGGCGACGATCTCCCCTTCCGGGAGGTGATCTCCCTGGCGGAATCTGCCCGCCGGAGATGCCCTTTTCTTCTCTGTAGGTTTCCGCCTCGAAGCGGCGGCGGAACTCCGTAAAAAGTCCCGTCTCTAGGGTTTTCGGGGGACGGAGAGCATATATGCAAAAGGGGGCGGCCAGAGGTGGGCCAGGGGCTCCAGGCGCCCCCCCGGCGTGGCCAGGGGGGGCGCGCCCCCAGGCCGCCTGGGCACCCTGTGGCCCCCCTCTGACTCCCCTTTTGCGTGTCTTCGTTATTCTTCTGAAAAATACCTCCCGTCAATTTTCAGGTAATTTGGAGGTGTTCTTCTTCAGCAACTCAGCATCCACTTTTTCCTGCTGAATCCTGCGTCTGCTGTTTCGATATCGGAAAGTTGCAAACTGTGTAAAATAGACCAAAACAACATAAGAACATCATCATAACGTGAAATATATCAATGAATAAAGATGAATTATGATACAAAATAGTGATGCATTTTGGACGTATCAACACCCCCAAGCTTAGACCTCGCTTGTCCCCAAGCGAATATGAACTCGGTAAACATGTCCACAAGTTTAGAGAGTGAAGTGTCGATAAATAGAATACGGACAAGAAGCATCATAGTCTCTTCACCAACTCAAATATCCTCAGCAACAATCTTCAACTCATAAGGCTCTTATGAAAGAGTGCCAACACTTATATTCGAAAGTAGGACCAATAGAAACTCATTATATCATGGCAAACATGTCCTTTGGTCAAAGAACAACAAATAATTTTAACTTTTGCTTTTGATGGGATTAATTGAAGCTTTTTGAAATAACAAGTTAATAAGCAAGAAGTGAAAGTGTTAACACAAAGGAAGATATTTGCCTTAGCTAGGCATGACAAACAACTTACTTATCAAATGATAATGTCAACAAGGATATGATATGACAAATCTTAATGCAGCTTTACATGCATGAATCCTTATCAACATCAGACGTCTGCTCTCTTTGAGACATAGAGGGAAGTAGAAATAACTGACTCAACTTAAAATTAAAAGATAGGCCCTGCTCTAGGGTAGTAGGGAAAACTCATGTGCTATCCTCAAATCAAACAGAATGAAAACACGTTTTTAGAGGTGCATGTTTCGTTAACGAATGCTAATAAATAACTCAATTACTTCTTGGACTGGACAAGTTTTGAGGAACGGCTCCCGTATGAGGACGATAACATCCTCTTATTCTCCTTTGTTTATCACTGCCAAAGTTTTCTGATTTCTCATGAACAAAGCGTGAAAGAGGGTTTGTTTGTTATATTATTTTTAAGCCGGACGCACTCAATGCCAGTTCCTTTTCGTATTATGGGTTTGCACATTATACATGCAATCCCGGGGTGAAGCTTGTCCAACTCAAAAAGGTCATGAATTAGCTACTACTTCCTCATGAGCTAAAGCAGAGGCACAAAATAAAAGATTTTGAACATTTAAGGATAACACATAAATTATATACTTTAGGAGGTGGTAGTGGAGTACCACGAGTAGGTAGGTATGGTGGACTCATATGGAGGGTATTGGCTTAAGGGTATGGACGCACAAGCAGAATTCCGCTTAGTACAGAGTTAGGCTAGCAAAGGTTTTGAAAGAGCAGACAACTGATGATGACTGACATGCAAAGCAATATAAAGCATGAACATTGAAATAAGCATAACACATCAAGTTGTCTTCCTTGTCAACATAACACTTCAAGTATAATAACATAAAGGTTTTGGCTATGTTGATACTTTAAGAGAATCATGCTTGTTGTTATGACCAAAGCTATGTTTGCCAAGATTAAATAAAGTTTCATAGCCATACCTGACATAAGGTCAATACTCCCCATAAGAATCATCATATAAGGTCGATTGCGTGAAGAGAATACCGAGTGCAGCAAAAAGGAACCGATAAACTTCTCATTAATATTCCATCATAGACGACTCCACACACACGGATACAATTCTTCACCAAGGGGCGATAGACCTCAATGCACACACCTATCTCATATAATAACCTCCCTAGACATGATACGACTCTACTTGACTTCTAAAAGACAAAAGATAAAAGATAAAGATACCGGGCACTCCCCCAAGCTTGGAACAAGCCGAGGGAATGCCATTACCCACGGAGATTTCACCCATACTTGTTGGCGTTAATCACGTAGTCCTTGGCGAAACGCTTCCATGGATATCTTGCTAAAGTCTCTTGTGAGAGGCTCATCTCCTGAATCCTGCATTCAGCACCCAAACTCATGCGCATAAATCTTAGTTCATACTCACAGTTCTGGTTATATAGATCATTAATTTGCCCTTGGAGTTCTATGATTCTGTCTTCAGACGCGGCGATTCTTTCCCACATCTCCTTCATCTCTTTCAGGAAGTAGTTCTTCAGCTTGTTGGTGATGTCAAAGTTAGCTTCGACACCACGCTCGGTCATCTTCTTGTATTTGAATACTTCTTGCTCCACCTCTTCCAGCCTAGCCTGGACGCTCCCCTCCTTGATAGGTCCCTTCAGATCTTCTTGATGAAGGACGCCCTCCTTCATCTGAACCACCTGAGGGTGCTTCTTCACCTCAGCGAGGTAAGGGTTGATGACGTTGATGACGAACGTGTCCTTGGGGGAACTTGGAGAAGCCATGGCACCTAAATTTAGCTGAAAGATTTCCTGGCAGAAACAGATCGAAGAGAAAACACGCGAAATCGCAAGATACGTTGCCGGAACAACCCGGGCAAATATATAGGAAAAATTTATGCACAGAAAGGAAGGTAACGGACCAAAGCGGGGTCGGAGACGGGCACCAGGGTGTCCAGGCGGCCTGCCGGCGCGGCCCAGGGGGGGGGGCGCGCCAGGGGGGCGCCTGGACTCCCTGGTGGTCGTCTCCGGCTCCACTTCGACTCGGAATTTTACTAATTTTTCAAAAACTCGTAATATGGAACTTTTATGATGTTTTGCGGTGTTTTCTTACCGTACTACATACCTTTTCTTTATTCTGCTTCTGCTGGCGTCTGAAACAGGGCTGCAACATGTTCTTCGTGGGTTGTTGTGTATATTATATTCACATCAACGTCGACAGGGTCTCCTGCTATGTAATGTTTAAGTCTTTGCCCATTCACAACTTGAGGTTTGGTGCCTTCAAAATTATTAATCTTAATTGCACCAGACCGATAAACTTCTTCAATATGAAATGGTCCTTCCCACCTGGAAAGTAGTTTACCTGGAGAAAACCTGAAACGGGATCTAAACAACAAAACTTTATCACCAACATTAAATTCACGTTTCAGAATCTTCCTATCATGCCACCTTTTTACCTTTTCTTTGAACATTTTAGCGCTCTCGTAAGCTTCACTTCTCCATTCATCTAGAGAAGTCAAGTTCATGAGACGCTTCTCACCAGCTAGTTTTGGGTTAGCGTTAAGCTCTCTAACAGCCCAGAAAGCTTTGTGCTCTAGCTCTAATGGCAGATGGCAAACCTTGCCATATACCATCTTATAGGGGGACATGCCCATGGGGTTTTTGTAAGCAGTTCTATATGCCCACAAAGCATCTCCTAATTTATTTGACCAATCCTTCCTATTTCTGTTTACTGTTTTCTGCAAGATCAACTTAATCTCTCTATTGGTGAGCTCAACTTGCCCACTAGTTTGAGGATGATAAGGTGAAGCAATTCTATGATTAACATCGTATTTAGCCAAAGCTTTTCTAAAAGCTCCGTGCGTGAAGTGTGATCCTCCATCGGTCATGAGGTACCTTGGTACACCAAACCTAGGAAATATTACATCCTTAAGCATTTTCAAAGATGTTTTGTGATCAGCACTTTCAGTGGGGATTGCTTCAACCCACTTGGTCACATAATCAACAGCTACTAAAATGTGAGTGTACTTGTGCGAAGAAGGAAAATGACCCATAAAATCAAAACCCCAACAATCGAAAGGTTCAATCACTAGCGAGTAATTCATAGGCATCTCATTCCTTCTACTAATGTTACCAACTCTTTGACATTTATCACAAGCTAAAACATAATTTCTAGCATCTTTAAAGAGAGTGGGCCAATAAAAACCTGATTGAAGAACCTTATGTGCAGTCCTCTCACCGGCATGATGTCCTCCATAGGGACTATCATGACATCGTCGGAGAATGTCCTTCTGCTCATGTTCCGGAATGCATTTTCTCACGATCCCGTTGGGGCCTTCTTTGAAAAGATGTGGGTCATCCCAAAAGTAGTGCCTCAAATCATGAAAGAACTTCTTCCTCTGCTGAAATGTTAGACCTGGAGGCAAATACTTCGCAACAATAAAATTAGCATAATCTGCATACCAAGGGTCGGAGAGAGGTTGTATTTTTACAACGGCAAGTTGCTCGTCTGGAAAACTATCGTTAACTGGGATGGGGTCATGCGGTATATCTTCCATTCTTGAAAGATTGTCCGCTACCGGATTGTCTTCCCCTTTCCTATCAACAATCTGCAAATCAAATTCTTGGAGAAGGAGTACCCATCTAATAAGCCTTGGTTTGGCATCCTTCTTTGTCATAAGATATTTAATGGCAGCATGATCAGTATGAATAATAACTTTAGAATCAACAATATACTGCCTAAACTTATCACAAGCAAAAACTACAGCTAAGAATTCCTTCTCAGTAGTAGCATAATTTCTTTGAGCACTATCAAGGGTTCTACTAGCATAATGTATAACATTCAATTTCTTATCAACCCTTTGTCCTAAAACAGCTCCAACAGCAAAATCACTTGCATCACACATAATTTCAAAAGGTAAGTTCCAGTCAGGTGGTTGTACTATAGGAGCAGTTATTAAAGCTTTCTTAAGGATTTCAAAAGCTTCCTTACAATTTTCATCAAACGCAAAAGGAACATCCTTCTGGAGAAGATTAGTGAGGGGTCTCGAGGTTTTAGAAAAGTCTTTAATAAATCTTCTATAAAAACCTATATGACCGAGAAAACTGCGAATACCTTTGATGTCCTTTGGATAAGGCATCCTCTCAATAGCTTCGATCTTGGCCTTGTCCACTTCAATTCCCCTTTCGGAAATCTTGTGACCAAGAACAATTCCTTCATTAACCATAAAGTGGCACTTCTCCCAGTTGAGTACCAAATTTGTCTCCTCGCATCTCTGCAAAACTTTATTAAGGTTGTGAAGACAATGGTCAAATGAAGTTCCATAGACGGAGAAATCGTCCATGAAGACTTCCATAATATCCCCGTAGAAACCATGAAAGATAGCAGACATACACCTTTGAAAAGTAGCAGGGGCATTACATAAACCAAAAGGCATACGTCTGTAAGCATAAGTACCAAAAGGACAAGTAAAAGTGGTCTTCTCTTGATCGACAGTGTTAACATGAATTTGAGAGAAGCCAGAATAACCATCGAGATAACAAAAGTGGGTATTTTTGGATAACCTTTCAAGCATTTGGTCGATGAACGGCAACGGGTAGTGATCCTTCCTGGTTGCCTTGTTCAACTTCCTGTAATCAATACACATTCTATATCCAATAATAATTCTCTGAGGTATTAGTTCATTTTTATCATTAGGAACCACAGTTGTACCTCATTTCTTAGGAACACAATGTACCGGACTTACCCACTTACTATCAGCTATAGGGTAGATAATACCTGCGGCTAGAAGCTTGAGAATCTCAGTTCTCACGACATCCATCATCTTCGGGTTCAACCGTCGTTGATGATCAACAACTGGTTTAGCATCAGGCTCAAGGTTGATAGTATGTTGACAGATAGATGGACTAATCCCCTTAAGGTCATCAAGGGTGTAGCCAATTGCGCCTCGGTGTTTACGAAGTACTTCCAATAATCGCTCTTCTTCATATCCTAAAAGGTTAGAATTGATAATAACATGATATACTTTCTTTTCATCTAAATAAGCATACTTGAGCGTATTGGGAAGAGGTTTAAGATCGAACACCGGGTCTTCTTTCGGTTTTGATAAAATTCCCAAAGGTTCAACCGGAAGGTTGTGCTTCAGGATAGCAGGCTGCCTCAAGAATATTTCATCTAGTTCATTTCTTTCCTGCATATGTAAATCATTCTCGTGGTCCTCCATGTATTGCTGCAAAGGATCATCAGGGGGAATAGCAATAGAGGCAATACTTTCAATAATTTTATCATTACTAGGTAAATTAGTACCACGAGGCTGCTTAGAGAACTTAGAAAAATTAAATTCATATGGCTCACCATTGAATTCAACAGAAACTTTACCCTTCTTGCAATCTATTATAGCTCCACAAGTTCTAAGAAAAGGTCTACCAAAAATGATGGGACAAAAATTGTCCCTGGCTGAACCAAGTACCAAAAAGTCGGTAGGGTATTTTACCTTTCCGCATAGGACTTCAACGTCCCTCACAATTCCGATAGGAGAGATAGTTGATCTATTTGCAAGATGAATAGTAACATCAACTTCTTCAAGTTCACAAGGGGAAATCTCACCGATGATTTCTTCATAGAGTGAATAAGGAATAGCACTTGCACTCGATCCCAAATCGCATAGCCCATAATAATTGTGATCTCCTATTTTAACAGATACCACCGGAGTACCTGAAATTGGGCCTTTGTTCTTGGCTGTGACAATGTTAGTGGAAACAGCACAGAAAGTTATATTGAAATCCAAAACATCATCAGTAACAAGGTCTTTAATCAATGCAACTCGAGGATCGACCCTGATCTGGTCCTCAGGTTCATCAACTTTTCTCTCACTTTTATTTATTATGCCTGTCACAAGAGAGTGCTCCTTTATCCTCGTGGGAAAAGGAGGCTGTTCATATATAACTGCAGGCAAAATAGGCTCAGCAACATAAATATCAATAGGTTTTTCTTTAAAAGGTGCATGGTGCTGGTCTCTATTCTTTTTAAAAGAATCAACATGAGAGGCAAAATTCTTACATAAATCAATCACTAGATGGGAATCGAGACCAATCTTAGAGCAAAAAGTATTGAAGTAATCAGTTTCCACATAGCTCTCAATATAGTCATGTTCATAATTTATAGCGGGTTCAATACCTTTATCAATTTCCCAATCTTCAGTGTTCCTCTGGATTCTTTCAAGGAGATCCCACCTTTCTTCAACACTCTTCTTCTGAAATACCCCACTAGAGGAGGCATCCAGCATCTCCTTATCCTGATGAGAAAGCCTGGCATAAAAATTTGTAAGTATAATTTCCTTGGGAAGCTTATGAATAGGGCATTTGAGCATTAGAGACTTCAATCTCCCCCAAGCTTGAGCAATGCTTTCTCCGTCACGAGACCTAAAGTTATAGATATAATTCCTGTCTCGATGAATTTCATGAAGAGGATAAAATTTAGTATAAAAGAGAGACATAAGCTCCTGCCGGTCCAGCAAGTGTGGGTTATCGAGAAGCCCATACCAATCTAAAGCTTTATCTATAAGGGATACGACAAACAATTTCCTCATGACAAACTCCCTCGATACACCTGCAAGCTTAAATAATGAACATAGTCGTGACAAATATAGCAAGTGTTCACCGGGATGTCTGTCTCCTGCATAACGATTAGCCAAAACATAATTGATAATGCCAGCTGGTATTTTATAAGGCACAATTTCAGTAGGGGGAGGATCAACCACCACAGGTGTGGGGTGTCTTCCCGCAAGCAACGCTCCAATAATAGGGTTATCCATAAGGACAGAGAGCAGCAATAACAAAAAATAAAAACAGAATTATAAAAGGACTTTCTTACCAGTTTCACTTTACCAATAGCGCTACGCTCCCCGGCAACGGCGCCAGAAAACGGTACTTGATGACCCTCAACCGTAAGGGATCTGTTGCAGCATTTTCGATAAGTAAGAGTGTCGAACCCAACGAGGAGCAGAAGGTATTGATAAGCGATTCTGAGCAAGAAATTACTGCAAGCACTGAAAGATAACTTTTAGGGGTTTTTCTATATAAGTAACAGGAATGTAAAGGCAAGTAATATAAAAGATACTGAGAGTAACAAGTGGCCCAATCCTTTCTTAGCAAAGGAGAGGCCTAGCAACTGAACTTATAAAGACTAAAGCGTTCTTGAGGACACACGGGAGAGGTAGTCATGTGCTTTCGCCATATTCCGTATCGATACTATGTTATGTGTTGATAAGTGTTGGTGGGTGGATCTATGCTAGTGCACTCTCTAGACTAAGATGAATGCACTCTTATGATTAAACACCTTGCAAGCATCCGCAAATACAAGATAGAATTTTAGGCAAAAGCCTAACCATAGCAATACGATCAAGGATCCATTATTCCCTTATGCAAAAGCGTGCAAACTGGGGTTCAGGTTTCTGTCACTCCGGCAACCCACCGTAAGCATTCTTTATACACAATGTATTCTCCTAGGTCCTTAATAAGGCGAAGTGTTGGGTGTTCGACTCACACAACACCACTAGTAGAATGACAACACAACTTAAGTATCAAACAACACATATTACTTCAACAGCATATGACTACTAACAACAAGACTTTCCCCATGTCCTCAAGAACTAAAGTAACTACTCACGAGCCATAAAAGAGATCATGATCAGTGGTGATAAATATGTGATAAACAATCTGGACATAATAATATTTCTCCAACAAAACTCAATAGCATTCACCACAAAGTAGTAATCAACACCGATGGAGTAGAGAGGATATGTAGTACAAGTTACAACACAAGTTGCGATGGAAAGATGAGATTTGGATGAAGATGGAGATGGTGCTGGTGTTGGGGATGATGTTGATGATTATCTCGATGATGCCCGTGATGATGGTGATGACGATGGCGACGATCTCCCCTTCCGGGAGGTGATCTCCCCGACGGAATCTGCCCGCCGGAGATGCCCTTTTCTTCTCTGTAGGTTTCCGCCTCGAAGCGGCGGCGGAACTCCGTAAAAAGTCCCGTCTCTAGGGTTTTCGGGGGACGGAGAGCATATATGCAAAAGGGGGCGGCCAGAGGTGGGCCAGGAGCTCCAGGCGTCCCCCCGGCGCGGCCAGGGGGGGCGCCCCCAGGCCGCCTGGGCACCCTGTGGCCCCCCTCTGACTCCCCTTCTGCGTGTCTTCGTTATTCTTCTGAAAAATACCTCCCGTCAATTTTCAGGTAATTTGGAGGTGTTCTTCTTCAGCAACTCAGCATCCACTTTTTCCTGCTGAATCCTGCGTCTGCTGTTTCGGTATCGGAAAGTTGCAAACTGTGTAAAATAGACCAAAACAACATAAGAACATCATCATAACGTGAAATATATCAATGAATAAAGATGAATTATGATACAAAATAGTGATGCATTTTGGACGTATCACGCGCGCATCATTCGCCCTTCCTCCTCCCCCGGGCAGCGACTGGGTCACCATGAGCTCTATCGCCGGCAGCCAGGCGCTCCCTCGCCGGCTACCATGGCCAGATCCATTCCCTACCTACAGTCTTCACGTGCGCACATCCCCTCCCCTCCCCCCTCCTTCCGGGCTGCGTTTGGGCCACCACAAGCTCCATCGCCGGTGGCCAGGCACTCCCTCGCCGGCCACCATGGCTGCCTGCCGCCATGCACGGATTCTCCCGCGTATACAAGTGTTGCAACCATCACCTAGAAAAGCTTCAACAGCTGTTGAAAAAAGCTTCAACCATAGACATAGAAAGCTTCAATGGCACTGCACAACAGGGGGAAGCTGCAACCGTTTTTGAATTTTGGTACTACCGGCAAAGCTTTTTGCTACATCCATCAGGCAGAGCTGCGACCTCGCGAGGACGACAATGATATTTTTTGCTGCAACCGTAGCAGGTTTTTGCTACTACCGTTGGAGGTTTTTGCTACATCCACGTAAGGCCGAGCTGCGACCTCGCGAAGGCGGTGACGGCGTTTTTGCTGCACCCGTAGTTTGATTTTGCTACTATCGGTGATTTTTTTGCTACATCCATTCAAATGGCGTTGATTGACTCGCGGCTGCCGTCGACGTATTTTCCTGCAGCGAGCATCAATGGCGAGGGCGGCGGAGCTACAACCGTCATCGTCAAGAGCTGCAACCGCAGGTGGAGCTGTTGCATGGGTCGAGGCAAGAACGAGGCCGGGAGGGTGGGGGACCGGTGACGAGGACGGCCGGCGAGGTCGGGGTCCGGCGGGCAAGAAAAAACCGCGACAGAAGGTTTGGAAGCCATTCTCTGCAGGACTTTTTTAGGTAAATGTTTGGGCGCGATGCGCTGGCCAAACTTTCGGCCGGTTCGCACGCCACGCTGGCAAAAACGCGCCCCACTCAGTGGCCCCGCGCATCCCGCCTCCTTCTAGCGCCTCCATCCCCTACCTTCAACCTTACGCGCGCATCCTTCCCTCTTCCTCCTCCCCCGGGCAGCGACTGGATCATCATGAGCTCTATCGCCGACAGCCAGGCACTCCCTCGCCGGCTGCCATGGCCAGATCCATTCCCTACCTACAGTCTTCACGTGCGCACATCCTCTCCCCTCCCCC
>LR738712.1:690993299-691040726 GCA_902687465.1 Secale cereale | reverse complement strand
GGGCTGTGTTTGGGCACCACAAGCTCCATCGCCGACGGCCAGGCGCTCCCTCGCCGGCCGCCATGGCTGCCTGCCGCCATGCCCGGATCCTCCCGCGTATACAAGTGTTGCAACCGTCACCTAGAAAAGCTTCAACAGCCGTTGAAAAAAGCTTCAACCATAGACATAGAAAGCTTTAATGGCACTGCACAACAGGGGGAAGCTGCAACCGTTTTTGAATTTTGCTACTACCGGCAAAACTTTTTGCTACATCCATCAGGCAGAGCTGCGACCTCGCGAGGACGACAATGATATTTTTTGCTGCAACCGTAGCAGGTTTTTGCTACTACCGTTGGAGGTTTTTGCTACATCCACGTAAGGCGGAGCTGCGACCTCGCGAAGGCGGTGACGGCGTTTTTGCTGCACCTGTAGTTTGATTTTGCTACTATCGGTGATTTTCTTTGCTACATCAATTCAAATGGCGTTGATTGACTCGCGGCCGCCGTCGACGTATTTTCCTGCAGCGAGCATCAATGGCGAGGGCGGCGGAGCTACAACCGTCATCGCCAAGAGCTGCAACCGCAGGTGGAGCTGTTTCATGGATCGAGGCGAGAACGAGGCCGGGAGGGTGGGGGGCCGGTGACGAGGACGGCTGGCGAGGGCGGGGTCCGGCGGGCGAGAAAAAACCGCGACAGAAGGTTTGGAAGCCATTCTCTGCGGGACTTCTTTTAGGTAAATGTTTGGGCGCGATGCGCCGGCCAAACTTTTGGTCGGTTCGCACGCCACGCTGGCAAAAACGTGCCCCGCGCAGTGCCCCCGTGCATCCCGCCTCCTTCTAGCGCCTCCATCCCCTACCTTCAATCTTACGCGCGCATCCTTCCCCCTTCCTCCTTCCCCGGGCAGCGACTGGGTCACCATGAGCTCTATCGCCGGCAGCCAGGCGCTCCCTCGCCGGCTGCCATGGCCAGATCCATTCCCTACCTACAGTCTTCACGTGCGCACATCCCCTCCCCTCCCCCTCCTCCCGGGCTGCGTTTGGGCCACCACAAGCTCCATCGCCGGCGGCCAGGCGCTCCCTCGCCGGCCGCCATGGCTGCCTGCCGCCATGCCCGGATCCTCGCGCGTATACAAGTGTTGCAACCGTCACCTAGAAAAGCTTCAACAGCCGTTGAAAAAAGCTTCAACCATAGACATAGAAAGCTTTAATGGCATTGTACAACAGGGGGAAGCTGCAGCCGTTTTTGAATTTTGCTACTACCGGCAAAGCTTTTTGCTACATCCATCAGGCAGAGCTGCGACCTCGCGAGGACGACAATGATATTTTTTGTTGCAACCGTAGCAGGTTTTTGCTACTACCGTTGGAGGTTTTTGCTACATCCACGTAAGGCGGAGCTGCGACCTCGCGAAGGCGGTGACGGCGTTTTTGCTGCACCCGTAGTTTGATTGTGCTACTATCGGTGATTTTTTTTTGCTACATCCATTCAAATGGCGTTGATTGACTGGCGGCTGCCGTCGACGTATTTTCCTGCAGCAAGCATCAATGGCGAGGGCGGCGGAGCTACAACCGTCGTCGTCAAGAGCTGCAACCGCAGGTGGAGCTGTTGCATGGGTCTAGGCGAGAACGAGGCTGGGAGGATGGGGGGCCGGTGACGAGGACGGCCGGCGAGGGCGGGGTCCGGCTGACGACGAGGAAGACCGGCGAGGATGGGGACTGACGACGGGGACGACCATCGGAAGGGACTGGAGGCGCGGTGCCGTGCTCCCCGAGCGGGAGATGCGGATCCATGCCAACTGCATGAGGAAGAAGAAGCTGGGGGCGATTTGTGTTTTTTTTTTTTTTGCCTGTATCCAACAACTGCGTGGCTCATATCCATCCGACGGCCTGGGTTAGACCGGCCGAAAAATTTCGGCCGGTGCGTCGGCGCTTATAAGCGCCCCTTTTTTTATTAGATTTGTTGAAATATAACCCTTGCGGTTATTGGGGATAATCCCCGCTCCCTAACCGTCACGTACGACGACGGTTCCTGGAACGATGCCTCTACAAACCATCGCGTCCCTGTTGGACGACTATTCCAATTGTATAAATAGCTTGTCAATCATCAATAAAGGATAGACTTGATTCATTGTTGTCTCTCTTGTTTGTCTCTCGATTTTACTTCTCAATACGTTATCAGCACTTGGACTCTGCCGAGAGAGCGGATCGGCCGAATCGCGGGTGAACACGCTGGAAAAAGAAGAACACAAGGGAAATCAACAATCGGTAAGATGCCTATGGTTTCGTGAGATATTCTCTTTGTGTGCTGCGCGAAGATGGTCGCCGGCCGTACCTGAGGCGCCCGCGACGCACGAACCACCGGACACCGGGGCTGCTTCGCCGAGCGTCGGCCTCGGACTCCTCCTCAGCGCGCCGACCGCCGCGCATGGGGACGTCCTCGACAACGGGGTAAGAAGCTCGACCGCCTTGTCGTCATCTCCCGCCCGTGGCCGCTTCATCGTGCCGCACGGCGTGTTGGCAAGGACCAGCGCCGGTCGCTGGCCAGGGAGTGGAGCCCAGCGAGACTTGGACTCGCGAACGGGCACTCCAAAAGGGTCGCGCCCGGAACACATCTCCCGGGCGGATCCTCGTCCGAGGAGGAAGATGAAGCCGCCGGCAGCGGCAGATGGTGGTGGCGATGCGGTTTTTGGCCTCCACCGCAAAAGGGGATCGGGGGCCTCAGATTGCAACGTTGCCGCGCCGTCTGCGAGAGCGCTCCTGACTCGCATCGCTGATGCCCCGACGCGACGGCGACCTCGGCGGCACCGATCCACTGGAAGCACGGCTAGCGCCCAACGCGCGGTGGCCCCCGGCCTCGATACTTCTGCTCCCAGCGGAGACGGTGCCCGGTGCACAAGGCTGCCACCGGTCTGCGCGGCGTGGTGCCGACCACCGGCGCGAGGGAGCGACTGCCCGGCTCGCCGGATGGAGTCGTGGCGGCCGGCTGCACGGCCGTGGTGGTCTCCACCTCTGTCGGTCGCCTGCGAAGGGGATCGAAGCTGCTGGGGATTTCTACTCTGGTCGCTCTCCTTGTCCATTCGGTTGACTAGGCTCTTATCGATGGCTGACCAGGCTGGCCCATCCGCATGCGTACTGGGCCACCAGCACGGCACCCTCTGTTCATTTGCTTAATTGCTTGTATATTTCAGCCTTTTAGCATATTGGTAAGCAGTGTATTTTTCCTGCCTTACATTCTGTTATTTGCTGTGTTTCTGTAGAGTGCCTTATATTTCAGAACATATGTGAGATGTAATATATTTCCATGTTTCTTACATGTGGAGATTAATTACGTCTAATATTTGCAATTAAGATTTTTTTTATCTCTTGCAACAATAAATTCAGTACCTCTAAAGTACTGATTTGCGATTGAGAATTTTCTTCTCTCGCAAAACAATCTCATTGCGGTTGAGATTAATTTTTCTTTCGTAAAATATTAATTCACACTGTTCAATTATCTTGCAACTTGATATAAGATCATCTCATTTAATTTGAGATATATACAATTCAAGTTTTTCACTTGAGCATCAAGTTTGCAGCATCACTACTATTCATTATAATAGTGGTATATTTCTGTTGAGTACGATGTATTCCGAAATGTATGTATCTCCATGTTCGTTACATGTCGAGACTAATACATCTATTTGCAATTGAGATTTTCAATCTCTTGCAAATACATATGCAAAATTCAAGGTGTAATCCTTAGTAATTTGAGATTCACACTAATGATTTCGAGCCACCTCCTTGAAATCTATTAATTTTGCAACATTAAGATGTATTTATATTACGCAATCTGCAATATAAATAAATTACTGGTTTTTCACCGAAGATGATATGTTCTATGTGTTTACCACATTGCCATTCTTCATGAATATGTCACAGCGGTCGAGATTGATTTCTCCCGCACAACAAACTTGTAAATTTTTGACAATAACATCTCCCTCGTTATATTAGGAAAACACAAGGTAATGAGTTGGATCTACTGCCCATGTGCAGGCTATCTCTATTACTGTGAGATATGTATGATCTTCAATGTGTTATGTTTCCACAATTGAGGTTGAGCATTTTCAAGTTATACACTTGAGTCAAATTTTTACATTCTTATTACAAAACCATGATGCTTTTTAATTTACTTCTTATAGATTAATTATCTCTGGCTTGCCCCTATAAGTAATCGTGGCTAACAATTTGAGGCCCTTGTCCTCGATGGCCGCAACTTACTTATGCGGGTCATGGACATCAAGATCAGTTTTGCATCCGATGGGATAGTGCGTGCAATCCAAGCCACGCCACCGGGACGCAAAGAATCTCAAGGGTAATGGTTTGAAACTCATTTCAAACCCTCAACCTGACACCATCAAGCTGTCATGAGACCCTATGAGCATGGAGAGCATGATGGTTGAATATGCATCAACCGACATGTTTGGAGACTATACATTTAGTCCCTTAGTCTCCTTAGTGATCTATTTATTTATGTCCATTTATGATGTTCTAATAAGAACATGATTATTGTTGTCATCATATATTGTATATCACAATATATTGTATCAACACTTTGATACAAATACATTTGTATGTATTCTATATATCTGACAATGATTTTCATATTGAGAATCTTCATGTCTATAAATATATAGATTTCTACAGGAGTCAATCCGATGAAAGATGATATGTGCCTTGTGGACATATGCACCACGAACTCTATACTCAGGGAAGTGAAATGTTTCCACTCTCGTTGAGAGAAAGGAGATATTTTAAAATCGCTAGACGCGATGAGGTATTTGTTGGCTCAACTCGAGTCATATTTACTATCCCTGTGGGTACTCGAGTAACGTCGGGATGCTTCATTGCTTCCTAGGTTTAACTCGTACCCTAATAGACTATGGAGGTATTCGTCAAAATAGTTTCCATATCGAAACTTATGATGACAACAAAGAGAAATAACTTCTCTTTACCATATGCAACGGATATGGCAAGCACATTCTCGGTGTATCATCTGGATTGTACTACACATACGACGCAACCCGTAGCACATGTTGCGTATGAGATAGTTTTTCAGAGTGTGTTGTACATGACAAACTTGGCACTCTCGCCTTGGTCATCGAGACATTGGGTTGAAACTGAAACTATCAGCAATTTCAATAGTTTATGATTATTATGATGCTAAATTCTAACAACATTTGGATTTTATGTGCACTACAAGTGACACATGGAAGCTAATTTTAAGGCCCGCACACCTTAAAGTCTATGCTGAACCACTCAGACTCCTTGAATGCATCAAGTTGAGGTAAGTGGCTCTTCCCATCCATTGACTAGACTATTCAGGTATTCCATGTTTCTAAAAGACATATCTACATGATGGTCTTAAGTGTGTGCTTTATTCACACGAAACCATTGGCTTTATCCTGACATTGATTTCAAGCAAATCGGATGGACAGCATTGCAAAATTCTGAGTGCCTCCTCTATGGCTCTCGTATTGAAGTTTAGCAATTTGTCTTAATGTCTAGACTCAAAATGGTTTGGTAGAATCCCATCCAAAGAATTGAGCTCATTGCATGATCTTTACTTTGAATTGCAACTTACCAACTTTACGTTGGAGTCATGTAGTCTTACACACTCATGACCAAACTGCATATATTATTCCCCTCTATCTTTGATACGTGGAAATCTACCAAGTATTTCCCATCTGCAGTACTTCGGTTGCATACCGATATCACCACCCGGCATACATCATTGGCCCCTCAACATATAGTTGGGATCTATGTGAGGAATAACTGTATTACCGTCAATACCTCAAGCCCCTCACATGGGGAGTTATTCAAGGCCAGTATGCCGATTCAATGAAGAACATTTCCAGGCATTAGGGGGAGATTTCAAGTACCATAAAGAATGCCAGGAAATTAGTGGAATGTTCAACACATTTCTGCCTCAAATCCACGTACTCAAAGATCTGAACCATGCGTTCAGAAGATTTGCAACACATTGCAAATAACCTGCCAAATTCATTTACTGACTATAAAGGTGTCACGCAATCCTACAATCTTGCAAAAATATGTCGGAAAGAGTGGAGGTACCAACTAAAACCACTCAACTCCCCGTTCAAAGCAACAGGGGGAGAAGTACGACAATAGTACATCAGGATTCAGCTTTTTGCAAGCAAGGATATCAAGGCCTCTGAATCAGTAAATGCATGTCAACTTTACGTTGACAGACACCTAATGGGTAGTATACACCCAGTGGAAGGGAAACCTCCACCAACCCAGGTCATAGTGCACATAATGACCGGGACATCGGAATACCCGACTCAATCGCATTGGGAAATCGCGAGCGGTCACCATGGGTAACGATATTTCCATCAACTATATATTGATATATAGATTCTGGAGAAACATATAACTGGAAGTCTACAACTGTCGACATACATTTCTCAACTAGATTGAAAAAAAAACTTTCAAGTGATTCAGATCCAAAGACCATGGCCATGGCAAAGTGTGATCAACACTCGGACTGAACTCAAGCAAAGGATATAATCTAGGTAGAAATGATCTTGCTCAATAATGGGAAGGTATTCATAAGCAATACCTACACCAGTTTTCTTCTGGAAACAGAATTGAGAACAACGAGGTGGTGAAACAAAGAGCAAGTATTGTAGCACAAGGATTCACGCAGATACCCAACAATTCTCCAGAGGTGGAATCTCTTTCTGATTACTTATATCATTGGCAGTACAAAATCATCTATTTCTGCAATTGATAGATGCAGTGATCACATATCCATGTGGATCACTAGATTCAGACATATATGGTTGATTCCCGATGGAATCTCACTTCTGAATCGAAATGCAATGCGCAACATACATTGTGTAAAATCAATAAGTCACCATATGACTTATTATTATTGTCGGTACATTTGGTACTACCGACGTAGTGAGTTCCTTATTCACAAGGATTACTCCTACAATGATGATTATCCATGTTTGTGTGTCTGCAATGACGACACATGTAATCATCTAAATGACGGAGTTTAAAATGAAGGATTTGGGTAAACCAAAATACTGCTCGTTACTACAAATTGAGCACCTTCATTCATACATTATGATATACTATGTTGTCTATATCCACAATATATTGGAGAAATTCATTGTGGACAAATCTTATCCATCCATAACTCTCATGGTAGTTCATTCTCTAAACGTAGAGAAAGATCTATATAGACCAAGAGATGATGGAAATGAGATATTTGGACTCAACGTTCCATAATGCCATTGGATCCACCAAGCACAATTGGTTGGTACTCAAGAATATCTTTCGATATCTCCAAGGCATCAAATATCATGTCCTGGTTTTTCAGTTTCACAGAAATGTGAACACCGATATCATTGGATACATAGATCAGATCCCCACTATATCAGATCGTAGACAAGCTTAGTGTTCCTAATAGGTGTGGTAGACCTCTCATGAAGAGTCTTTGAAACAGACCTCATGGCTACATCCACCAACCATTATCTCAATGATAATGTTTCTTGTGTTGCCCGGATGCAAACAGGTTACGTAATAAGCAATATCACCATATTGTATATCTTGCAAGTCAAATCATGTGACTGATTTGTTCACCAAGTCTCTACCAACTTCCACATTTCAGAAATATGTTCGTGGAATTGGTATGTGATGGCTTCGGAATTTGCAAGAATCAGGGGGAGTATCTCCTGAATTGTTCCTGTTCAAAGCATCATATTATACTCTTTTTCCCTTCATGAGTTTACTATACAGGTTCTCATAAAGGTTTTTAATGAGGTAATATCAACATGAGATCATATGTCATACTTTCAGTTTTCCCTACCAGGGTTTTTAGAAAAGTATATACGACATATTTATTGTCATCTAAACTCTATGGGTTTTCTCATATTGAGTTAAAAGAGACAATAACCATTATATGTTGCATAATTTTCTCCTTATTTTCCCACTGGGTTTGAAGGAGTTTTGGCAACATATTAAACACTACTCCTCACATTTTTCCCACAGGGTTTTTGGAGGAGACTTTATTAGATGATGAACTATAATGCAATCAAGCGGTGATTAGGGGGAGTGTTGAAATATAACCCTTGCGGTTATTGGGGATAATCCCCGCTCCCTAACCGTCACGTACGACGACGGTTCCTGGAACGATGCCTCTACAAACCATCGCGTCCCTGTTGGACGACTATTCCAATTGTATAAATAGCTTGTCAATCATCAATAAAGGATAGACTTGATTCATTGTTGTCTCTCTTGTTTGTCTCTCGATTTTACTTCTCAATAAGATTGAACCGGATGTTTATTGGACCCGACAATAATAGAGCTGGTTTTGTCCTAAGTTCCAATACTTCAGCGAGTTCATTCAATCAAGAACTCACAAACTTCTGTTATGCAAAGTTACGCCCCTAACTAGGGGAGCGGAATCCCTAAAGTCGACGACCGCGATGTACTTACTCTTTCTAATTTATGAATTAAGTCAGAACGTTCCCTAAAACAAAATGTTAGTACTTTTCAGTAAGCAGCTTGGCTTATCAGGTTCAGACGACAGCGTGCACGAATGGTGAGTATCAAGTATAGCTGATCGCACAAACCAAGTAACCAGAAAAACCTAACTTAACCCATTCTGAAATATGACATGATACTGAAAGCTCTCCTGAGCTCTGCAATTATAAATAAGACACCAAGGCAAGACTTGCGAGTAAAGAGAAATTAATCCTAGGTGACAAAAACAAAATTTAGTGGCTCAATAAAAACCCACTATAGCTGTTAGTTTTAATAGATCCAGATAAGCAACAACACTCCGAAAGGTTTAACTGCTAATCACAAATTTGGGGAATACAAAAGCTGGTAAAACCAGCCAGGGGTTTACAATCGCCTGCAGTTGTTGACATCCTCCGCTTCTTCAGTTCTGGGCTGCCGCCGCCGGTGGTGGCTGCTGCTGAGCAGGAGGTGCTTGAGCCTGCTGCTGCCCTGCCGGCGCTGGTGCCGGCTGCTGGGATGAACTCCCTTGTGGCTGCGGAGCTGGGGGTGCCAGCATTGGCCGGTATGGCGGATACTGGGGTGGGTACGGCATGCGAGGCGGAGCCATGTAACCGCCGCCATATGCTGGAGGTGGGTAGTATGGAGGGTACTGAGCACCATGGTAGTAAGGTGGCAGCGGCGGACGCATGGGATAGCCCTGTCCTGAGCTGCTTGACGCCTGAGCTTGCCCGGCGTGCTGTGGCCCTGGCTTGCTGCCATCACCCTCCTGCGACCTGACTACAGCGCCCATCCTCTGGGGGTCCATTGAAGGGTACATCCTCTGATCCACCGCCGGCGGTGGTGGAATGTTGAAGTAGCCTGATCCTTGTGCCACTGGCTGTTGGCCCTCCATCCCAGGTGGCTGAGGCTGGTCACTGCTCTGCTGCTGAGATATGACAGCCCTAGGGAGTAATCCTCCATGGGAAACATGGCCTTGCCTCCCAGCCTCGTCATCATCTGGCCTTGGGGCTTGAGGCTTGCCCCACATGAGCTTCAGGCGCA
The DNA here is from genome assembly GCA_902687465.1 of Secale cereale. Taxonomy (NCBI): domain Eukaryota; kingdom Viridiplantae; phylum Streptophyta; class Magnoliopsida; order Poales; family Poaceae; genus Secale; species Secale cereale. The sequence continues at coordinate 691,031,179 of LR738712.1, read as the reverse complement.
CACCCTTGATGACTAGCTTGTTAGCAAGCTCCTCTGCAGCTCGCTCAGCACCTTCTCTTGTTGTGTATGTCACAAATGCACAAGCACGCTGGATTACCATCCTGATGGATTCAATCTCACCATGTGCATAAAACTGATCCCTCAAATCCTGCTCACTGACTCGGTTATCAAGTCCACCAATGTAGAGGGTCCTTATAGTCTCATCATCTGGTGGTTGCAGAGATGGCATCTCACCTGCCTTACCCAAAAGCTTGAGAGCCACTGGGTCATTAACTCTGTAAATAGTAAGAAGAGAACATCAGAAACCAAACCAAAGATTTAAGTGAAGTGTGCAAATCAAGATATTCACTCAAGAGTCTCTACAAGGAGTTGATCTACAATATGTTAGTGCTTGGTATAACTGAAGCTCAATTAGGTTGAGATACCATGTTAAATAGCTGCAGGCTCAGTTTTTATCCAAGTTTATACGGCTTTAAAGCCCAAATAAATGGATGTACGATAATTTTCTTCTGTTCATCTCCAAATTCACATTAGTCACATACAGGTTTAAAGGTTTATTAATCCTGCAGTTGCTCTTTCCATCCTCAGAAAACATGAAAGAGATTTGAGTTTAGTGGTGCAATCACATCTCTCTAAACATAACTCTAAATTATAGGTCAAAACAACAGAGAAAGGTAGATTAATCTGCTTAATTAGATAAGTCGGCTACGATCCAACTACAAGGCTAGTTAAGGAGAATCATTGCATGATGCTGATAGTTCTTGCCAGACACTCTAAAAGAACTATGCAATATTATGGACACATGAACTTGCAATATACCAATCCTTTATAATACTCAATGTGAATGCAGACAAGCATTGAGATATATTCAAGGACACTCAATTTTAGAAAACAAAGTACAGCAACATGTCAATCTCTAAAAGCCAATCTGAGGTTGCTACTGCGTGGAAGTTTTAACTCATATATGATGATTATGAATAAACTACCTGTCATTGTGATACGGAGAAATTGTAGAGAACTAAAAGCATATACCTCAATTTCGTAGGCACAATAAAATCACATACCCATAGTAGCGATCTTTGATGTTCTGCTGGGATAACTCCCCTGTCTCAGGCATCTCGTGGCGATATGGGCACTCGGCGCCTCTTGTACATTCACCCCGCACATAGAAACTGCAAACATGAGCTCGGTTCCTCTTGTAATATGGTGAAGTCCTCTGAAGCTTCAGAATGGTATCATTTGGACGGGCCTTTCCATATGAAGAGTCATAATCTATGCCAGCTGCAGCCTGCATACATATAAAGCATGAAATACCATTCGGAGAAACTAATCATAGATTCAAGAGGCAGGCACAAGAAGTTGAGCATGGGTGACATAAGCAGGTAAGTGGTACTCCCTCCGTCCGAAAATACTTGTCATCAAAATGGACAAAAAGGGATATATCTAGAACTAAAATACATCTAGATACATCCCCTTTTATTTATTTTGATGACAAGTATTTCCGGACGGAGGGAGTACAAGGCATTATGGAAAATCATAGTACAGTTACAAGATATTGTGGTTATTATTTATCAATATACTTTAAGCGCATCCATCTCACTAAGTTTTAGTAGACCATCGGTAGTCACAATGAAATTTGGTTTTCTAGTGTGATCCTATCACAAAACAAGTGATTATAGACATGCTCACTGCAGTAGATATGAAAGTTAAGTATCACACCATCCAAAATTACTTGTCGCAGAAATGGATAGAAATAGATGTATCTAGAACTAAAAATACATCTAGATACAACTATTTATGTGACAAGTAATTTCGGACAGAGGAAGTAGTGTTTAGATATAAGGAAAATCACATCTAGTAAATGATGGCAGCAAGGTTGTGATGAAAAATAAAAACATACCTTACGATCATGCTCTTCTGCAAAGTACTCACGGTTGACATCACTCCTTGGAATTGCATCATTCGTATTGATGGCGAGTGCAGTATCGCGGACCTGAACTGGCAGGCCATATTCAAGGTCCAGAAGGCAGACCTGGCAGACGTTTTTCAACTTGCAGCACGTCTGGCAGATCTCGGTCTTCTTGTACCTTGCGTCCCGACCAGGTCTCCACCGGAAGACAGTAAAAGGACGCGCACAGATCTTGCATTCCTTGTCATATTCGGCTCTCAGCTGCCAACACAAACAAGAAAACCATTAAATAATCCGTCTTGCAAAGAACTGAAGCAATACAGAACAAGGAGCAGTTCATAGAAACAACAAAAAAAGCTTTGACTGCAGATGTTTTCGCATCCATTGCATGTTTAATTGTACTCCTACACCATCTGACTGATACCTTATTTCTGTTTTGCTATATCTAGTTAACTTGCTTACATCTAATTTACCCATAGATAGATACAACCGCGGGGACAGGTAAGCAACCACACATGTAACAAGCAGAGCAATTCACCCCAAGCTAGCGATTTGATACTTGGTAAAAAATTCTACAACGTGGCAACTACAACAACAGAACCAATCTGTTCAATTCAGCCGAGAGCTACTGATATAGATTTTATTTAATATCCTAAAAACGCGGAGAAGTTCTACAACACAAATCAACGCGCACGCCAGCGGAACAGACGCCTAGCTTCGTCTCCGATCTACACCCCAAGGTAAATACAACAACCGCGCCAAGCAGATCACCACGGCGCGCACGAAATCGCCCCGGCGACGCCGCCGCACCAGCAACCGAGCGCGCGAATCGACAAGGTAGGGTTAGGGTTTGGCGGGGAGGGGGCGCGCGACGCGTACCATGCGGACGTAGGGGTTGTCGCCGAGGCACGACTCGCAGATGATGGGGAAGTCGGACCGCTCCCAGCCGTCGGCCTGCGCGTCCCGCAGCAGCCGGTGCGCCATCGCCGCCGCCGCCGCCGATGCAGTCGCCGAGGGGCAGCGAGAGCGAGCGAGAGAGAAGAGAGCGCACGGGACGAGACCTCGATTCGATTAGACGACCACCACGCGCTACCGGGCTCCCTCTTTCTCGTCTGCCCTCCTGGGTCGGTTGGCTGCCTCTATTTAAATGGGCTTCGGTGATCCGGGCCTTACTCGGCTTCTGGGACGTGTGCCCGACCGACATACGGATTGCCAAGGGCCCAGATAGCCAGCCGATATTGGGTAGTTAGTTTAGCGGCCCACTAGTGAAAGTTAATTCATTCTAAAAAAAAGTTAATTCGGTCGGCGGCTTGGGGGACCCGGCAGAGAGGTGTCGAGCTGCGGCGAGATGGACGGCGGCGGCGGCGGCGGCGGCGGGAGGAGAAGGGAGCTGGAGAGGCTGCGGGCGGAGAGGGACGAGCTAGACGCCCGCATACGGCTGCTGGAGTCGGAGCTCGGGACCGGCTCCGCCGCTCCTGCCTCTCCCGCGGGAGAGGACGCGGCGGCGGGGGTAGGAGACGGCGGTGGCGGTGCGTGCCAGGCGTGCCCTGGGCTCGCGCATGCCGATTCCCTCCCGGCCGACATGATCTACCGCTACAGCCGCCACCTCCTCCTCCCGGACTTCGGGGTCGAAGGTTTGTCAGCTCTCAGCTCAACTGCGCACCTGCTCGGCGAGGCTCGATGAACCTGCCTTCTGATGCTTTGCTGACGGCGTCGCAGGCCAGAGGAAGCTCTCCCGGTCATCGATTCTGGTGGTCGGCGCCGGAGGACTGGGCTCGCCCGTGGCGCTGTATCTAGCAGCTTGCGGCGTTGGTAATGCTCCTTCCCTCTTGCTGCTGGACTGAAGCCGTACGTGTGCAGGCTACTTCTTCTTGCTGTCACTGACGTATTGCTTTCCTGTAACCCGCTATCCTCCTAGGTGTCTTGGGCATTGTCGATGGTGATGATGTTGAGCTTAACAACCTTCATCGACAGGTATAAATAATTTGGGTTTGCTTTGCTCCTCTTATCTCCTATTCTCTGATCTTTATATTAATTAATCTACTTTCTGAATTATGTTGGCGATCTGTCTGTCTGAGAATAAAATCTGAATGATAGAAGTAGGCAAAATATTCTCATTCACTTTTCAGGGTGTTGTTAGCTATCAAATTCGGTCACTTTGCTTGATAAAAGTGGACCTTTTGAACATAACTGCCCATCAAAAATTGGTTGTTATTTCAAGTATTTAACAGTGACGGGGCATACTATTCCTCATATTAAATATTTTAATGTTGTCTTAGATAATCCACCAAGAAGCATATATTGGAAGATCGAAAGTGAAGTCAGCAGCTGATACTTGCCGTGCGTAAGATACTGTTCTTTCAACTATTCTTTGTATGGTTGTATCCCCCTCTTTTTTGGCGAATGTGGTTGTATCCCCTTTTAAATACTGGTATTTATGGCAAAGAAAAGCTCTTGCAGATTTGAGGCTATTGTGTAACTAATTTCAGTTGTGTTATTGTGAAATCAGGATTAATTCATCTATTAAGGTGGTAGAACATAATCATACTTTGAAGCCAAGCAACGTTTTGGAGGTTGTGAGGAAGTATCCTTCAGTAATCGGACGTGATCAGCAAATGAACACTACATATATTTAAAAACAATGAATACTCCTGTTTTCATCACTAAATTATCACAGATATGACATAGTTGTTGATGCAACTGACAACCTTCCTACACGGTACATGATCAGTGATTGTTGTGTATTGCTAAACAAGGTAACACATTTTGTTTTTGGCTTTTGTTAACGGTGGTGCTCTAAGTACTTCACAATGTAATCCTGATTGTTTGTTGTGTTATGTTAGTGGTTAGCATGCCAGGCTGTTGGTTCTTATTTATTAGCTTGCACCACTATATTTATGTTAATTTCATTTGCACTGATTTTCGTTGATCAAATTTTGAACTGTTATTTTATTCGTGCAGCCTCTTATATCTGGTGCAGCATTAGGTTTAGAAGGACAGGTAAAGTTGTTTCTTGCAAAAGATATTGTATTTTTATAGTCCGACTTAGTATTTTTTATTCATTTGCTGATGTCTTGAATAGTTGACCGTTTATCATCATAACGGGAGCCCATGCTACCGTTGTCTTTTCCCAAATCCACCACCAGTGGCAGCTTGCCAGAGATGCTCAGACAGCGGTGTTCTTGGGGTTGGTAAGTACTCTAGTAAATCATGCTTCATGGCATAGCAACAGCACACTGCAGCAATTGAAATATGAACTGTAGTTTTCACTGTAAACATTGTCGGGGTATGTATGCATACCCAAATTTCTGTTGCACAAACAATTAAAAACACACATAATTAAGTTACTCATCAAACACTACACAGTTTCTAAATTAGGTTATTTATCGGGTGACTACAATGTTAGATTGTTTTTTGTATAACAATGCTTCCTTTTCTAGATAAAGCATGTATTTACTACTGTAGGTCTAAATTATTTGGCAGCAAATAGGATGGTCTCTGATGTGCTTATCATATGCAATATTTACTTCATATCTTCTTTTTTCATAACTAATTTCGTACTGTAGGCTCACTACTTTTTGTTTACTAGTTCCGGGAGTGATTGGCTGCCTGCAAGCCCTGGAGGCTATAAAGGTTGCAACTGATGTTGGTGAACCTCTAAGTGGAAGAATGCTGCTCTTTGACGCACTATCTGCTCGTATTCGAATTGTATGTTACTCTACTTCTGAACATTTACTGCTTATGCGCCTGTAAATCTATTCATTTCCCCATACTGTGCTGCATACAGTGAGGTGTTATTTGCTACTTGTAATACCCGTTCCATATATTAGGAGTGTAAAAAATAATTAGGAAGGAAATTTCACTTTTCCACCTGAGATTCATCCATGAATATGTGCATTGTACTTCATGTGCATTTTGGACAAGGGAAAAATTAGACTTGCTGTCCAGTCCTCAGTGTACTCGCAAATTTTGAACGTGATAAGTCTACTGTTATATTTACAGCTGCTGCAGCTCGAATAATGGGTACAGGCGCCATATACTGTCTGCCTCCAACTTAAATGTTTTTGTGTATATTTTATCATATAGTCAAACTGCTAGTCATATTTATAATATGGCAAGTGGGGTATGTTCATCTGGCCAATCATACTAACTGACTTCGGCCCTGAAAGTGGCAATTTAAACAATGTAGGTTTTTGTACCATATGTTACAAGTTGTAAGAGAATCAGTTGGATTGGGATATGCATAGTAGATTATGATCATTAAGCCTATTCTGCTGATCCCGCAAACTGTCAATAGCCTTGTATGACCTTTTGAAGTTGTATCAATGTTTGAGGATGAAGTTGCACAGGACAAGTTCAAACCTGCCTATAATCAGTTACTTTATATTATGCTTGTTTCATACTAAACAAATTCTATATATTTCATTATCAAATCTACATATATATGCAGGTTAAGATTCGAGGAAGCTCGCCTACTTGTACCATTTGTGCAGAAAATTCAGTTTTCACACAAGAAGATTTTCAGAAGTTTGATTATGAGACCTTCACACAATCCCCAATGTCTGACAAGGTATGTTTTCCCTCTGTATTGAGATTCTGGTTTGCTTTTAGTACTTGAGAGGGCTTCAGAACACTGACTTCATAATTTTTCTTTAATGTGATCGGCATTTTGTGTAAACAAAGGGAGCTATGAATTGCATGTTTCGACTATTTTCTTGTTACTCTAATCACATGTGAGTTACAGAGTAGAACTCTAATGCTAGCTTAGCACTTGGTGTTTAGCAAGTGTTATAGAAAATGCTCATTGCACTGCAAACCAACTGGGTTGCCCTACTTGGCAATTAGGCTAATCCATTGTCCCATACACAAATGTGAAATGATAGTCCAGTACCGATGTGCAGTGAAAGCATTTAACGAGCACCCTCTAGTAGCTCTACAACCTGAGTTGGAATATGGGTATGTGAGTCCAAGTCCAGTTTTTTCTTTTCTTTTTCGGGAGAGCCTGGGTTTCACATGGAATGGCCACCATTGGTAACCAGCTTACACAGTAAGCAAGCTGAATGCCTTGTTGCCAGTAAGTTCTTACATGGAATTCATAATTCTTTAGTGCTTCTCTAGTTTCCCTGAAAACAAAGGTGCAGTGCCAAACAAAATAATACTCCCTCCATCCCAAAATAAGTGTTGTTGATTTACTGTACTAAATCAGCGACACTTTTTTTGGGACGGAGGGAGTACTAAACTAGTTTCTTCTGGGTCACTTGGTTCTTGTTCTAGGTTGTGAAACTATGACATTTCACATATTGTTATGATTAATGCAGACGGCACCAAGCCTGAACCTGCTACCAGAAAGTGCCCGCATCACTTGTACAGAGTACAAAGGGCTGATCGACAAGGGGGAACCTCATGTGCTGTTAGATGTACGGCCTGCTCATCATTTCCAAATAGTTTCACTTTCCCGGTCTCTGAACATACCACTCTCTGTTCTGGAGGAGAAGCTGCCTATGCTTGAGACCTCAATGAAGGAAACTATGGATGCCTCCACCGCCTCAGATAAACAGCCTTCCTTGTACGTCGTCTGCAGAAGAGGCAACGACTCACAGAGCGCTGTCCAGCTTCTCCGCGAGAAGGGCTTTCACTCCGCCAAGGACATAGTCGGTGGCCTGCAGTCTTGGGCACATGACGTCGATCCTGATTTCCCCGCATACTAGCGAAGTGCATTTTGGGCTTATTGCAGATGTTCCAGCCTTGAACGTTGAGCTTGAGATCGTTGTTTTATGTGGCGTTGGCTTGGGCTATCTTGTAATTTGTTGCTGTAAGTCTATAACTCCGGATTGCTACCTCCAAAGATCTTGTGGAGTTGTAGTAAGACACTGCAGCAGGTATACAGGCGCGAGGCGCCTTGGTGAAGATTCTGTGAAAGGTGTTTCCTATAAACTTCCGGTTGTCATCGTTGAGGAGTATTACTGTTGTCATTATGCCTGAAGTGAGGCGTTCCTGACTGTTTTTGTTGCCATCCCTGATGGTTTCTAGCCGTCAGGGAGATCATTTATTCTGTTAGTATATCAACTTTCTTTGAAACCTGGTCCAGCGAGAACATAACAAATAGCGCTCATGTGGTGCTGCTGCCATTGGAGCGCAGCCTAAAAAGTTTGGACTCCTTTGTGGGTTACACAATCGACATGTACCGTGCCACAAAAATTTGAGTTCAAATTTGAGTCATGCATCGTGAAATAAAAATGATAATTTCTGTCGTGAATAGACTAAACATATTTTGTGAATAGTGTTTTTGCTGTTGTATCCATCTCAAAAATTTCTTGTAGGTTTCCTGATTTCTCTGTGGAATTTTGTAGCACGGTGGATACTCACCATGTCGATACATTCAAAATTGTATGCACTTTTGAATTCTTCTCCCACTTCCTTACACTAGATATTGGTGTATCTGTCTAGTAATATGAGGGTTTCAAATTCAATTGAAGAAACAAGTGTGACTTACTGAGATTAGCATCATTTATATGCTTATTTCTTGTAATAATTCCTTGTGTCCAAGAATATGTTGAAAATATGAGCAGATTACTACGATATTTAATTTGACTAAACAGGAAATAAATCACGACTGCGGTAACACAGATTGTACTAAACATGCGGACTAGCAAGAACCGATCAAATCTAGGGCACATACTAGAAACATGAATTCTGCCACGATCTCGAACAACAAGGACATAATCACATATGGTGCAACGGGAGCAGCACCGTCGGCGTTGATGTTGTCGCCCATGTCGTTGAGGAAGAGGTTGTCGAGGTCGTGGAAGAAGTCGTCGCTGCCAGCAGTCGCGCGGGTGCGCTCCCAAAAAACCTGATCGCCCCTCTCCCGTATAGGATCACAAGAGGCGGGGTTCCGGGGGCCTGCTGTCTCTTCCCGCGGTGCACGCCGGAGGGAGGGATGGAGAAGACTTCAGTGGCGGCGCAATGCTCTGGAACGGTGACGCGAAATCATATGATGTGGCGGCGGCTAGGGTAGACGTCTGCCTGACTATATAACGCGGGTCGGGTCAGTCGTGGAGAAAATCCCACGTCCAAGTAACGGATTGGAAACGGTTGAGTAATTAACGTGTCCATTAATTATTAATTAATGACTTATTAACTATTCCTGAGCAGCGAAAATATAGACAACGTGCATAGCTCTGTCCATGGCTCGGCTCATTTCCGCAACCCGCGGCGCGTCGTGATGAGGCGTGGCGTGGCGAGCGAGGAGGAGGAGCGGGCGTGTAGGTCTCATCTTCTCATGCTCATACAAGTGGTAGAAGAGCTCACCTTATAAAGAGGTGCAACTCTCTCTCAACTTCCGTGGTGAGACTAAACTTTAGTCTCACTCACACCACTCACATGTGTGCATGAATGGACCAAGATAATTTTCAGAATTTTAGTTGGGCTTTGGGCCAAAGGCTCACTAGAAAATTTCAACAATCCCCCACAAAGTCTCATTGGCACATCTCATCATTTAGTTCCAAAACATTGTTTACATACCGGTGCTCAGTGGAGACTGTAAAGTTGAACTTCCACTTAAAGATTTATACTACACTAGATCACAACTTGAATAGTGGACTATGCCTTCAACTACAAGTTTCCTCCGAGACTAGTTTCACACAAATTCTTGATCGATACTGTGCTGCCGCAAGGCTTCCCCGTGGGTGGAGCGTATACGTCATATTCCAAGGCCTTTCATGAATTTATTAGAGAACACCCAATTCTCACAGACGGCGACGTTTACAATCAAATTCATATAGATGTGTTCCTCAGGAGATGCTCTGCAGGGAAACATCTCTACTTACGCTAATAAGACACTTGGAACACATTAAGATAAGTATTAACCTGCCATGCAGATCAGGAGAGTAATGCATCTTCATGGAGTGGGATAATTAATATAGGAATACTCTCCTCCCAGCTGACCAACAGCTTGTCTCCCACTTCTACTTCACGGGATCTCCGATCACATAGAGTGGGTTACCACTATCACTATTAGGAAAAGGCCTATTAGTGGCGCACCTGTTTTGGCCATTAATGGCGCACTACATGTGCGCCACTATTATCACGCCATTAGTAAGAATTAATAATGGCGCACCCCTGGTGCGCCATTAGTATACCAGACAATAGTGGTGCACCAGGCAGTGCGCCATTACTATGTGCCCAGATGCGCCATTAGTATGCCTCCCAGGGGGCCATATTTACCTGTGCTCTGGGTTACTAATGGCGTGAAGGAAATATGCCCTAGAGGCAATAATAAAGTTGTTATTTATATTTCCTTATATCATGATAAATGTTTATTATTCATGCTAGAATTGTATTAACCGGAAACTTAGTACATGTGTGAATACATAGACAAAACAGTATGTCCCTAGTATGCCTCTACTAGACTAGCTCATTGATCAAAGATGATTATGTTTCCTAGCCATAGACATGAGTTGTCATTTGGTCAACGGGATCACATCATTAGGAGAATGATGTGATGGACAAGACCCATCCGTTAGCATAGCACTATGATCGTTTAGTTTTACTGCTATTGCTTTCTTCATGACTTATACATGTTCCTATGACTATGAGATTATGCAACTCCCGAATACCGTAGGAACACCTTGTGTGCTATCAAACGTCACAACGTAACTGGGTGATCATAAAGATGCTCTACAGGTGTCTCCGAAAGTATTCGTGGTGTTGGCATAGATCAAGATTAGGATTTGTCACTCCGAGTGTCGGAGAGGTATCTCTGGGCCCTCTCGGTAACACACATCACAATAAGCCTTGCAAGCAAAAGACTAAATGAAGTTAGTCACGAGATGATGTGTTACGAAACGAGTAAAGAGACTTGCCAGTAACGAGATTGAACTAGGTATAGAGATACCGACGATCGAATCTCGGGCAAGTAACATACCGTTTGACAAAAGGAACAACGTATGTTGTTATGCGGTTCTGACCGATAAAAGATCTTCGTAGAATATGTAGGAGCCAATATGAACATCCAGGTTCCGCTATTGTTTATTGACCGGAGATAAGTCTCGGTCATGTCTACATAGTTCTCGAACCCGTAGGGTCCGCACGCTTAACGTTTGATGACGATCGGTATTATGAGTTTATGAGTATTGATGTACCGAAGGTAGTTCGGAGTCCCGGATGAGATCAGGACATGACGAGGAGTCTCGGAATGTCCGAGACATAAGGATTGATATATTGGATGACTATATTCGGACACCGGAAGTGTTTCGGAAAAGTTTCGGATTTATCGGGAATGCCGGAGGGGGTTACCGGAACCCCCTACGAGAGGGGATGGTCCATAGTGGGCCTAAAGGGAAAGAGAGAGGCAGCCCATAGGGCTGGCCGGCGCCCCACCTAGGGTTCCTAGTTGGACTAGGATTGGGGGGGGGGGGGCGCCACCTCTCCTATTCCTTTCCCTCTTCCTTCTTTTGGTGAATCCTACTAGGAATAGGATTGCAATCCTATTCCTAGTAGGAGTCCACTCCCTAGCCGCACCAGGAAGGGCCGGCCGGCCTCCCTCCCTTGCTCCTTTATATACGGGGGCAGGGGGGCACCCAAAGACACACAAGTTGAATTGTTTTAGCCGTGTGCGGTGCCCCCCTCCACAGAATCACACCTCGGTCATACCGTCGCGGAGCTTAGGCGAAGCCCTGCGCCGATGAACACATCATATCCGTCACCACGCCGTCGTGCTGACGAAACTCTCCCGTGAAGCTCAACTGGATCAAGAGCTCGTGGGACGTCATCAAGCTGAACGTGTGCTGAACGCGGAGGTGCTGTACGTTCGGTGCTTGATCGGTTGGATCGCGAAGAAGTTCGACAACATCAACCGCGTCACTTGACGCTTCCGCTCTCGGTCTACGAGGGTATGTAGACACACTCTTCCCTCTCGTTGCTATACATCTGGTAGATAGATCTTGCGTGATCGTAGGAAAATTTTAAAATACTACGTTCCCCAACAGTGGTATCAGAGCCAGGTCTATGCGTAGATGATATGCACGAGTAGAACACAATGAGTTGTGGGCGATACTAGTCATACTGCTTACCAGCATGTCATACTTTGCTTCGGCGGTATTGTGAGATGAAGCGGCCCGGACCGACATTACGCGTACGCTTACGTGAGACTGGTTTCACCGTTACGAGCACTCGTTGCTTAAAGGTGACTGGCGGGTGTCTGTCTCTCTCACTTTAGCTGAATCAAGTGTGGCTACGCCCGGTCCTTGTGAAGGTTAAAACAGCACATACTTGACGAAACATCGTTGTGGTTTTGTATGCGTAGGTAAGAACGGTTCTTGCTAAGCCCGTAGCAGCCACGTTAAACTTGCAACAACAAAGTAGAGGACGTCTAACTTGTTTTTGCAGGGCATGTTGTGATGTGATATGGTCAAGACATGATGAGTTATACGGTTTTGTATGAGATGATCATGTTTTGTAAAGTTATCGGCAACTGGCAGGAGCCATATGGTTGTCGCTTTATTGTATGAAATGCAATCGCCATGTAATTGCTTTACTTTATCACTAAGCGGTAGTGATAGTTGAGGAAGCAATAGTTGGCGAGACGACAACGATGCTACGATGGAGATCAAGGTGTCGCGCCGGTGACGAAGGTGATCATGACGGTGCTTTGCAGATGGAGATCAAAAGCACAAGATGATGATGGCCATATCATGTCACATATTTTGATTGCATGTGATGTTTATCTTATTATGCTTCTTATTTTGCTTAGATCGACGGTAGCATTATAAGATGATCCCTTACTAAATTTCAAGGTATAAGTGTTCTCCCTGAGTATGCACCGTTGCGAAAGTTCGTCGTGCCGAGACACCACGTGATGATCGGGTGTGATAAGCTCTACGTTCAAATACAACGGGTGTAAGCCAGTTTTGCACACGCAGAATACTCGGGTTAAACTTGACGAGCCTAGCATATGCAGATATGGCCTCCGAAAGGTCGAGCGTGAATCATATAGTAGATATGATCAACATAAGATGTTCACCATTGAAACTACTCCATCTCACGTGATGATCGGACATGGTTTAGTTGATTTGGATCACGTGATCATTTAGATGACCGGAGGGATGTCTATCTAAGTGGGAGTTCTTTAATTAATATGATTAAATTGAACTTTAATTTATCATGAACTTAGTCCTGGTAGTATTAGCATATCTATATTGTAGATCAATAGCTCGCGATGTTGCTCCCCGTTTTTTTTTCATATGTTCCTAGAGAAAACCAAGTTGAAAGATGTTAGTAGCAATGATGCGGAATTGTTCCGTGATCTGAGGATTATCCTCATTGCTGCACAGAAGAATTATGTCCTTGATGCACCGCTAGGTGACAGACCTATTGCAGGAGCAGATGTAGACGTTATGAACGCTTTAAAACTCGATATGATGACTACTTGATAGTTTAAGTGCATCATGCTTTACGGCTTAGAACCGGGACTTCAAAAACGTTTTGAACGCCATGGAGCATATAAGATGTTCCAAGAGTGGAAATTAGTATTTCATACTCATGCCCGTGTCAAGAGGTATAAGACCTCTGACAGTACTTTGCCTACAAGATGGAGGAGAATAGCTCAACCAGTGAGCATGTGCTCAGATTGTCTGGGTACTACAATTACTTTAATCAAGTGGGAGTTAATCTTCCAGATAAGATAGTAATTGACAAAGTTCTCTAGTCACTATCACCAAGTTAGTAGAACTTCGTGATGAACTATAATATGCAAGGGGTGACGAAAGGAATTCCCAGCTCTTCGCGATACTGAAATAGGCGAAGGTAGAAATCATGAAAAAGCATCAAGTGTTGATGGTTAACAAGACCACCTGTTTCAAGTAAAGGGCAAAGGGATAGAAGGGGAACTTCAAGTAGAATGACAAGCAAGTTGTCACTCCCGTGAAGAAACCCAAAGCTAAACTCAAGCCTGAAACAAGTGCTTATACTACAAAGGAAATGGTCACTAGAAGTGGAACTGCCCTAGATACTTGGCGGATAAGAAGGATGGCAAAGTGAACAAAAGGTATATTTGATATACAGATTATTGATGTGTATTTTACTAGTGTTCATAGCAACCCCTCGGTATTTGATATTGGTTCAGTTGCTAAAGAGTAGTAACTCGAAGTAGGAGTTGCATAATGAACATAAACTAGTTAAAGGATGAAGTGACGATGTGTATTGGAAGCAGTTCCAAGATTGATATGATCATCATCGCACACTCCCTATACTTTCGGGATTAGTGTTGAACCTAAATAAAGTGTTATTTGGTGTTTGTGTTGAGCATGAATATGATTTGATCATGTTTATTGCAATACGGTTATTCATGTAAGTTATAGAATAATTGTTGTTCTCTTTACATGAATAAAACCTTCTATGGTCATACACCCAATGAAAATAGTTTGTTGGATCTCGATTGTGTGATACACATATTCATAATATTGAAGCCAAAAGATGCAAGGTTAATAATGATAGTGCAACTTATTTGTGGCACTGCCGTTTAGGTCATATTGGTGTAAAACGCATGAAGAAACTCCATAATGATGGACTTTTGGAAACACTTGATTATGAATCACTTGGTGCTTGTGAACCATGCCTCATGGGCAAGATGACTAAAAATCCGTTCTCCGGAACTATGGAGCGAGCAACAGATTTGTTGGAAATCATACATACTGATGTATGTGGACCAATGAGTGTTGATGCTCGCGGCGGGTATCGTTATTTTCTGACCTTCACTGATGATTTGAGCAGATATGGGTATATCTACTTAATGAAACACAAGTCTGAAACATTTGAAAAGTTCAAAGAATTTCAGAGTGAAGTAGAGAATCATCGTAACAAGAAAATAAAATTTCTATGATCTGATCGTGGAGGAGAATATTTGAGTTACGAGTTTGGTCTTCATTAAAAACAATGTGAAATAGTTTCACTACTCACGCCACCTGGAACACCACGGTGTAATGGTGTGTCCGAACGTCATAACCGTACTTTATTAGATATGGTGCGATCGATGATGTCTATTACCGATCTACCACTATCGCTTTTGGGGTTATGCATTAGAGACAGCTACATTCACGTTAAATAGGGCACCATCTAAATCCATGGAGATGACACCATATGAACTGTGGTTTGACGAGAAACCTAAGCTGTCATTTCTTTAAGTTTGGGACTGCGATGCTTATGTGAAAAAGTTTCAACATGATAAGCTCGAACCCAAATCGGAGAGGTAAATCTTCATAGGATACCCAAAAGAGACTGTTGGGTACACCTTCTATCACAGATCCGAAGGCAAAATATTCGTTGCTAAGAACGGATCCTTTCTAGAAAAAGAGTTTCTCTCGAAAGAAGTGAGTGGGAGGAAAGTAGAACTTGATGAGGTAATTGTACCTTCTCCCAGATTGGAAAATAGTACATCACAGGAAATTATTCCAGTGATTCCTACACCAATTAGTGAGGAAGTTAATGATAATGATCATGAATCTTCGGATCAAGTTTCTGCTGAACGTCGTAGATCAACCAGAGTACGTTCCGCACCAGAGTGGTACGGCAACCCAGTTCTGGAAATCATGTTACTAGACCATGATGAACCTACGAACTATGAGGAAGCGATGATGAGCCCAGATTCCGCAAAATGGCTTGAAGCCATGAAATCTGAGATGGGATCCATGTATGAGAACAAAGTGTGGACTTTGGTTGACTTGCCCGATGATCGGCAAGCCATCGAAAACAAATGGATCTTCAAGAGGAAGACCGACGCAGACGGTAATATTACTGTTTACAAAGCTCGACTTGTTGCGAAAGGTTTTCGACAAGTTCAAAGGAGTTGACTACGATGAGACTTTCTCACCTGTAGCGATGCTTAAGTCTGTCCGAATCATGTTAGCAATTACCGCATTTTATGATTATGAAATCTGGCAAATGGATGTCAAAACTGCATTCCTAAATGGATATCTCAAAGAAGAGTTGTTTATGATGCAACCAGAAGGTTTTGTCGATCCAAAAGGTGCTAACAAAGTATGCAAGCTCCAGCGATCCATCTATGGACTGGTGCAAGCATCTCGGAGTTGGAATATACACTTTGATGAGGTGATCAAAGCATATGGATTTATACAGACTTTTGGAGAAGCCTGTATTTACAAGAAGTGAGTGGGAGCACTACAACCTTTCTGATAAGTATATGTAAATGACATATTGTCGATCGGAAATGATGTAGAATTTTCTGGAAAGCATAAAGAAGTGTTTGAAAGGAGTTTTTCAAAAGGAAGTCCTTGGTGAAGCTGCTTACATATTGGGCATCAAGATCTATAGAGATAGATCAAGACGCTTGATAAGACTTTCGATGAGTACATACCTTGATAAGATTTTGAAGTAGTTCAAAATGGATCAGTCAAAGAAGGAGTTCTTGCCTGACTTGTAAGGTGTGAAGTTGAGTAAGACTCAAAGCCAGACCACGGCAGAAAAATATAGAGAGAATGAAAGTCATTCCCTATGCCTCAGCCATAGGTTCTATAAAGTATGCCATGCTGTGTACAAAACACGTTGTGTACCTTGCCATGAGTTTGACAGGGAGGTACAATAGTGGTCCAGGAGTAGATCACTGTACAGCGGTCAAAATTATCCTTAGTAATTGGATGACTAAGGAAATATTTCTCGATTATGGAGGTGATAAAGAGTTCGTCGTAAAGGGTTACGCCGATGCAAGCTTTGACACTAAATCCAGATGACTCTAAGTATCAATCTGGATGCGTATTGAAAGTGGGAGCAATTAGCTAGAGTAGCTCCATGCAGAGCATTGTAGACATAGAGATTTGCGAAATACATACGGATCTGAATATGACAGACCCGTTGACTATACTTCTCTCACAAGCAAAACATGATCACACCTTATTACTCTTGGGTATTAATCACATAGCGATGTGAACTAGATTATTGACTCTAGTAAACCCTTTTAGTGTTAATCACATGGCGATGTGAGCTAGATTATTGACTCTAGTGCAAGTGGGAGACTGAAGGAAATATGCCCTAGAGGCAATAATAAAGTTGTTATTTATATTTCCTTATATCATAATAAATGTTTATTATTCATGCTAGAATTGTATTAACCGGAAACTTAGTACATGTGTGAATACATAGACAAAACAGTATGTCCCTAGTATGCCTCTACTAGACTAGCTCATTGATCAAAGATGGTTATGTTTCCTAGCCATAGACATGAGTTGTCATTTGGTCAACGGGATCACATCATTAGGAGAATGATGTGATGGACAAGACCCATCCGTTAGCATAGCACTATGATCGTTTAGTTTTACTACTATTGCTTTCTTCATGACTTATACATGTTCCTATGACTATGAGATTATGCAACTCCCGAATACCGTAGGAACACCTTGTGTGCTATCAAACGTCACAACATAACTGGGTGATCATAAAGATGCTCTACAGGTGTCTCCGAAAGTATTCGTGGTGTTGGCATAGATCAAGATTAGGATTTGTCACTCCGAGTGTCGGAGAGGTATCTCTGGGCCCTCTCGGTAACACACATCACAATAAGCCTTGCAAGCAAAAGACTAAATGAAGTTAGTCACGAGATGATGTGTTACGAAACGAGTAAAGAGACTTGCCAGTAACGAGATTGAACTAGGTATAGAGATACCGACGATTGAATCTCGGGCAAGTAACATACCGTTTGACAAAAGGAACAACGTATGTTGTTATGCGGTTCTGACCGATAAAAGATCTTCGTAGAATATGTAGGATCCAATATGAACATCCAGGTTCCGCTATTGGTTATTGACCGGAGATAAGTCTCGGTCATGTCTACATAGTTCTCGAACCCGTAGGGTCCGCACGCTTAACGTTTGATGACGATCGGTATTATGAGTTTATGAGTATTGATGTACCGAAGGTAGTTCGTAGTCCCGGATGAGATCACGGACATGACGAGGAGTCTCGGAATGTCCGAGACATAAATATTGATATATTGGACGACTATATTCGGACACCGGAAGTGTTCCGGAAAAGTTTCGGATTTATCGGGAATGCCGGAGGGGGTTACCGGAACCCCCTACGAGAGGGGATGGTCCATAGTGGGCCTAAAGGGAAAGAGAGAGGCAGCCCATAGGGCTGGCCGGCGCCCCACCTAGGGTTCCTAGTTGGACTAGGATTGGGGGGGGGGGGGGGCGCCACCTCTCCTATTCCTTTCCCTCTTCCTTCTTTTGGTGAATCCTACTAGGAATAGGATTGCAATCCTATTCCTAGTAGGAGTCCACTCCCTAGCCGCACCAGGAAGGGCCGGCCGGCCTCCCTCCCTTGCTCCTTTATATACGGGGGCAGGGGGGCACCCAAAGACACACAAGTTGAATTGTTTTAGCCGTGTGCGATGCCCCCCTCCACAGAATCACACCTCGGTCATACCGTCGCGGAGCTTAGGCGAAGCCCTGCGCCGGTGAACACATCATATCCGTCACCACGCCGTCGTGCTGACGAAACTCTCCCGTGAAGCTCAACTGGATCAAGAGCTCGTGGGACGTCATCAAGCTGAACGTGTGCTGAACGCGAAGGTGCTGTACGTTCGGTGCTTGATCGGTTGGATCGCGAAGAAGTTCGACAACATCAACCGCGTCTCTTGACGCTTCCGCTCCCGGTCTACGAGGGTACGTAGACACACTCTTCCCTCTCGTTGCTATACATCTGGTAGATAGATCTTGCGTGATCGTAGGAAAATTTTAAAATACTACGTTCCCCAACATGGCGCACCTCTCAGGGGTGCGCCACTAGTGTGTTTTTTGCAGTGCGTCACTAAAGTGCAGTGTAGTGCGCCACTACTATGAGTATTATGATTCTTTGTTTTGCTTTTCTGATATTTGCACAGGTTACAAAATACATCACAACACAGAATATAAATAGCACAACATATAAACATCAGATTTATCGAATACAATAGAAGATTAGTCTCCAAATAAATTCATCATATTAGTCTCCGAATTCAAAATACCGAATAAAGTTAGAACATTACAAGCCTCGAGACCGCGAGTAGCGAGTCTGTCTTCACATTACAAGTCGATATCTAAACTACCATCATCAGATGGAAGAGAGCCGCGGTCACGATGAGCATCATCGCGATGAAACTGGTCTTCATTCGGTTCCTCCTCCGCTCCCTCCTCTCTCCCGCTAGATAGCGCGCGTATCTAGCTTCCGCCGCCGCCCTAGTGGTGTACCATTTGTAACTGTTACCGCTGAAACGGTGAACCTGTCTCCGACACTCCTCCAGTCATCGTAGACTCCGGGAACCTTACCCTTGTACACGACATACGACGGCATCTCTATGCACTAGACAAACAAAACATTAGTAGCAATTCACAGACAATACATAAGCAATATATAAGTATGCAACAAAAGGATCGGAAGAGAAAAGCAACACATTAATATATAGCACGATTCATGGTCCTACTAATAAATAGCATCGATTACATAAAAGTTGAATGACTGTGTGATGGCCTGGCTTATTAGGAATGATAGACTACTCATATCAATAAGGAATTCCTTCTTTTCCGGGAGCCCATTCGGATAGAACTCCAAAGTTAAGCGTGCTCAGCTTGGAGTAGTTTCAGGATGGGTGACCGACCGGGAAGTTGCTCCCGGGTGCGCACGAGTGAGGACAAAGTGCGCAGAAAAGACTAGTATTGATATGTGGGGCCAGTCTAGATCCCGCCAGGAGTAACGACCACCAGCGGGTGTGTCCGGGGCGTTACAGACTATCCAAACCAAAGAGACATACAAGTTCATTAAAAAGTTTAATTACTATTTGTAGCGTTGTTTCTATTTCACGGTTGGACGATTGATATTTGAGGTAGAACTGCCCCGAGGTACGCATGACATCTTGATGGATGATTTCCGAAAACTCCGACTGGATGCGAAAGAATTCTTGTCTGAGGTCCGCGTCCTGGATTTCCGACAAGCGCGCGGCCCATGCTTTGAGACTATTTGGTAGCAGAAGGTGATGATGGTTCCGTACGATCGCCCACATGTGATAGAGGGCGTAGTAGGTGTAATGCCCCGGATGTAATACTTTCCCTTTTGGGCATATAATATATCTCTGGCTTCATCAATTTCATTCCGGGTTCTTTGTCTTTCGGGTTTTCGTCGTTTTGTTGTGTGCGTGTGTGGCATTCATTCATATCATATAGTCATGTGCATCGCATTGCATTTGTGTTGTCGGTTGCATCCGGTTCCACGCGTTCCTTCCCGTTGTCCGTTTCGCGTTCCGGAGCTCCCTCACGTGTCCGTGGCGTCCCGTAGGCCTACTTTGTTGTTTGGCCGTGTTACGTTACCGGTTTGGCGCGAGACTTGTCGTGTGTTGTTGTTTTGATGTGTGTAACCCGCCAGTGAAATCTCGTCGCGTTTCGAGTCCGTTTGCTACCCCAACAGTTATTCTCGTCGGCTCAAAGTGCCTCCACTTTGAGGCCCAAGACACCCCTCCAACAGCCCACCAAACCACTCCAAACCCCTCCTATCATCTAGGCCATCCAATTCTAATCGCGTGGCCGAAAACCGCACTCCATTTGGGCAACCCTAGCTCCTTGTGCCTATATATTTGTCCACTTCCCCCAATTTTTGCCTCAAATCAAGGAAACCCTAGCCACCACCTTCTTCTTCCTCCAGCCACCACCACCTCACCGGAGCTCGCCGGAGAGTTCGCCGGAGTTCGCCGGATCCTCGCCGAAGCTCCACCACCTCGCCGGAATCTTCTTCCCCGCCGTCTCCTCGCCATCACCGCCGGTCGAGGGCCCCACCTCCTCCTTCCCGCCGCCGGGCCGGCCACCCCGCCGCCTCGCCGGCCGGCCAGGGCGCCGCCCGTCCCTTCCCGCGGATCCACCGCCGCCAGGGTCAAAGAGCATCGCTGCACCGCTAAGATCGAGGGAAGAGCGCTTCCCCGATCCAGATCGTCGGGTCAACGCCCGCGTCGATCCGCCCGCTGGATCCCCTTCGCCAGCGCCTCGAGGCCCGGTCGCCCAAAGGCCCAACTCCACCGACGCCAGGCGCCAGCCTCCTGCGGGCCGACATCCGGGCCAGCCGCCTTCCTCCCCGAGCCGCATCGCCTCCCAGCGGCCCAGTCGATCACCCCAGGCCGCCTCCAGTCCCGAGCCAGGCCGCTCGATCGCCGCCACCACCCGCGGGCCGCGCCGCCACCCAGTCCGCCGAGCCGGGCCTCCGCCAGCCGCCGCGGGCCCAACTCCTTCGCGCCGCCTCCTCCTTCGGCCCGAAGCCCAGCCGTCGCAGATCCCGGGCCGCCAGTTCCACTCCTCAGCCCGTTTGTCCTCCAGATCTGAGGTTGACCTCAATATTCACTAAGTCCCAGTTTTTCCTTCTCTAATGCAATATTAGATCTGTGATAACTTTTTGTGTGTTGCTCCGTTTTGCGCAAATGACATGTCCAGACGTTCGTGGTGACTAGTACTACGTTTCATTCCATTGTGCCATGCATGTTTGAGATCATCTAGATGCTTATTTTTTCTGTTGCAAGAGTGCATCCCGTTATAAACTGCTGTTAGTGTTGTTTTCATGCCCTCTTTGCATAGTGATATTTTTTAGCTCGTTTATCCGAATGATGCAAATGGCATGTCCACGTGTTCGTCTTGCCATGCTCTACATGTTGTTTGTGTTAGGTTGCATGATAGATTTATTCTTGCCATGGTTATCCTCGTTGCAAAGTGCCATGTGGATGTTTAGTTGTTTAATTTGTTATGAAATGCCATCTTGTTGAGCTCATTGCTATCGTTGTGTTTATCTCCATGATGCATGCTTGTATGTTTCGGAATCACCATCATGTGTACTTTGATGTGGTGCTTACCACTTGCCTTGTTTAGTTTCGAGGCGACTTAAACTTGCTCTTATAGATGCCATGATGAAACTGCTGTTTTAACACTTAGTGAATTTTCACTAAGTCTGGAATCTGTAATTTCCAGATGCCATGTTTGCTTGCTGTTCTAGGACAATCCACGATAGTTTTGGGGTGACTCTTGATGGTTCCTTACTGTACATATTGTTGGTTATCCATCCATGCTCTCACATGCTTATTCTAGTGGCTGTAGCATATTTAACTTTGGCTCCAAAGTTGCAAGAAATTACTGCTGTCAGGTTTTTGTTGTCAAGTTCAATATGTCCAAGCTTGTTGCTATTGATCCGTGGCTCCTTTGGGGGTGCACCTTTGGACTTATTTGCTGTAGGATATGTCTAGTTTATGTTCATGCTCTTTGCCATGATGTTTGAGTGCTGTAGCTTATTTATCTAGTGCTCCGAAGTTGCTATGTTGCTGTAATTTTCAGCTTTCGCATGTTTATTGTTTTGTGTGTAACTTTTACGCCGTAGCTCCGATTTCAGCAAGTCTTATATGAAACTTGATTGATTTTCCGTGTAGATTCATAATATCCCATTGTTATCATGTTTTGAAGTATTTTTCTTGAGTGCTATTTTCCGTGCTCCGTGTGCTCTCATAGTGCATCAACCACGCATCCATCATTTTGGTGTGCGCATTGCATCTTGTTGATTCGTGCCTTGTGTGATTGTATTGTTTAGAGCCGGAAGCTGAGACCGAGTACGAGTACGAGCACGAGGTTACTACCGAGGTTGAGCACGAGGACCCCTCTTACGATCCTTTCGACAACTCTTCACGCAAGATGACCGAACCCGGATACCATTACTATTTTTGCCTATTGCTAGAAGTCTCGATCTATAGTTTTACCTCGATGCCCATGTCTTTCATGTCAGCCTCCTACTTGTAACCATGATCATGTCTAACCACCCTACCTATTCAAACCATTGATTGGCTATACGTAGGCTTCGCTCAGCCCCCTTATAGCGTTGCTAGTTGCAGGTGAAGTTGAAGATGCTTGCTTCATGTTGAAGTTTTGTTGGGTTATATCACACTATATAAATGCTTAAAATGAACTCATCTATATATTGGCAATGGGTGGAAGGCTAAGCCTTTTGCTTGGTGATTTGTTCCATTCATGCCGCTAGGAACCGTATAAACCGGTGTTATGTTCCTTGATTATGCGTTCCTCACACGGTTGGGGTTTATGGGGCCCCCTCGATAAACCGCTAAGTGCTAAGTCTTTTCCAGCAAGTCCCAACATTGGTACTATTTGCCTAATAACTAAATAAACTTGCATAGGGAGTAATTAACCCTCTTTCTTAATCAACAACCCCGGGCCAGTGCTCCACATGAGTGTTGGTCCGAAACGGGGAGTCTGCGGGGCCACCACGAGGAAACTCGAGGTTTGGTAAAAACCTGTAGAATCGCCCATCCGGTCGTGGCCTGAGACTAGATACGCGCGGCTATTGTCAGGGTGTCGGCACGCCGGGAGGATTTGCTGGATTAGCCTTACCTTAGTTCGGAGTATCTTGAGCACGGGATTCCGAGAATACTCGGGTCTTCCCACCTTGGAGTTGCGACTCCGCGGATCGTGGGCTTGTCATGTGCCAAGTTGGAACACCCCTGCAGGGTTATGAACTTTCGAAAGCCGTGCCCGCGGTTATGTGGCAGATGGGAGCTTGTTAATATCCGGTTGTAGAAAACTTGACACAATGTTCTAATACACTACCAGCGTGTGTACCGTGACTGTCATTTTCCGAATAGGGATTCGGGAGATGAACACGGTGGGGTTATGTTTGACATGTTGTAGCTAGGATCACTTCGTGATCATCTCTCGACCGAGGCACTTCTCTTCTCGCACTCTTTCACGTAAGCTAGTGCTAGTGCTGCTGCAACCACTTTCTTATTCTTTCTTCAGCCTTGTCCACACCCAAGGCTTAGATAGTCATGTTACCCGGGAACGGGATTGCTGAGTCCTCTGTGGCTCACAGTTTCTTCACCACACCAGATGCAGGTCCGATGGTGAGCTATCCAAGTGATGGCACCGAGCTAGACTGGGAGTACGACGAGGAGCGTAGTCGATACTATGTTCGTTATCCTGATGTTCAGTAGTGGAACTTCTACTAGGATTCGATCCGACCTGTGGATTTAAATTATGTTTGGTATCTTGTCATTTGGATTTTACCCTTAGATGGGCTATGATGTTCTTTTGTATGATGATTGAAACATGTAATGAATTTGGGTGACGTGGCGAGTGTAAGCCAACTATTTTATGTTTTCCATCCCCATCTTTTACATGAGTTG
The DNA here is from genome assembly GCA_902687465.1 of Secale cereale. Lineage (NCBI taxonomy): Eukaryota > Viridiplantae > Streptophyta > Magnoliopsida > Poales > Poaceae > Secale > Secale cereale. The sequence continues at coordinate 691,007,072 of LR738712.1, read as the reverse complement.
TGCAAAGATACCAGACATGCGATCATTCCAGCATGGGGTTATGTCTCTAAGTCGTGCCTCGACACGTAGGAGATATAGTCCCATCCTGGGCATTACAAGTTGGTATTCAGAGCCTTCTCCGACCTAGGAGCCCCCACTGATTGATCGAATCGTTGACGGTCGAGTCTAGGCACACACTGAAAATATTTTGAGTCCTATATTTATATCGGAGAGTAGGATTTCTTTGCTTCTCATCCCCTTTCTCTCTGGTGAGGACTCCTGACGACTACTCTTGTCTCTTCTATCTTCAAAAATTGCACCAATTTTTTTTAGGAATCTCGCGAGTATTCTGGGATTGTTTCGATGTTCTTGTGACGAGAATATTGTTCTCGATGCCTCCTGACATTAGGGGTTGTGGCAGTGTCCCGGGGAGTTGAGCTTCGGGGTATTGTCGTCACAAGCATATCGCGGCAGTACTAAATACTTAAGACGGCCGACATCGAAAATCTCTCCTATACGGTTAGTGGCAAGATAACCCCGACATCACCCAGTAATGGGGAGGTAGTTCGGGAGTATTGCCATAGCTTGGTATAGTGGATGCTTTTCGAAGGTCCGAGGTAGACAGTTTCCGAGAAAGACTGGTTATGTGTTGAAGGATGGATACAGCTGGATGTAGGTTTAGAGTTGATTGCGCGGTGCTTCCCCTGTATCCCCAACACCTGATTGCATAACTGGAATCTTTTGGAAAGTAATAGGTGGGTTTATCCAGTAGATCGTAAGCATTCTTCCAATGAATGCAGGTTAGCGAGTTCGGGGTTCTACATTGAGTGAAGTGGTTTTATGACCGATGTTCCGATCGGGATTTGCATCTTAAAGGGTCCTTGGCTATGCTGATCCGGGGATTGCAAAACCCTTTCGTAACGCGTTCATAAGCTTTCAGCACAAAGATGTTAGAACGAAGCTCCTATCTTGTGTTTGTTTCCATCCGTACCTTGTTGTTTTTCTTATTTTACCCTTTGTCCCCTATGTGGCTTCTCGTGAAGATTGTTGTTATCAATAAACTGAGAATTTCATTCGTTCCTCTTGTTCGAATGATTATTGAGAAGACTTGTTGCAATTCATTCCATTGATTCAGCTTATACCTTCTGTCAATCAATTACTGATTCGTGGTCATCTCTTTCAGGATGGCTCCGAAACGGGTTCCCCACGCTAACCCAGAGGGTGAAGAGGTTCCAGATCGTCCTCCTTCCCCTCCTCCTCCGTCTGAGGCTTGGAGAGCGATTATGCAGACTACAAATCAGAACACCCAGTTGTTGATGCAGATGATGGAGCAGATGCAAGCTAATCAAGCTAATCAGGGTGTTCCAGGGAATCAAGGCAACTTATTCAACCAGCAGCACCATGCTACTCTCAACCAGTTCTTGGCCAATAATCAAAAGCTTTCAGTTACTGTGTCGACCCTCTTGATGCTGAAGATTGGATCACCGATATCAGAAAGCATTTTGAGTGCAGTAACGTAAGGGAAGAGGATTATGTGAAGTTTGCAGCCTTCCAACTCAAAGACCAAGCAGCTGACTGGTGGTAGCAGTACAAAGACTCCAGGCCAGGTCGTGTGATCTCTTGGGAGGATTTCTGCAAGGACTTTCGCTCTCACCACATTCCAACAAGTGTCATCGAGGGTATGCGTGTGCAATTCCGCAACCTGAAGCAGGGCTCTATGTCTGTCTATCAGTATAATGTCAGGTTCCAAAACCTCGCCCGCTATGCTAAGCAAGACATTCCTGATGCCAAGAGCAAAATCTATCAGTTTCGTGGTGGTCTCAAAGATGAACTTCAACTGGCTCTCACCTTGTTCGAGCCCGATGAATTCGACAAATTCTATAACATGGCTTTGAAACAAGAGGCAACTCAACTCAAGATGGAGGCTTCCAAAAAGAGGATTCGATATGCCGTTCACTCATCCTCATCGTCTCAGATGGTCTCGAAGCAACATAAATTTTGGCTTCCTCCTCCTCCAGTGATTCGAGCTCCTTACAACAACTCCAACAACTCCGACAGCAACAAGAACTCCGGTGGACGTGGTTTCTCCCACCCACCCAACCCGAGCAACCAGTCGAGGAATCAGTTTCAGTCTCAAGGCTCAAAGTCAAGTGGTTCTCATTTCCGTCCTCTCTCAGAAGTGACTTGCAACAAGTGCACTCAGAAGGGTCATTATGCTAACAGATGTCCGAACCCGAAGCGACTTCCACCTCCTCCACCTGTGAGTTCAGCTATTGTCAAGCATAATCCCAAGCAAGCAAGGGTCAATCTGATGAGTGCAGCGCAAGCGGAGAATTCTTCTGATGTGATTTTGGGTAACCTTCCAGTTAACTCTTTTCCTGCTAAAGTGTTATTTGATTCGGGTGCTTCATGCTCTTTCATGTCTCAACCATTTGCATCCAAGTATAATGTTGACATCAAAAGTTTGCCAAGGGAGTTATCAGTTGTTTCTCCGGGGAGACGAATGCATTCCAGTATATATGCTCCAGATGTTTCTATTCGCATGGGTGATTATCGCTTTCTGGCTCAACCGGTGGTTATTGGCAACTCCGACATTGACCTCATCCTCGGGATGGACTGGCTTTCTCAGCATGATGCTCACATTGATTGTGCACAGAAAGAAGTCAAGATGACTCATCCTGATGAAGATGTGATTATCTTTGCCTCCAGGGATAACACTATCGGGCTTTTCTCTCTCAATGATAAGGGCGAAATTAATGCCATATCTCAAATTCCGGTGGTAAACGAATACCAAGATGTCTTTCCTGAAGAACTTCCAGGCATGCCTCCACACCGTCAGGTGGAATTCGTCATTGAACTCGAGCCGGGTACTGAGCCAGCATGCCGGCGTCCGTACAAGCTCTCTCCTAAAGAATTGAAGGAATTGAAGAAGCAGCTTCATGAACAGGAGCGTATGGGTCTCATCAGGCCTAGTACGTCTCCTTGGGGCTGTGGTGTCTTATTTGTCAAGAAGAAAGATGGCACGGAACGTCTCTGCGCCGATTACCGGCCATTGAACAAGAAGACAATAAAGAACAAGTATCCGCTCCCCAACATCAACGAACTCTTCGAGCAGCTCAAAGGAGGTAAAGTGTTCTCTAAGCTCGATCTCCGAATGGGCTATCACCAAATTCGCATTCGCGAGCAAGACATTCCCAAGACTGCCTTCAGAACGAGTTACGGCTCATATGAGTATACAGTCATGTCCTTTGGTCTCGCTAATGCTCCTCCTACCTTCTCGAGAATGATGCACTACATCTTTAACCCCTACACCGGCGAGTTTGTGCTTGTGTATCTGGATGATATTCTGGTGTTTTCCAAGAATGAAGAAGATCACGAAAAGCACTTACGTCTGGTTCTTGATCGACTCCGTGAGCATAAGTTCTATGCCAAGTTCTCCAAGTGCGAGTTCTGGCTCGATAAGGTTTTGTACCTGGGCCATATCATCTCAGCTGACAGTATTGCGGTAAACCCCGAGAAAGTTGAAGCTATTGTCAACTGGGAAGCTCCTCAGAACGTCAAGCAAATCCATAGTTTTCTGGGTCTTGCCAGCTATTGCAGAAGGTTCGTTGAGAACTTCTCCAAGATTGCCAAGCCTCTTTCCAACTTGCTTCAGAAGAATGTCAAATACTTTTGGTCTCCAGAGTGTGAAGTGGCATTCAGAACTCTCAAAGAAAAGCTCGTCTCTGCTCCAGTTCTTACTCCTCCAGATGAGTCCAAGCCCTATGAAGTATTCTGTGATGCTTCTCTTCAAGGACTTGGTGGTGTGCTTATGCAAGATAAGAGAATTGTGGCATACACTTCTCGTCAGCTCAAGCCAAGTGAGAAGAACTATCCCACACATGATCTCGAGCTAGCAGCTGTGGTACATGCTTTGATTACGTGGAGACATCTGTTGTTGGGCAGAAAAGTCGACATCTTCACTGATCACAAGAGCTTGAAGTACATCTTCACACAGCCGAATCTGAACCTCCGCCAGACTCGTTGGGTTGAAATGATCCAAGAGTATGATCCCAGCATTGAATACACTCCTGGCAAGGCGAATGTGATTGCAGATGCTTTGAGCAGAAATGCATATTGCAACAGCCTTCTTATCAAGCCGTTCCAGCCTGAGCTTTGTGAAGCATTCAGGAAGCTCAACCTCCAAGTTGTTCCGCAGGGTTTTCTTGCAAATCTTCAAGTTGCTGCCACCTTGGAAGATCAGGTCCGTGAGGCCCAACTCAGTGATGCCATGGTGCAGAAGGTGAAACATGGTATTGCAAAGGGCACTCCTAAATACAAGTGCTATCGTGTTGATGAGAGAGATACCTTGTTCTTCGAGGACAGACTCGTTGTTCCCAAAGGTGATCTCAGGAAGCTCATAATGGAAGAAGCACATGATTCTCTCCTTTCCATTCATCCCGGCAGTTCCAAGATGTACCAAGACCTCAAGCAATCTTACTGGTGGACACGCATGAAAAGGGAGATTGCCCAATTCGTGAATGAATGTGATGTTTGCAGAAGAGTGAAAGCAGAACATCAACGTCCAGTCGGTCTTCTCCAACCTCTTCCTATTCCCGAGTGGAAATTCGACCACATTGAAATGGATTTCGTCACTGGCTTTCCTAAGTCCAAGAGAGGGAATGATTCTATCTTCGTGGTGATTGACAAGCTTACCAAAGTCGCTCACTTCCTTCCAGTCAAAGAATCCATCAATGCAGCTCAATTGGCAGAGTTGTACACTTCCAGAATTGTGTCCTTACATGGCATTCCTCAAGTCATCTCCTCGGACCGTGGAAGTTTGTTCACATCCAAGTTCTGGGACTCCTTTCAGTCCGCCATGGGCACTAAGATCAGGTTCATCACTGCTTTTCACCCTCAGACTAGTGGTCAAGTCGAGAGAGTGAATCAGAATCTAGAAGACATGCTCAGAGCCTGTGTCATATCTTTTGGCATGAAATGGGAAGATTGCCTTCCATTTGCCGAGTTCTCTTACAACAACAGCTATCAAGCAAGTGCCGGCAAAGCTCCGTTTGAAATCCTCTATGGCAGAAAGTGCCGTACCCCTCTCAACTAGTCTGAAACAGGCGAACATCAACTTCTTGGCAATGACTTGATCTCAGAAGCCGAAGAGATGTGCAAAGTCATACGTGAGAATCTCAAGGCCGCTCAGTCGCGTCAGAAGAGCTACTATGACGGCAAGCATAGTGATTTGGCCTTCAACATTGATGATCATGTTTATCTCCGTGTTCCTCCGATGAAAGGCACCCAAAGATTCGGTATCAAAGGAAAGCTTGCTCCTAGATACGTCGAGCCTTTCAAGATTCTTGGCAAAAGAGGCGACCTAGACTATCAACTTGAGCTCCCTACCAACTTCGCCAATGTTCATGATGTGTTCCATGTGTCTCAACTCCGCAAATGCTTCAAGGCACCTAAAGGCATGATTCCGTTTGAGGAGATTGATCTTCAACAATACTTGTCCTATCGAGAGCATCCCGTTGCTATTATCGAAGAAACCGAGCGCAAGACCCGCAACAAGTCCATCAAATTCTTGAAAGTCAAGTGGTCACACCATACCGACCGAGAAGCTACGTGGGAACGAGAAGATCATCTTCGTTACGAGTACCCTTCCTTTTTCCAGTCCTAGATCTCGGGACGAGATCTTTTTTTAGTAGAGGAGAGTTTGTAATGCCCCGGATGTAATACTTTCCCTTTTGGGCATATAATATATCTCTGGCTTCATCAATTCCATTCCGGGTTCTTTGTCTTTTGGGTTTTCGTCGTTTTGTTGTGTGCGTGTGTGGCATTCATTCATATCATATAGTCATGTGCATCACATTGCATTTGTGTTGTCGGTTGCATCCGGTTCCACGCGTTCCTTCCCGTTGTCCGTTTCGCGTTCCGGAGCTCCCTCACGTGTCCGTGGCGTCCCGTAGGCCTACTTTGTTGTTTGGCCGTGTTACGTTACCGGTTTGGCGGTAGACTTGTCGTGTGTGGTTGTTTTGATGTGTGTAACCCGCCTGTGAAATCTCGTCACGTTTCGAGTCCGTTTGCTACCCCCAACAGTTATTCTCGTCGGCTCAAAGTGCCTCCACTTTGAGGCCCAAGACACCCTTCCAACAGCCCACCAAACCACTCCAAACCCCTCCTATCATCTAGGCCATCCAATTCTAATCGCGTGGCCGAAAACCGCACTCCATTTGGGCAACCCTAGCTCCTTGTGCCTATATATTTGTCCACTTCCCCCAATTTTTGCCTCAAATCAAGGAAACCCTAGCCACCACCTTCTTCTTCCTCCAGCCACCACCACCTCACCGGAGCTCGCCGGAGAGTTCGCCGGAGTTCGCCGGATCCTCGCCGGAGCTCCACCACCTCGCCGGAATCTTCTTCCCCGCCGTCTCCTCGCCATCACCGCCGGCCGAGGGCCCCACCTCCTCCTTCCCGCCGCCGGGCCGGCCACCCCGCCGCCTCGCCGGCCGGCCAGGGCGCCGCCCGTCCCTTCTCGCGGATCCACCGCCGCCAGGGTCAAAGAGCATCGCCGCACCGCTGAGATCGAGGGAAGAGCGCTTCCCCGATCCAGATCGTCGGGTCAACGCCCGCGTCGATCCGCCCGCTGGATCCCCTTCGCCAGCGCCTCGAGGCTCGGTCGCCCGAAGGCCCAGCTCCACCGACGCCAGGCGCCAGCCTCATGCGGGCCGCCAGCCGGGCCAGCCGCCTTCCTCCCCGAGCCGCATCGCCTCCCAGCGGCCCAGTCGATCGCCCCAGGCCGCCTCCAGTCCCGAGCCAGGCCGCTCGATCGCCGCCACCACCCGCGGGCCGCGCCGCCACCCAGTCCGCCGAGCCGGGCCTCCGCCAGCCGCCGCGAGCCCAACTCCTTCGCGCCGCCTCCTCCTTCGGCCCGAAGCCCAGCCGCCGTAGATCCCGGGCCGCCAGTTCCACTCCTCAGCCCGTTTGTCCTCCAGATCTGAGGTTGACCTCAATATTCACTAAGTCCCAGTTTTTCCTTCTCTGATGCAATATTAGATCTGTGATAACTTTTTGTGTGTTGCTCCGTTTTGCGCAAATGACATGTCGAGACGTTCGTGGTGACTAGCACTACGTTTCATTCCATTGTGCCATGCATGTTTGAGATAATCTAGATGCTTATTTTTCTGTTGCAATAGTGCATCCAGTTATAAACTGCTGTTAGTGTTGTTTTCATGCCCTCTTTGCATAGTGATATCTTTTAGCTCGTTTATCCGAATGATGCAAATGGCATGTCCACGTGTTCGTCTTGCCATGCTCTACATGTTGTTTGTGTTAGGTTGCATGTTAGATTTATTCTTGCCATGGTTATCCTCGTTGCAAAGTACCATGTGGATGTTTAGTTGTTTAACTTGTTATGAAATGCCATCTTGTTGAGCTCATTGCTATCGTTGTGTTTATCTCCATGATGCATGCTTGTATGTTTCGGAATCACCATCATGTGTACTTTGACGTGGTGCTTACCACTTGCCATGTTTAGTTTCAAGGTGACTTAAACTTGCTCTTATAGATGCCATGATGAAACTGCTGTTTTAACACTTAGTGAATTTTCACTAAGTCTGGAATCTGTAATTTCCAGATGCCATGTTTGCTTCCTGTTCTAGGACAATCCATGATAGTTTTGGGGTGACTCTTGATGGTTCCTAACTGTACATATTGTTGGCTATCCATCCATGCTCTCACATGCTTATTTGAGTGGCTTTAGCATATTTAACTTTGGCTCCAAAGTTGCAATAAATTACTGCTGTCAGGTTTTTGTTGTCAAGTTCAATATGTCCAAGCTTGTTGCTATTGATTCGTGGCTCCTTTGGGGGTGCAACTTTGGACTTATTTGCTGTAGGATATGTCTAGTTTATGTTCATGCTCTTTGCCATGATGTTTGAGTGCTGTAGCTTATTTATCTTGTGCTCCGAAGTTGCTATGTTGCTGTAATTTTGAGCTTTCGCATGTTTATTGTTTTGTGTGTAACTTTTACGCCGTAGCTCCGATTTCAGCAAGTCTTATATGAAACTTGATTGATTTTCCGTGTAGATTCATAATATCCTATTGTTATCATGTTTTGAAGTATTTTGCTTGAGTGCTATTTTCCGTGCTCCGTGTGCTCTCATAGTGCATCAACCATGCATCCATCATTTTGGTGTGCGCATTGCATCTTGTTGATTCGTGCCTTGTGTGATTGTATTGTTTAGAACCGGAAGCTGAGACCGAGTACGAGTACGAGCACGAGGTTACTACCGAGGTTGAGCACGAGGACCCCTCTTATGATCCTTTCGACAACTCTTCAGGCAAGATGACCGAACCCGGATACCATTACTATTTTTGCCTATTGCTTGAAGTCTCGATCTATAGTTTTACCTCGATGCCCATGTCTTTCATGTCAGCCTCCTACTTGTAACCATGATCATGTCTAAGCACCCTACCTATGCAAACCATTGATTGGCTATACGTAGGCTTCGCTCAGCCCCTCTTATAGCGTTGGTAGTTGCAGGTGAAGTTGAAGATGCTTGCTTCATGTTGAAGTTTTGTTGGGTTATATCACACTATATAAATGCTTAAAATGAACTCATCTATATATTGGCAATGGGTGGAAGGCTAAGCCTTTTGCTTGGTGATTTGTTCCACTCATGCCGCTAGGAACCGTATAAACCGGTGTTATGTTCCTTGATTATGTGTTCCTCACACGGTTGGGGTTTATGGGGCCCCCTCGATAAACCGCTAAGTGCTAAGTCTTTTCCAGCAAGTCCCAACATTGGTACTATTTGCCTAATAACTAAATAAACTTGCATAGGGAGTAATTAACCCTCTTTCTTAATCAACAACCCCGGGCCAGTGCTCCACATGAGTGTTGGTTCGAAACGGGGAGTCTGCGGGGCCACCACGAGGAAACTCGAGGTTTGGTAAAAACCTGTAGAATCGCCCATCCGGTCGTGGCCTAAGACTAGATACGCGCGGCTATTGTCAGGGTGTCGGCACGCCGGGAGGATTTGCTGGATTAGCCTTACCTTAGTTCGGAGTATCTTGAGCACGGGATTCCGAGAATACTCGGGTCTTCCCACCTTGGAGTTGCGACTCCGCGGATCGTGGGCTTGTCATGTGCCAAGTTGGAACACCCCTGCAGGGTTATGAACTTTCGAAAGCCGTGCCCGCGGTTATGTGGCAGATGGGAGCTTGTTAATATCCGGTTGTAGAAAACTTGACACAATGTTCTAATACACTACCAGCGTGTGTACCGTGACTGTCATTTTCCGAATAGGGATTCGGGAGATGAACACGGTGGGGTTATGTTTGACGTGTTGTAGCTAGGATCACTTCGTGATCATCTCTCGACCGATGCACTTCTCTTCTCGCACTCTTTCACGTAAGCTAGTGCTAGTGCTGCTGCAACCACTTTCTTATTCTTTCTTCAGCCTTGTGCACACCCAAGGCTTAGATAGTCATGTTACCTGGGAACGGGATTGCTGAGTCCTCTGTGGCTCACAGTTACTTCACCACACCAGATGCAGGTCCGATGGTGAGCTATCCAAGTGATGGCACCGAGCTAGACTGGGAGTACGACGAGGAGCGTAGTCGATACTATGTTCGTTATCCTGATGTTCAGTAGTGGAACTTCTACTAGGATTCGATCCGACCTGTGGATTTAAATTATGTTTGGTATCTTGTCATTTGGATTTTACCCTTAGATGGGCTGTGATGTTCTTTTGTATGATGATTGAAACATGTAATGAATTTGGGTGACGTGGCGAGTGTAAGCCAACTATTTTATGTTTTCCATCCCCATCTTTTACATGAGTTGTGCAAAGATACCAGACATGCGATCATTCCAGCATGGGGTTATGTCTCTAAGTCGTGCCTCGACACGTAGGAGATATAGTCCCATCCTGGGCATTACAGTAGGCATCCTTCTGACCGCCAGGCGGCTGCTTGACGCAGGGGAATGTCGTTACGTGGGTGAACACGTGCCTGTCGTACCTACAAAATGGCCTCTTGAAGGTGCCTCCAGATTTGGCGTAGCCGGGGAGAACTTCATCAAGAACTTTCTTCACATTTGAGTAGTCTTTCTTCGACTGATGGTCCGAGTCGAAATACGTGGCCATGGAATATTGCAGGCTTAAGAGGATGAGTGTGCAATGTGTCTCACTGCACAAAACACGGAATGTTAGAAAAAAAAGAACAATCGAAATCTAAGAAATCATATGTTACGGGGCTATGAGGGGATGACTTACTCAGAAAAGTAAGGCACGAGGAAGTTATCCTTATCTGCGTTCGACAGAATGACGCCATCGAGGTATAAACTCGCGACTTGCCGGTCCCCAGCGTTGCCCAAGATCTTGTCACGCATGTAGAAGGGGTCGACTATCACGATGTCCGGGGTCTTGTCTCTAATGATTCGCATCTCCATACTCAGCGAAAATAGCCGAACGAAGGTGTAGTGCAGCGGATGAAGGTTAAACATAGCAAAGATGTCATCAAACCGCAGGACGATCATACCCCCGATGGCGCTATCCACAAAGCCCTTGCGCTCTGGCACCTTGGCCACGAAAATTGGGTATGCCATATCATTCTCGGAGAGACGTCGTTTCTCCAAAGAAAGAACACTGTCATGCAGACTCCGCATAGCATCGGTTGCAGCATTGAGCAGATTAGTCGGTAGCATCGGCCTACCCGCCACATGCACCCTCCTCGAGATATCCTTAGGTGAAGGTGGCCCGTCCTGAGCATGGATCGTACTCGGTGCCGGCTGGCTCGCAACCTCGTTATTCTTTCTTTTCCGTCCCTGCTGCTTCTTTTGCTGTAATGGGATCGAGTTCTGCTCAGAGACCACCTTCTTGAGTGTGTTGGGGCTGATAATATTTCGCACCTCGGCTATCTGAGGCTCGGTGAAGGCGGCAGCTGGAGGCATCTCCTGAGAACTGAACGCCAGATGACGCCTGTTGCAATTGGGTTTCTCCGTGGTACCAGCTAGATCGCAATCGTCTTTTGCAGGGTTGGGTTCTTGAGAAGGAGGCCCCAAGAATTCGTCATCGTACCCATGTTCGTTGAAGTACTTATCAACGTTGGTAAATGTACCGTCGTCGTTCGGATCCTGTGCCATATGCATGTCCGGATCAGCTGACGGCGGTAGCGTTGCGGCGGTCTTGCCATGGCTTGGCGCCGGCATGACTGGCGGTGTTGTCTGTGGGGTGGTGTCCCCCGCCCCCAAACGAATCTGGCTCTTCGGCCAAAGCATGGGCCAGCTTATGCAGGCACTGAGGGTCATCGCATCATCTTCGTCTGCCCCAGGGGGTCGATACGAAGGTAACAAGTCGTCGAAGCCCCGTAGCACCCGAACCAGTTGAACCCTATACACGGTGGGTGGCATCGCATTACCGTGGAACACGCGGCTGCCCGGTTGAACGATTCTGGCCTTGGCGACATCGATCAACTTGCCGTCCACGAAGTGCAGGAGAGTGCACGGAACATCGGCGGCGCCCTGCGAAAACATGTAGGGCGTCAGGGATGCCCAGTCAAAGGTAAGGAGATGAAGTCATCGGCCAAGAGAGGCTTAATAAGTTACCGTGATGGCGTCGAGGCACCGTCAACGGCGGCGTGCTAGTGACGGAGGGGCCGCTTGATGCCGAGGTACCGGCCGGCGTATTCTTCCCACACCCGGGTGCATTAAGTTCCAATGCCGGTGCCGACGCAGCCGACACCAATGCCGCCTCCGCCGGAGACACCAATGGCGCCGCCGGCGCGTTGTGCGAGTTGCTGCCCGTGAAGCTGGGAATCGGGGGCGGCCCCTGTTGGCCGCCCGCAATCCACGCCTGCAACCCCTCAATCAAGGTAGGCACAATGGCGGTGATCGTCGCTCCCAGTTGGTCTCGCACTTGCTCTTCGACTATCTCCGGAATCCGCACCACTTGTGCCTTGAGTTCTTGAACCTCGTGCTCCTGGCTTTCCGAGCTGGTCTTTTTCTCCTTTCGCCCAGCGGTATAGTATTCCGACCATTTCGTGGACAAGCCTTTGCCGGCCACACGACCAGCTGACGACGGCTTACTGATCTTATCCTTGTTTTTCATTACGTTCAACGCCCTATTTAAAGTGGTGTCAAAAGGGGAGCTCTTAGACGACCCTGATACATCTCCGTCGTATCTGTAATTTTTGATTGTTCCATGCCAATATTCTACAATTTTCATATACTTTTGGCAACTTTTTATACTATTTTTTGGGACTAACATATTGATCTAGTGCCCAGTGCCAGTTCCTGTTTGTTGCATGTTTTTTGTTTCGCAGAATATCCATATCAAACGGAGTCCAAACGGAATAAAAACGGACGGAGATTCTTTTTGGTATATATGTGAATTTTTGGAAGCGGAACCAACATGAGACGATGCCCGGGTGGGCCACGAGGCAGGGGGGTGCGCCCACCAGGGGTAGGCGCGCCCTGGGCCCTCGTGGCCACACCGTAAGGCGGTTGATGCCCTTCTTTCGCCGCAAGAAAGCTAATATACGGATAACAATCGTGTCAAAAAATCAGCCCAATCCGTGTTACAGATCTCCGGGAATTTAAGAAATGGTGGAAGGCCAGAATCTAAGAACGCAGAAACAAAGAGAGACAGAGAGACAGATCCAATCTCGGAGGGGCTGTCGCCCCTCCGCCGCCATGGAGGCCATGGACCAGAGGGGAAACCCTTCTCCCATCTAGGGAGAAGGTCAAGGAGGAATAAGAAGGAGGGGGGCTCTCTCCCCCTCGCTTTCGATGGCACCGGAGTGCCACCGGGGCCATCATCGTGTGACGGCGATCTACACCAACACCTCCATCATCTTCACCAACATCTCCATCACCTTCCCCCATCTATCTACAACGGTCCACTCTCCCGCAACCCGCTGTACCTTCTACTTGAACATGGTGCTTTGTGCTTCATATTATTATCCAATGATGTGTTGCCATCCTATGATGTCTGAGTAGATTATCATTGTCCTATCGGTGATTGGTGAATTGCTATGATTGATTTAATTTGCTTGTGGTTATGTTGATGTCCTTTGGTGCCCATCATATGAGCGCGCGCATGGATCACACCATAGGGTTAGTTGTATGTTGATAGGATTACGTATTGGAGGGCAAGAGTGATAGAAGCTTCAACCTAGCGTAGAAATTGACGCATACGGGATTGAAGGGGGACCAATATATCTTAATGCTATGGTTGGGTTTTACCTTAATGAACATTAGTAGTTGCGGATGCTTGCTAATAGTTCCAATCATAAGTGCATAGAATTCCAAGTAAGGGATGACATGCTAGCAGTGGCCTCTCCCACATAAAACTTGCCATCGGTCTAGTAATGTAGTCAATTGCTTAGGGGCAATATCGCAACTCTTACCACCACTTTTCCACACTCGATATATTAACTTTATTGCCTCTTTATCTTAACAGCCCCTAGTTTATATTTACATGCTCTTTATATTCTTGCAAACCTATCCCAAAAAAACTACAAAGTACGTCTAGTTTCATTCTTGTTTTAGGTAAAGTAAACGTCAAGCGTGCGTAGAGTTGTATCGGTGGTCGATAGAACTTGAGGGAATATTTGTTCTGCCTTTAGCTCCTCGTTGGGTTTGACACTCATACTTACCGAAAGAGGCTACAACTGATCACCTACACTTGTGGGTTATCAGACCCCGGGCTACTGCTTTCAGAAGCCTGCGGATGGAACGTGAACCATTTAGAAATTCGGCTTCATTAATTAGAATGCAACCATATGGAGCTAATTACGCGGGGG
>LR738712.1:690956360-690984552 GCA_902687465.1 Secale cereale | reverse complement strand
GGACGTCTGAGCGACATCACATAAAGGGCTTATATTCAAAAGTAAATAACAAGAATGCCACAGTCGGACGTCTGAGCGACATCACATAAAGGGCTTCTATTCGAAAGTAAATAACAAGAATGCCACAGTCGGACGTTTGAGCGACATCACATAAAGGGCTTATATTCGAAAGAAAATAACAAGAATGCCACAATCGGACGTCTGAGCGATATCACATAAAGGGCTTATATATAATCTTTGCTATAACGGTAAATTATTTCAAGAGGTTAATCAGTGCAGAAATAACTTGTTAGTTCATCTACCAAAATGACTCTTGACTAGATCACCATTCTTATCATTATCATAAATTAACCGAGACAGTCACTGGGGTTGACACGAAGATTGACACCAGGCCATAGACATGGCTACTCGGAGGATTTTTGACTCTGTAGAGTCTGTACTCTTAAATCACAGCCAACGGTTTTCACTAGCCACAAGGACTAGTTCCGTCTACGGTGTTTTAGCAGAAACACAACTAACCAGTACACACCCATTTCACATCCTGCTGCCCGGAATCACCCGAGACAACACTCACGAAAAACTTTAAGACGGGGAGGCTACAACCTCGAATAGCATGGGATCAAATTTATATCGCGCGCTCTAAGGGATGCCCCCCTCTCGGTCCCAACCGGAAACACCCATGCCCCCTGACCGGATGACGTGCTTTAATCCAGGGCCATGGAACCCTCATCCCGGCCACTCTATTTGGTGTGTACACGGAAAGAGGTTTGCAGCTGACTAAACCGTAATCTTTGCAGAAGACATGTGACAGCACCAAAAGGAGATGAACGGGATCATGACTTGATCCACGTTGATACTAGAGTTAACAGTTGACTGGCATGCTCCAACAATACCAGCTCACAACCCCTCATGTCACCACATGATCAGGTTGGTTCATCATCATCTTTCGGGGCTCACCCGAAGCTTGCTTGCATGAAATATAACATCCACAAATGCTTATATAACCATGCTATGAAGAAGAACTACTCAAGCAAACATGCAACACACTCATCATATCAAAGGTTCAAACATGCTTGCCTGGTTCGGAGTAGTCGGAGTCTAACTCGGTGAAGTTCGCGGCTCCGTCACTTCCTTCGGTATCTATGTATACAAATAAAACGGGTACTAACATAAATACCGCACGTGTATAAAAGTTGTCCCAAATATTTTTCAAATAAATGTGATAAAAAAACTAGACAGAAAACTAAAGAGGACAGAAAAAGAATCAACTCAAAATCATCTTTTGTTTAAAAGTTATTTAAGCTACTGTCCACAGACTTGTCTGTAATGAAACAGAAAGTTTCCAGGGGCTAGAATATAAAAACAGAAAACGATTCGGTAAGCAGTATGCCAGCCGAATAGGGAAAGCATACTTTGCCCGAAGGTGTTTTCCATTAAAATGATTCGAAAGAGATTGAGAGACTGACGAGGGGGTCCCACTCGTCAGGTTTGAAAATTAAAACATAAAACAGAGTCACGCCAGCGCCAGAGAGCTGCGGTGGTCGCCGGCGATGATCTACTGCGAGGTAGAGGGAGTGGGTGGTACCTACATGTTCCTGGTGCTCTTCCGCATCGGTGGGTGGTGGAGTTGGACGTCGGCGAGCACCACGTCGACGGCGACCTTGTCTCCGGCGGACGGCGGTTCGGGTGGTCGTGGGTCTCATCGGAGAGAGCAGCTGGGGCCAAATTGGAGTGGGGGGGGGGTTAGTCGTCTAGGTGTGCCAGGAGACTACTGGAAAGTCTAGGGCGGTGGAGGAGCTCTCACCAGAGAGGATGCTGCCGGAGCCCGAAGCGGATCGGGGCAGCTGGAGTTGGAGGAGAAGGTCCCCTCGAGGCTCTTCCAGTGGCTGGGCGGGGTCTGGTGAGGTGGTGGAGTTGTGCGGGGTCGAGAGCGAGCTAGGGGGTGCTATTTATAGCCGGCCCGAGGCGGTTGCCGTGAACGGGATAAGTCCGGCGAGGGATTACGGCGGTGCTGTGGCTGGACGGGTGGTTTAAGCGCTTGAGCATTGACTAGACGGTGTACTGGTTCCATTCCGGTGCAGAACTTAGCAAGGCAGGGGAGCTTACGGCATGTCCTCAACGGAACGGCCGTGCGGGCACGTCGGCGGCAGAGAGCGCGCTCTGCGCATCTCAGGCCACGACGACGATGCTGCAGCATGCGCATGCAAGGAGACAGCCACGCGGAGCTTCCAGGTGGCTTGGGCGGTGCCGAACGGCGTTGCGCTGCAGAGTGCCCCCAGTCGGCCGCCACGTGTGGCTCTGCCGTCGCGGAAGACGACGGCGCAGGCAGGCCACGATGCCACCGACACTCGCAACGAGCCAAACGAGCGTGCGGCGTTCAGGATAAGCGCGAGGAGCAGTGCAGCAAGGAGCCAAGGCGACACTGGTGAGATTGCCGAGAGGTTCTGGCGAAACTGCACTGTCGGCTGCAATCTTCAGTTAACTTTTCTGAACTTTGACAGAAACAGTGCACGCCAGGTGTTCCATGAAATGTTTTTGGCATGTGAAAAATCTTTCTGGAGCTGATATTTGGCGTGGTGGTCTCTTGATGCATCCAGAGGCTGCCTGAATTTTCATAGATTTTTAGGAAGAGAAAAAAAAATATGAATTTCACCAAAATTGGCAAATCTGGTCCAAACTTGCAGCAAGTGAAATTTGAAAATTTTGAACTGTGGACCAGTGAATCAAGATGGATCTAGGTTGAGGGTACTAAGGACTAGCTAGGGGAGTTGGTTTGGAATCAAATCTCAAAAGGGAATTGGTGGTTCCTTTGTAAATCACCAAGGCTCAATTTGAAAGATAGAAATTGTTTTTGTATAAAATAAATAGAAGAAAAATCCCAATGAGGTTGAAACCTATTGGAATTGATGAGAGACTTGTTTCAAGGTGGAAAGGAGGTTTTGGAGAGAAAAACTTTCATTGGGTGTCATGGCAAGAGAAAAAGTTGAATGGGGAAGACAAGTCCATGGTTTTTACATGAAGGTTTTTCATGAAGGGAAAATTGTCAAACAAAACCTTTTTGAAAATAACTTGTGTTGAGTTAACTGTAATGCCCAGGATGGGACTATACCTCCTACGTGTCGAGGCACGACTTAAAGGTATAAGCCCATCCTAGAATGATCTCAAGTTTGGTATCTTTGCACGACTCATGTAAAAGAGGGATTAAATTGCAGAAGGAGATAGTTGGCTTACACTCGCCACTTCACACAATACATTACATAAGCAAAACATCATTCAAAACATCACAACCCGACTACGGGTGAAGATCCAAAGAAAGATACCAAAACAACATAAAGCCACAGGTCAGGATCGAATCCTAGTAGAAACCACTACTGATCGTCGAAAACCGACACAAGCAAACGGCCACGCTCTTCATCGAGCTCCCGGAAGGTCTGATCCATCTCCTGCATCAAACTCGGCCGAACCTGCATCTGGTGTGGTGAAGTAACTGTGAGCCACAGAGGACTCAGCAATCCCGTTCTCGGGTAACATGACTATTTAAGCCTTGGGAGAGGATAAGGCTGAAGAAAAGAATAAGAGGTGAAGGGAAAAAAACAAGAGTCTGCAGTAGCAACTAGCACTAGCTTACATAAAAGAGAGCGAGAAGAGAAGTGCCTCGGTCAAGAGATGATCACGAAGTGATCCTAACTAAAGCACGTCAAACATAACCCCACCGTGTTCATCTCCCGAATCCCTTTCGGAAAATGACAGTCACGGTACACACGCTGGTAGTGTATTGGAACATGGTGTCAAGTTTTCTACAACCGGATATTAACAAGCTCCCATCTGCCACATAACCGCGGGCACGGCCTTCGAAAGTTCATAACCCTGCAGGGGTGTTCCAACTTGGCCCATGACAAGCCCACGATCCGCGGAGTCGCAACTCCAAAGGTGGGAAGACCCGAGTATTCTCGGAATCCCGTGCTCAAGATACTCCAAACTAAGGTAAGGCTAATCCAGCAAATCCTCCCGGCGTGTCGACACCCTGATAGTAGCCGCGCGTATCTAGTCTCAGGACACGACCGGATGGGCGATCCCACAGGTATTTACCAAACCTCGAGTTTCCTCGTGGTGGCCCCGGGTAACCCCCAGTTCGGACCAACACTCATGTGGAGCACTGGCCCGGGGTTGTTGATTAAGAAAGAGGGTTTGCAAGACCCTATGCAAGTTGTATTAGTTATTAGGCGAATAGTACCAATGTTGGGACTTGCTGGAAAAGACTTAGCACTTAGCGGTTTATCGAGGGGGCCCCATAAACCCCAACTGTGTGAGGAACGCATAATCAAGGAACATAACACCGGTTTATACGGTTCCTAACGGCATGAGTGGAACAAATCACCAAGCAAAAGGCTTAGCCTTCCACCCTTGCCAATATATAGGTGATTTCATTTTAAGCATTATATAGTGTGATATAACCCAACAAACTTCAACATGAAGCAAGCATCTTCTGTCTTCACCTGCAACTAGCAATGCTATAAGAGGGGCTGAGCGAAGCGTACTTAGCCAAGCAACGGTTTGCATAGGTAGGGTGGTTAGACATGATCATGGTTACAATAGGAGGCTGACAGGAAAGCATGGGCATCGAGGAAAAACTATAGATCGAGACTACTAGCAATAGGCAAAAATAGTAATGGTATCCGGGTTCGGTCATCTTGCCTGGGATTCCGCAAGGAAGAAGAACGGATCCATGAAGTAGACGGAGCAACATAGTCGAGCGAATCCTCACAACTCCGGAACGAAACCGAAGCTAACAAGAGAAGCAACCGGAAAGAAGCAAACAACACGGTAAACACACAAGCATAAACATGGCATACGATGCACATCCAAGTATGATGCATGTCCGGTTTAAATATGCATGGCATGGCAAAGTGCACAAACAACACTACAATTTAAGTGGAGCTCAATATGCAACGAGTTGCATATTGACGAAACACCACATTATAATTATTTAATTGACTCTCGTTATTTACAAGACAAGATTAAATGTTTTTAACATGGCAAGAGGTGAAGCATAAAAACTACACTTTTTAGGCATTTTAAATGAGGCCGGAAATAACAACAACAAATTCCGGAAAAATCCCCATGAGTTTGTTTAGCAATTATTAAAGCAACAACAATTCACACGTTATTAATGTTGTTAACATGATGCGGATGACATGATCTAGTTTAATGCAATTTTATTAAAAGTTGACAAGAAGAAGACATGAAGTATTGTCACCGTGGTGGAAGGAAAGGGTGCCACGGCAACGATCCGAAAATGATGCAACGCAACATATCGGTTCCGATAACTCGTTGAGAGACCAGAGCAAAAGCAAAGGTGGAGTGAACGTGCGGAACAAGATGAAAGGTGGGGTGATCCCGTCGCCGGGTTCCCACGAGTCGGCGACGAGGCAACCGAGGAACATGACGAACGGACGAAACGGGCACGGTGTTCTCAAGGGCAAACATCTCATACAACAAAAGCATAAACATGCGTTCATCCACGGGGTCGTCTCGGTATACCTTCGAAGCGTGCGTTTCGGGGCGGTTCGAGATCGTAGTGGAAATAGTGGTACTCGCGGTCGTAGAGGAAGTAGTTGTTCACGTTTCCGAAGAGGAAGTAGTTGTTCACGTTCGGAGAGGAAGTAGCCGTTCACATTCCGTTTCGGAGAGGTACTTGTCGTTCACGTGGAGGTAGTGGAAGTAGTTGTTCCGTTATCGTGTCGTGGTACTTGTCGTAGCATCGAGCGCCTTCAGGGCGACGGTAGTGGATCTTGGCGACGGTAGTCGTTCACGTTCCGTACATGTACTTGAGGGTCTTCGGACTTGCCGTACTCAGTTCTCGGTCGTAGTTGTACTCGGACGTCGTGGTACTTGCCGTAGGGGTACATGAGGGTCGTCGTGGTACACATTTTGTAGTTGTTCAAGCCGTCATGTCGTGGTACTTGTCGGTCCGGTCTTGGCGACGTAGTTGAACAATGCACATGTAGTGGAACTTGACGGGCTTGACGGTCCAAAACGCAGCATCACAGACACACAAACAAAAACGGCAGCACGCTTGCGTGAAGGGGCCACGAGGCCATGGCAGCGGCACGAGGCTGCCGGAGAGGAGGCGCTGCGGTGCAGTAAGTGGAGACGCGGTTGTAGGCGAGGCGACGCGCGGAGGCGCTGGAGGTGCTCGCTGGAGTATGGCGACCGAAGCAGCACCTGACTGGCCGGGCTGCGGCCTGGAGATGGAGGGCGTGGCCGCTGCTGACTTGAAGACGGAGGGAGGCGCTCGGGCCTGGGTCGCCGAGGTTGGAGAGGAGGGAGCGGCTCGGCGCTGGACGGGACAAGGTGGAGGGGCACCATGGCATAGCGGCGGCCGGCATGGAGGGGTCGGGCGCTGCGGATCCTGGCCGGTCGCGCGGCTTGGAGGCAGCAGGGGGCGGCCGGCGGAAGGGAGTGGCGAGGCGCCCGCTGCTGGCGATGGAGGGTACGGGCGCGGCTCGAGGAAGTAGTGAGCGGGGCGCTGGAGATGAGGCGCTGGACGAGGGAGCTGTTCGGGGCGAGGCGCCGGCGTCGCAGGTGAGCGGCGGTGGCCTTGAGCGAGGCGCGCGACCTGGGAGAAGGACGGCTCGAGGAGCGCCGGGCTTCGGCCCTGGCGATGCGGAGGAGGCTCGAGGGAAAAGAGGGGCACGGGGTCGAGCGAGGAAGGAGATGCGGGCGATGAGGGGTCGAGGGAAATGGGAGCAAGGAGATCGAGGGGTGGCGGCGACCGAGGGATCCAGAGGGAGAGAGATGGGGTCGAGAGGGAGGATGCGGCGGGGTCGCTAGCTAGGGTTAGGAGGGGGCGGGCTAGGAAGGCCAGCTGGGCCTTAGAGGAGATGGCCTGCTGCGGCTAGGAAAGAATGGGCCTGGCTGCTGGGCTCTCTTCTTATTCCCTTTATGCGTTTCCAAATAACACAGAAAAACATCAAGATGAAAGGAAAAGGAAGGGAGGCTAGGAATAGGCTTAGGGCAAGAGGTAAAATTCCCTGGACTCACAAAAATGTGAGGAATATAATTAAAATGGCTGGAGGGTTTTTGGAAGGACCTCGAAAAACGGGAAAAGAAAAAATAGGGAAGGTTTTTGGCGGTGAAACTTGAAGTAAAGAGGCATGGAGAATATTTTCAAGTGTGTTTCGGTGGTTCCAAAACAATGGATTATTTATTTATAATAGCTCCATAATAATATTGAGAGGCTTTTATATGTTATAAAGAGAAGTCATTATTCCCTCGATTTAAATGGACCGAAGGTCCACACGATTTATTTAGGTTGAGATGCAAAATAAATATGACATGATGGCATGATGACATGATGCAATGCAAAAATAAATAACACAAGCACAAAAGAAACACACGGAAGAATCCGGAACATCTGGAATCTTCTGGAATCTTCTGGGACGTCGGTCTTCGGGCGTCACATTAACACAAGTAGAAAACCTCCAAGACCAGAATCAAGGTTGAGAAGGACACACAAACTTTTGTCATAAAAGTTTTTAGAAAGGATTTTAAGAAAAGATCAAATACCCCCCTTCCAAAAGACCAAAATTTTTGATGAAAACAAATCCAAATATTTGGAGTGTTACAACACTTACCCCCTTAGGAAAAATCTTGCCCCCGAGATTTCAGCTGATCCTCGAATAGGTGTGGGTACTCTATCCGAAGAAAATCCTCTCTTTCCCATGTTGCCTCATCCTCCGTGTGATTGCTCCACTGAACCTTGAGAAATTTAATTGTCTTCTGACGGGTTCTTCTTTCGGACTCCTCCAATATTTTTATAGGGCGTTCCCTGTAGGTGAGGTCTGGTTACACATCAAGGTTTTCATGCAACACATGCTTCTCCGGGTTGCTTACACATTTCCTTAGCTATGAGACATGGAACACGCCATGGACGTCTGATAGTTCTTTGGGAAGGTCCGACTGGTAGGCCACTGTGCCTCTCCGTTCAACTATACGAAAGGGTCCGATAAACCGTGGTGCTACCTTTCCCTTGACCTTGAATCGTTGCAGGCCACTCATAGGAGATACACGTTTTCATCGTGTTCAAAACTTACTTCACGATGCTTTTGATCGTAATAACTCTTCTGTCGGCTTTGGGTTGTCCTAAGTCGATCTCGTATTAGTCTAACTTTCTCCTCAGCTTCCTTGAGCATGTCTGGGCCGAAGATACGACTGTCCCCTGTTTCTGACCAGTTTAATGGGGTACGACATCTTCGTCCGTACAAGGCTTCGAAAGGTGCCATTTTCAGACTGGCTTGGTAACTATTGTTGTATGCGAACTCGGCATACGACAAGCTTGCTTCCCAGCTGGTCCCATAGGTAAGAACACACGCCCTCAGCATGTCTTCTAGAATTTTATTTACATGTTCAGTTTGCCCTCCAGTCTGGGGTGATAGGCTGTACTGAATACTAGTTGCGTCCCCAGGGCTTGCTGTAAATGATCCCAAAATTTAGAGACGAACTGAGTGCCTGTGTCGGATATTATAGTCTTTGGAACTCCATGCAGGCGTACTATACGGGCGAGGTAAAGTTTGGCAAGCTTCTGGGTGGTGTGGGTTGTCTTGACTGGGATGAAGTGTGCCACCTTAGTTAGTCTATCTGTGATGACCCATATGGCATCATTTCCGTGCTGTGACCGTGGTAGTCCAACAATAAAGTCCATCCCAATATTGTCCCATTTCCACTCAGGTATCTTGTTTGGCTGTAACAGTCCTGCGGGTTTTTGGTGCTCGGCTTTAATGCGTTGACATGAATCACAACATGCAATGTATGTGGCTATATCCCTCTTCATACCGTGCCACCAAAACCTTTCCTGAATGTCCTTGTACATTTTGGTCCCTCCAGGGTGAATTGAATATGGAGCGGTGTGGCTCTCTGCTAGAATTTGCTATTTGACGTCTTTGTTATCGGGTACGCAAAGCCTGTCTCCGAACCATAATATTCCCTCACCGTCTATGACAAATTCTGAGGCCTTGCCCAGACTCACTTTTCTTTTTATGCCTTCAATGCTGGGGTGTCCATGCTGAGCGTTCTTAATTTGTTCTATTAGTGTAGGCCGTATTTCCATATTTGACACTTCGCCTTTCGTGACCATAATCAAGTTGAGCTTGGCGAATTCCTGATGAAACTCAGGTCTCCTGTTTTGTAGGCTGCCGTTGTCCGAGCTGGGGTTACGGCTGAGAGCATCTGCTACTACGTTCGCCTTTCCTGGATGATAGTGAATGCCAACATCATAATCTTTCACCATTGGGGGAAGCACCCGGTCATTACGTTTCCCTAGACGACACTAACATAGGGTCCACTCGTTGGTGCACAGCCCTCGTGTACAAATGAAAGATCATGGGGCTTGCCCTTTTTACAATGTCACGCATACACAAAGGGACCAACGGTGTGTCCGGTGCCCTGTAAAAACAGTCATGGTCGCCTATCCAAGCACGACCCCGTCCCGGGAGTGACCTCAAGTCTCCCCCGTCACTAGTGATGTGGGCACCATGCTAGTATCAGCCTAAGTAATCAATAATGCCCCGTCCCATAAGGGGTAGAGTGGTTGCACATGTTTGGTTGGGATGGTAATCACACAAAAATCTAATCCATTATTTTACCCACACACGAGAACTCTCTCTGGTACACCACTTCTTCCTCAAGTGATGGCTTTAACTCAACATCACCCTCGGGCATTAGGGGCACCCGATGGGGTTTTCGAAAGGATGCAACCACGAAGGGTTCATGGTACATAAGCAACATCATGCATCAACAACTAATCTTTTGACATTGAATCTATGCACATGGTAAAGATTATGAGAAGGGGTATGCACCATGTGGTGGTTCCCAACAAGTTTACCACCGTCATATTTCATCATCATG
This sequence comes from Secale cereale, assembly GCA_902687465.1. Lineage (NCBI taxonomy): Eukaryota > Viridiplantae > Streptophyta > Magnoliopsida > Poales > Poaceae > Secale > Secale cereale. Next base: position 690,974,646 of record LR738712.1, on the reverse strand, counting down.
CAATCGGAAAAGGGTACCGATGAACAAGAGGGGTATCATGGTCAAAGGGCTGCTTGCCTGGATTGGCTTGGTCTTCAAAGTCTTCAAATCTTTCTCCTTCTTCTTCTTCAGCAACTTTATCAAACACGGTATCTAATCATCGCAATAAAATAACGGGAAAATAAGACAATAATAAAAACAGAAAAATCAAAGTGCTCAGAAAAATGTCAACTTATTTTTGTAAAATACTAGAAGGAAAACTAAGAGGGCAAAAATTCTTAGTTTTGGATTTGGAGTGACAGAATGTGATAGATGGATTTTTGAACAGAGGTTTTAGTGTTCAAATTTAAATTTAAATTTGAACAGTACACAAAAGGTTTATGAATGTGTGAAAGTTATATCATTAAATAGGTTGGAATATTACAAGATTTTAAGAACTGGAATTATTTCATTTGGATTAATATTTAGTCCAGGGGAATTTTTGCAAGTTTTGACAGATAAGAAAAAGGGAAAAGGCTCTGTGCCTCCTGGGCCAGAAGAGCCACAACACAGCAGGCCCAGCCAGAGAGGCGGCCCAGAGCACTGGTGCACGTGCGCACGCCAGGTTTTAAACCTGACGGGCTGGCCCAGGCATCAACGAGAGAGAGAGGGGCGATGGAGAGGAGAGGCTGACAGGCGGGGCCCGCCAGTCATCCCTAACCCTGCGACAGAGGGCTGGCGAGCTCACCGGCGTCGATGCAGGGCAAGGTGAGGTCGGGCGAGGGCACGGCTGGACTCAGCGTCGAGTCGCCATTCGGGTGGAGGTGGTTGCGGTCGCCGGGGTGGCCTGGTTCGCCAGCGATGAGGTCACGCGGCGGAGGAGCTTCGGGCGTCGATGGTTTCGGCCGTTTCCGGCTGCAAAAGAAGCGGGGAAAAGAGGGGAAATGATCAGTGAGCCGCGGCGGTTCCAGATCGAGGAAGAGGAGCGGTGGGGAGGGCCTGTACCCTGAGGTTGACGGTGACCCGAGGCGGCGGAGCTCGAGCTCGATCTCGAGCTCGGGCTCGTCTAGAGAGGGGTGAGTGGTGTAGGCGGTGATTAGGTGTGTGTGGAAGCGAGTGGAGTGGAGAGGGAGGCGCGGGGTGTCCCTTTTATAGGAGAACGGCGGGGTGCCGTGGACCCGTGCGCCGCCGAGCTCCTGCTCGTTGCCACAGGGCTCGGGAGGAGCTGGCGCCGTGTGTGGGGTGTTCCTGGGTTCGGTCCAGAGCTAGGGGAGAGAAGAGAGAGAGCAGGGGGGCCAGGGCACCGCGCGTGTGAGTTTGCTCATTGGAGCTCTTGGGTGGCCGGCGCGCGTGCGAGCTGGGGCGAGAGGAGGGAGAAGCAGGAGTTGGAAAAGGCTCTAGCAGGTCACGGGCATCGAGGATCAACGTCGGGCGCGTTGGGGAGGCCCGAGGTGGCCGGGCGCCGCTGATTGGGGGTGGCTACAGTGCGGGTGCGCACTGTAGTATGCTCTGGAGCACGCCAATTGCATGCCAGGGCATGTCTTTGGCTTGCTGGGCACGACCACTTTGTCTGGGGGCTCTAGGGGGGAAGTAAAGAATGTGGAAGGGGCGTTGGATGCAATTGAGGGCCACTGGAATGAGGAGGGAGGTGAGAAAGAAGAAGAATGCTGCTGTCCATAAGGGTAAATGGGGATGTTTCACCCTTCAATCATTGAGCTGAGACCAGGGAAGAGTTATTGGAGGTGCAAGGGGACTTGGGGGTGCTGTGGTAAAAAGCCTAGCTCAAGGAGAACAAGGAAAGGGGTAAAAGTGACAGTTTTGGAAAATTACCAGAAGGTGTTTGATGTGGTTTTGAGAAAGCAAATGATTTCCAATTGACATGAGACTTAACAGGATCAAATGGTATATAGAAATGGGGTGTTCCACCAAGTTTGAGCTCATTTGAAGAAACTTGCCAATGTAACTTTGGTAAACCCTAGAAATCAACAGAAATGGATTTTCCAAGATTAAGTTTAGCAAATCATCCCTCCTTGATGCACCACTTGGTGTAGTGTCATCATTTGGGGTTGTGAGTATGTCCACAAAAGTTGAGGTCACAAGTAAAAAGTTGGCAATGTAAAGTTGTTCAAATTTGAATCTGAACAGAATTGATTTTTGGGCACTCTGATCAAGTTACCCTTCTCCAAAACTTGTGCCATTTGGTCTAGATGCATAAATAGACCATTTTAGCATGTGCACCAAGTTTGAGAGAATTTGGACAAGTTTTGCAATGTAAAGTTGCTCAACTTAAAAAATAGACAGAGTGGTTTTGAGGAGTTTTGATGATGTTTTCTTGCTTCCGAAGGCTTAAGGCTTGGCAAGATCATCAAATATGTCATATCTGACATGATAGAATTTCCCTCGAATTTTTAGATAATATTTCCTTTGTAAATATTTCAAAAGCTTGAAATATCCAGAAAAGGTTTCTGAGGGATTTGCCCAATATTTTGAACATGACCAAGTGCTGAAACTCTTATATATGGACAATATATGTCCTAAGAGTCTCTCTGAATTTTGGCAAATATTTTTGAAATAGTTAAATAATATTTACCTATTAAAGACCATTTCTGGCCTAAAGAAAAAGCTTTTAAATAAAATAGGAAAATAACTTTAAAATTATACTTTTGTGGTTTTTGGGAGTCCTATAACTAATAGGATTCAAACATACATTTTGAAAGATTTTTATCACCCTAAATCAAGTACTTGCAGTGCAAGTCTCAATTCAGGGGTTTTTGGAAAACTAATTTTTGAAAATAATATTTTGCCGAAATATTTTTATAAGAATATACTATATTGTTCTATACACTTGGTATGATCATTGGGCAGAAGTTTTGGGTAAGGAGATGAAGTATAGAAGGTGAGGCTATGTTGACTTTCAAAGAGCACTTGAAATCAGAGAGAGAAAAACTTAATTCCGAATAAAAGCCAATTGATGCCAAAAAAAATTGTTGGTCCAAATTTTCATGCTTTATTAATGCAGTAACCATGTTACAAAATGCAGGGTGTGATAGACCTAGCCCCTTACAAGAATCTCATCCCCGAGATTCCTAAACTAGGCCTTAGAAGAGATCGGGATACTCGGATCTAAGATAGTCTTCATGTTCCCAGGTTGCTTCTGCTTCTGTGTGGTTGCTCCACTGGACCTTGAAGTACTTGATGGTGCGGCTTCGCGTCCGTCACTCTGCTTCATCCAGAATGCGCATGGGCCTGTCACGGTAGGTCAAATCAGGCTGAAGATCAATGGCTTGGTGATCGACATCCTTGTAGAGATCAGGCTTGTCCGGAACTTGGAGACACTTCCGGAGTTGTGACACGTGGAATACGTTATGCACATCAGATAGCTCAGGTGGTAGTTCCAACTAGTAAGCCACTTCCCCACGTCGTGCAGTGATCTCAAAGGGGCCAATGAACCTTGGTGCGAGCTTCCCTTTAACGTGGAAACGCTTGGTTCCCTTAAGAGGAGTTACCCGCAGGTACACATGGTCTCCAACACGGAAACTCATATCTCGGTGACGAGCATCAACATAGCTCTTCTGCCTTGACTTGGTGGTCTTCAAACATTCTCTGACTAGTTGGACTTGCTCTTCTGCTTCGCGGAGAATATCTGGTCCAAAGACTAGCCCTTCTCCAGTCTCTGACCAGTTGAGGGGTGTGCGACACTTGCGTCCGTACAACACCTCAAATGGTGCCATCTGAAGGCTCGACTGATAACTGTTGTTATAGGAGAACTCGGCAAAAGGGAGGCAATCTTCCCGCTTGGATCCATATGCCAAGACACAGGCTCGGAGCATGTCTTCGAGTATTTGATTTACTCGCTCTGTCTGACCTCCGGTCTACGGGTGGAAAGCCGTGCTAAAAGACAATTTGGTTCCCAAGGTTTCTTGGAACTTCTTCTAGAACCTTGAGGTAAACTGGGTTCCTCGATCTGCACAATCTTCTTAGGAACACCATGAAGGCTTACGATTATGTTGATGTAGAGAGTTGCCAGCTGGTTTCCATCATAGGTAGTCTTGACAGAAATGAAATGGGCTACCTTGGTCAAATGGTCGACTATGACCCAGATGGAGTCATGTCCTTTATTTGACCTTGGTAATCCAGTGATGAAGTCCATTCCGACTTTATCCCACTTCCATTCAGGAAACTTTAGTGGTTGGAGCAATCCAGCGGGTCGCTAATATTCAGCCTTGACCCTTTGGCGCATGTCACACTTTGCAATATAGGTGGCAATCTCTCTTTTCATCCCATGCCACCAAAATCTTTCCTTCAAGTCTTGATACATCTTGGTTCCTCCGGGGTGGATGGAATACGGAGTGTCGTGGGCTTCTTGCAAGATCAAATTCTTCAGCTCCATCTTTTTTTGGTACGCAGATGCGGCCTTTGTACCAAAAAATCCCGTGCTCGTCCTCGGAGAATCCTGGGGCTTTGCCTAGCTTCATCTTCTTCTTGATGCCTTCAATGCTTGCGTGCCCACCTTGTGCTTTCTTGACTTCGTCCATCAGGGTTGGTTTGACTTCCAGATGGTCTAGAAATCCATGGGTGACCAATTCCAAGCTGAATTTTTCCAGCTCTTCAAACAGGGATGGCTGCCTTCTTTGAATTATGGCATTTAGGGAGCAAGCCTTTCTGCTTAAGGCATCGGCTACCACGTTAGCCTTCCCGGGGTGATATTGAACACTGAGGTCATAATCCTTGATTAGTTCCAACCATCTTCGTTGCGTCATGTTCAATTCCTTCTGGGTGAAAATATACTTCAGACTTTTGGGGTTTGTGTATATCTCACACCGTTTCCCTAGGAGGTAATGCCGCCATGTCTTCAAGGCATGAACTACTGCTGCTAACTCAAGATCATGAGTAGCGTAGTTCTCTTCATGAGGTCGTAGCTGCCTTGAGAGGTAAGCTATGACTCGTCCTTCTTGCATCAGAATGCTTCCCAATCCGGTTTGAGAGGCATCACAATATATCACGAACTCTTTGTGAATATCCGGTGTTGCCAGAACTGGGGGGGTGGTCAATCACTTCTTGAGCTCTTGGAAGGTTTCTTCGCATTTTGGCGTCCATTCGAACTTCTTGTCCTTCTTTTGGAGCTGAGACATTGGCCGGGCAATGCTAGAGAATCCTTCCACAAATTTGCGGTAATAGCCTGCAAGTCCGAGGAAGCTTCTGACTTCCTTGATGGTCGTTGGGGATTGCCATTGGGTCACAGCTTCGATCTTCGTGGGATCAGCTGACAATCCTTCCTCGATCAAGACATGACCTAAAAATCCAACTTTATGCAGCCAAAACTCACATTTGTTGAATTTGGCATATAGTTGGTTCTCTCGAAGCTTGTCTAGGACCATCCTCAAATGTTGCTCATGCTCTTCCTCCGTCTTCAAGAAGATAAGAATGTCATCAATGAAGACAACAACAAACTTGTCCAAATATTCCATGAAGACTATTCATGAGATACATGAAGTAGGCTGGGACATTGGTTAATCCAAAGGACATGACCGTGCACTCATACATGCCATATCTTGTTACAAATGCCGTCTTCGGAATATCTTGGGGTCTGATCTTCAGCTGGTAGTACCCAGATCTGAGGTCGATCATGCAGAACACCTTGGCTCCGCTGAGTTGAACATATCTTCAATCTTGGGAAGTGGATACTTGTTCTTGATTGTAACTTCATTGAGGGAACGGTAGTCAATGCATAAGCGGATGGTACCGTCCCTTTTTGCCACAAACAGAACAAGTGATCCCCAAGGGGAGGCACTAGGGCGGATAAATCCCTTCCTCAACTGCTCTTCCAGTTGCTTCTTCAACTCGGCTAATTCTTCCGTCCCCATTCTATAAGGCTTCTTATAGATGGGTCCTGCCCCGGGCATGAGCTCGATGACGAACTCAATGTCACGGTCAGGGGGCATTCCCGGTAGCTCATCCGGAAAGACATCGGGATACTCGCATACTACTGGCATTTGCTCCAGTCCAACTTCAGACAGATAGTTGACTTGAGTGGTTTGAGCAGAAGAGGAGTTGGAGGCAAACTTAACTTCGACTCCTTGGTCATTGGTCACAGTGACAGTCCGATTGGCACAGTCTAATACGCCTTGGCGCTTGCTAAGCCAATTCATGCCTAGGATCACATCCAATCCTTGTGATCTCAGGATGATAAGGTCTGCTAGGAAATCTACCCCGTTAATGACGATACCGACTCCCTTACATCCTATCTTGGCTCTCATCTCTGCTCTGAGAGTTTGTACCACCATGGGGTTATTCAGGGGTGTAGGGGTCATGCCACTTTTTAATGCAAATCTTTGAGTGACAAATGAATGCGTGGCTCCAGAATCAAACAAGGCAGCTGGAGGTGCTGAGTTGACAAGGAACGTACCCAGCACGACGTCCGGGTCTTCCCGGGCTTCTTCAACAGTGACGTGATTCACACGCCCCTTCCCATGGTTGGGCGGGTTGCGAGGAGCTTGGTTCCTTGGCGGCATCCCGCGGCCTTGTACTGGGTTCTGCGCATTGGGGCGTGGGGCATCGGGCTTCTTGTTGGGTCACACCCTTGAGATGTGTCCTGACTGACCACATCCAAAGCAAGTGACTTGGTTTGGGTTATTGATCTTGTTGCCACCACTGTTATTGGGGTTGAATGATGGCCTTGGGTTTGCATACTGTTGAGGCTGATAGTTGGTGCGAGGTGCAGGAGCTCTTGGCTACTGATAGGTTGGCTTGACCGGGGTTGGCTGCCACGGGCGAGCCTTCTGGTTGCTGGAACTTCCCTTGCTGATCATCTTGCGCTTGCGAGTTTCTTCCAGAGCACGTCGCTTGTCTTCAAGCATGAGTGCTTTGTTCACCAGGTTAGGAAAGGTTGGGCAGTCAAACACGACAAGTGAGTATTGCAGAGTCTGATTGAGGCCTTCCATGAAGCGCTCCCTTTTTGCAGCATCCGTGCTGACATCTTCAGGGGCATACCTTGACAAAGTACTGAACTTCTGCATGTACTCCTTGACAGTGCCACTTCCTTGCTTCAGGGATCAAAACTCACGCTTCTTGATATCCATGATTCCGGAAGGAATAAGGGCCTTGCGGAATTCTGCCTTGAAGTTATTCCAAGTGAAGTCTTGCCCAGCATGCATGACCTTGAATCCATCCCACCAAGATCTAGCAGTCCCCCCGAGGTAGTGGGCAGCATAAGCCACCTTCTCGCGGTCTTCAGTGCAGCCGACTAGTTCCAGCAAGTCCTCAATGGTGCGGACCAAGTCGTCTGCATCCAGGGGTTCAACAGTCTCGATGAAGGTTGGGGGTGCATGCTTCTTGAACTCCGCCAATGTGGAACGTCCATTGCCATTCCCCGCCGGCTGGCGGTTGTTGGTGACAGCTTGAGCAATCACCTGGAGGGCTGCGGTGTTGGCTTGGCGTTCCTCTCGGAAGGCTTGGAGAAGCTGAGCCATGTCCATGATCGGGGGAGGTGGTGGTGGAGCTTGGTCGTGGGTTTGGTCTTGGCTGGCCTCTGCTTGGGCGGATGCTCCAGCTTCGGGCTGCTGGGTAGAGGTACCAGTACGAGTTACAACAGGCATCTTGTTGGAGTGGTCAAGGTCTTATGATTCGAAATGAAGAGGGAAAGCAATAAAGATGGGTGCCTAGTAAGGGGGTGGGTGTGACACTATTTATTTTCATGCAAGGGCCAAAAGGGCCAAACACATTCATCAAAATTCGAAATGGGTGATGTGGTCGTTTACACATTCCTGAAGGGAAGATACGACGTACATCCAAACACAACAAAAGCAAACACTTGATGGCTTCATATGAACCATACAACGACTCGACTTCGCATAGGGGTTACACGACATATCCTACCGTAGGGGTCACGAGCTGGCATATCCGAGTTGCGAATGATGCCTAAGCGGCGAAAAGCTCGGTTGCGTATTCTGGCTCTTCTGGGTCTTCCTCCTTGTCTTCATCTGTCTGGGCCCCCTATCACTTGAGGGTGTGCGGCAGTGGAGGAGTTGGACACGGCGGTGTTTTGCCGGTGGTGCAGAGAAAAGCTTGCGATATTCCCTTGCCGTCATACGGCATCGCTAGGGTGGTTCTTCATCCTTGGAAGATACATCTCCTGAGGGCCTTCTGCCTCGATACGCGATAGCGGGTTTCCCGGGAGGCGCACCTTCCTTCTTGATCCTATCCGTCTTCTCTTGTGCTCGTCGAAGAAGTGCCTTGGTCTTGTGGAGTTCTTCTCGGAGCTTCATTGATTCCGAGGCCAAATCTTGTGCCAAGCTGTCGGCACATAGGTTGAAGTAGGTCTAGAATTTTAGTGGAAGTCCTTCCTTCAGTGGAGGGGTTTGCGCGCTACTTTCATCTTCACCTTCCTTCTGGTAAGGCAAGAAGCGGGTTGTCATCTTGGCTGCCATCTCCGGAAGAAGTTCTCGGAGGCGGGTTAGTGCCTTGAGTGCAGCTGCCTCGACAGCGAGGGGTAGTGTTGCCATCTGGGGTCCCTCGAAGAACCAACTCGTGGGAGGATTGTTTGCCTTCACGATTACTTCCACATGGTACTCCACCTCAGTGTCGCTAACCCAATGCTCATGGTAGGTGAGGATGGGTGCTCAGTGGAACTGGCACTCCTGGAGGCTACCCTCGAGAAGCAAGGGGAACCCAGTGGTCAGGAGCTCTTCAGGTACAGCGGCCATCTACAAAGGTTGAATGGGAGAGGTTAATAAGCTGATGATATCTCAGGTTCGGTAAGGTTTAGAAAAGAAGAGAGGTTCAGAAGGTTTATGAAAAGGGTCTCATCCTAACTAACGCCCATGCTAACTAAGGCTTCCTACAGTCAGGATGGCTCTGATACCAGCTCCGTGGGGACCCCGAATTAAGAGTTGAGATCACCGAATGCACGTGTACAGTGATCCCAGAGATCAATGCTCACTAAACACACAGAATCTGAATACAAGAGTCTTACATCCATACATACCGTCTTACACAAATTATGACCATTATGGCCAAGTCTTACATAGATAAAGCCTCATGGGCTGAATAGGAAATAAACTCGAATAGCGGAAGTCTTCGTAGATAAGTGAAACCCATGCCATCTGCCTTAACCCTACAGGCATTCAGACTAGGAAAGCGTCCTAGTTCGCATGTTCGTCTCCATAGAATTCTTCTTCAAATTCCTGCTCCTCCATGCCTGGCCAATTAAATAACCAGTGACAAGCCAACGAGTACTTGGAATGTAGTCGCAAGCAACCCATGAATTGGTTCAAGGTAACAATGCAAGTTGTACAACAATAAGTAACCTAGCTACAAGCTAGATAAGATATTCTACCATTTGTGAAACATGCATCAATGTACTTGGGTAACCTCGAGGACAGGTTACAGATATCAACATACATAGAGTTCAATTCATTTTTGGTTCTTTCAACGAGTCAAGTCACCACCTTGACTCAATACACACACACTTTCACCAAGATTGTAAAATTCTAGACATAGTTTAAGTAGCACCTCCCAACTGTCCATGACCGTGGACACGACTATTCGAATAGTTTTACACTCTGCAGAGGTTGCGCACTTTACCCACAAGATCCGGGAAGCTTTCGTGTCATCCACGATCCCGCAGTACCTCAAGTACTTGGGGGAAGCACCCGATCATTACCTTTCCCTAGACGACACTAACATAGGGTCCACTCGTTGGTGCACAACCCTCGTTTACAAACGAAAGATCGTGGGACTTGCCCTTTTTACAATTTCACGCATAAACGAAGGGACCAACGGTGTGTCCGGTGCCCTATAAAAACAGTCATGTTCGCCTATCCAAGCACGACCCCATCCCGGGAGTGACCTCAAGTCTCCCCCATCACTAGTGATGTGGGCACCATTCTAGTATCAGCCTAAGTAATCAATAATGCCCCGTCCAATAAGGGATAGAGTGGTTGCATATGTTTGGTTGGGACGGTAATCACACATAAATCTAATCCATTATTTTACCCACACAGGAGAACTCTCTTTGGTACACCACTTCTTCCTCAAGTGATGGCCTTAACTAAACATGACCCTCGGGCATTAGGGGCACCCGATGGGGTTTTCGAAATGATGCAACCACGAAGGGTTCATAGTACATATGCAACATCATGCATCAACAACTAATCTTTTGACATTGCATCTATGCACATGGTAAAGATTATGAGTAGGGGTATGCACCATGTGGTGGTTCCCAACAAGTTTACTACTGTCATATTTCATCATCATGCAATCGGAAAAGGGTACCGATGAGCAAGAGGGGTATCATGGTCAAAGGGTGCCTTGCCTGGATTGGCTTGGTCTTCAAAGTCTTCAAATCCTTCTCTTTCTTCTTCTTCAGCAACTTCGTCAAACACGATATCTAATCATCGCAATAAAATAACGGGAAAATAAGACAATAATAAAAACAGATAAAATCAAAGTGCTCAGAAAAATGTCAACTTATTTTTATAAAATACTAGAAGGAAAACTAAGAGGGCAAAAATTCTTAGTTTGGATTTGGAGTGACAGAATGGGATACATGGATTTTTGAACGGAGGTTTTAGTGTTCAAATTTAAATTTAAATTTGAACAGTACAGAAAAAGTTTATGAATATGTGTGAAAGTTATATCATTAAATAGGTTCGAATATTACAAGATTTTAGGAACTGGAATTATTTCATTTGGATTAATATTTAGTCCGGAGGAATTTTTGCAAGTTTTGACATATAAGAAAAAGGGAAAAGGCTCTGTGCCTGCTGGGCCAGAAGAGCCGCAACGCAGCAGACCCAGCCAGAGAGGCGGCCCAGAGCACTGGTGCACGTGCGCACGCCAGGTTTTAAACCTGACGGGCTGGCCCAGGCATCAGCGAGAGAGAGAGGGGCGATGGAGAGGAGAGGCTGACAGGCGGGGCCCGCCTATCATCCCTAACCCTGCGACAGAGGGCCGGCGAGCTCACCGGCGTCGATGCCGGGCACGGCGAGGTCAGGCGAGGGCACGGCTGGACTCAACGTCGAGTCGCCGTTCGGGTGGAGGTGGTTGCGGCCGCCGGGGTCGCCTGGTTCGCCGGCGACGAGGTCACGCGGCGGAGGAGCTTCGGGCGTCGATGGTTCCGGCAGTTTCCGGCTGCAAAAGAAGCGGGGAAAAGAGGGGAAATGATCAGTGAGCCGCGGCGGTTCCAGATCGAGGAAGAGGAGCGGCGGAGAGGGCCTGTACCCTGAGGTCGACGGCAACCCGAGGCGGCGGAGCTTGAGCTCGATCTCGAGCTCGGGCTCGTCTGGAGAGGGGTGAGTGGTGTAGGGGGGGGGGTGATTAGGTGTGTGTGGAAGCGAGTGGAGTGGAGAGGGAGGCACGGGGTGTCCCTTTTATAGGCGAACGGCGGGGTGCCGTGGACCCGTGCGCCGGCGAGCTCCTGCTCGTTGCCACATGGCTCGGGAGGAGCTGGCGCCGTGTCTGGGGTGTTCCTGGGTTCGGTCCATAGCTACGGGAGAGAAGAGAGAGAGCAGTGGGGGCCAGGGGCACCGCGCGTGTGAGTTTACTCATTGGAGTTCTCGGGTGGCCGGCGCGCGTGCGAGCTAGGACAAGAGGAGGGAGAAGCAGGAGGGGGAAAAGGCTATAGCGTGTCGCGGACGTTGAGGGGCATCGTCGGGTGCGCTGGGGAGGCCCGAGGTGGCCAGGCGCCACTGATTGGGGGTGGCTACAGTGCGGGTGCGCACTGTAGCGCGCTCTGGAGCACACCAATTGCATGCCAGGGCATGTCTTTGGCTTGCTGGGCGCGGCCACTTTGTCTGGGAGCTCTAGGGGGAAGTAAAGAATGTTGGAGGGGCGTTGGATGCCATGGAGGGCAACTGGAATGAGGAGGGAGGTGAGTAAGAAGAAGAATGCTGCTGTCCAGATGGGTAAATGGGGATGTTTCACCCTGCAATCATTGAGCTGAGGCTAGGGAAGAGTTACTGGAGGTGCAAGGGGACTTGGTGGTGCTGTGGTAAAAAGCCTAGCTCAAGGAGAACAAGGAAAGGGGTAAAAGTGTCAGTTTTGGAAAATTACCAGAAGGTGTTTGATGTAGTTTTGGGCAAGCAAATGATTTCCAATTGACATGAGACTTAACAGGATCAAATGGTATATAGAAATAGGGTGTTTCACCAAATTTGAACTCATTTGAAGAAACTTGCCAATGTAACTTTGGTAAACCCTAGAAATCAACAGAAATGGATTTTCCAAGATTAAGTTAAGCAAATCATCCCTCCGTGATGCACCACTTGGTGTAGTGTCATCATTTGGGGTTTTGAGTATGTCCACAAAAGTTGAGGTCACAAGTAAAAAGTTGGTAATGTAAAGTTGTTCAAATTTGAATCTGAACAGAATTTATTTTGGGGCACTCTGATCAAATTTCCCTTCTCCAAAACTTGTGCCATTTTGTCTAGATGCATAAATAGACCATTTTAGCATGTGCACCAAGTTTGAGAGCATTTGGACAAGTTTGACAATGTAAAGTTGCTGAAACTTAAAGATGGACATAATGGTTTTGAGGGGTTTTGATGATGGTTTCTTGCTTCCCAAGGCATGAGGCTTGGCAAGATCATCAAATATGTCATATCTGACATGATAGAATTTCCCTGGAATTTTTAGAGAATATTTCCTTTGTAAATATTTCAAAGGCTTGAAATATCCAGAAAAGGTTTCTGAGGGATTTGCCCAATATTTTGAACATGACTAAGTGTTGAAACTCTTATATATGGACAATATATGTCCTAAGAGTCTCTCTGAATTTTGGCAAATATTTTTGAAATAGTTAAATAATTTTTACCTATTAAAGACCATTTCTGGCCTAAAGAAAAAGATTTTAAATAAAATAGGAAAATAACTTTTAAAATTATACTTTTGTGGTTTTGGGGAGTCCTATAACTAATAGGATTCAAACATACATTTTCAAATATTTTTATCACCCTAAATCAAGTACTTGCAATGCAAGTCTCAATTCAGGGTTTTTTGGAAAACTAATTATTGAAAATACTATTTGGCCAATTTTTTTATAAGAATATACTATACTATTCTATACACTTGGTATGATCATTGACCAGAAGTTTGGGGCAAGGAGATGAAGTATAGAAGGTGAGGCTATATTGACTTTCAAAGAGCACTTGAAATCAGAGAGAGAAAAACTTAATTCCAAATAAAAGCCAAATGATGCCAAAAGTTTGTTGGTCCAAATTTTCATGCTTTATTAATGCAATAACCATGTTACAAAATGCAGGGTGTGACATGCGTGCTCACTATTACTACCCCTCGAAGGTACGTGGGTGGCGACACTGGCTACGTCAAGCTGACTTGGACTCTGCCGAGCTGGGACCTTCCCGCCGATGTGGACATGGAAGACGCATGGTATTATTTGACCCCGAACAATGTGCACGGGGACTCCATGGAGGTTCACCTGGACATCTGCATTATCAAGTTAAATGATGATCATTAGTCTTCGCTCAATGTAATCCGCTGTCTAAGCATGTGGAGACTTCCATGCATGGTCTTCCTCTATTGGAGTACCACGCATGAATAAAAGTGTATCCATTTATGGTTTAGCCTAGAATCTTCCATGTATCAATTTTTACTACAGTACTGGTGAAAGACTTATGATCAACCATTTCTTACATATCCCCTGCCCCCTTCAAGTCATACTGATTTAATCCCTCCGTCTAGGTGTATAAGGGCATGGTTAATACTTAAATAGTATAGCCAGCTGTTGACTATAAGAAAGTGCCATGTCATCTATAGCCAACATTTATAACAATGGATACTGAAAAACTAATTCTTGAAGATCATTTCCTGCAAAGCACAATAAGAGTTATTTCTTCACAAGTTTTGGATGCAGGTTGAACAGTTGAACGCTTTTGTTTGCAAAACATACTTTTTTATCTATTTCACCTGTATGTTTGTGAGCTCTAGAGATGGAATAATATCCGAAAAAACCTATCGATACCCGTTACGCATGAGATGACCCGCACTTCCTTTGTCAAAATAAACAACTCCCCGATCAATGCATTTCACTCTTCCGTGCAACGCACGGGCACCTTACTATAGATTAGTACGACCAAAAATTGAAGTAACATTATATATAGTACGATAAATGATGATGCATGTCACCTAAAATTATATCATTGAAAACTATGTTCAAATACGAATCCAACAATATTGTTTTTGTTGACATGCACTAACATTTTGTCAGTTAAATCTTCAGTCAAATTCAATGGGGGATAAACCACGACCGATGTAGTAGTACTAGTGTAGAGAGCGGCGCCTGCACGAGAGTCTCACCCCGCTCGTGGCGCGGCAGTAAAGCCGTCATATCACAAAACCCAACCACTCCGAGTAATAAGTGGCCTGGTAAAATAAACGAACAAGCAACCATCACATCCCTCCGTCTTTTTTGCATTTCATCTCTCTGCATTTACTTTCTCCGATTCATCTCGCATACTCGATCCCTAGCTACTACTCCTAGTATCCCTAGCTATTACTCCTAGGGCCAGTTCTTTTGGCGGCTTCCCCAGCTTTTCCCATAAGACTATTCACAGTGGAGAGTAACATTAAGGCGCCTCACTCATTTATTTGGGCTTCTAAACTAGTACTACTAGTAGTACCTCCGTCCTGATTTATTTCTCACCATTGTAATTTGTGCTAAATTTTGACCAAAGATTTAACTGATAAAATGTTAGTGCATGTGGCATGCACTATCATTTCATTAGTTAAATTTATGATCAAAATTTGACACAGATTACAATGGGGACCAATAAACCAGGACTGAGGTAATAGTAGTTATGGGATTACTAATCTAGAAGCCTAAAAGAACTGGCCCCTGGTACTCCTACTAGTAGTACTCCCCCCGTCTAGGTGTGTAAGTCACCTAAGGTGGAGCAGCGCGACCTAGGTGGCTGCAGATTGGAAGATGCCAAAGAATCAGACCGGAAATTCGTCCAATCACTGCGCCACTTTTTTTCCTCCTAAACCAAACAGAGATTAGCAATGAATCCCTAATTAATAGGGCTGCCGTTTCAACCAACCCATGCAGGCCCATTGACGTGCATGCAAACTGGGGTCAATCCCTCCCCTAATCAACATGTTCCTTCTCTACATGCATATGTCGCTCATTCTCTCCCGCATTAACTTCCTCCCCGCGTGGTTTAGCCAAAAAAATTGCTCGCTCATGAACGAGGCAGTGAGGGGAACGAGGACGGAATTTGCTACATTGCGCCTAAGTGTTTTGGGAATATCTGATTTTCGTAAGGTGGCTTACACACCTAGACGGAGGGAGTAGTACTCAAGTTGGAATTCCAATTGTACGGCACAACTTGTTAGGCAAAAAATTTGATACAGGGTGTAGGAAGCGGTTTGGGAATTTGCATGCCTTTCCGACCAGTGAGATACTCCGTACAAAGTACGACAGAGAAATAACCACAGAGAAGGAAGCTAAAAGTAAACAATCAAACGAGCATTTTTGCATTTGTTTTGCATTGAATCGTTTCACAAGCTTGACTAGTGTTGTTTTTCTACTTTTACAAAAACCGCATCGTAGTGTTAAAACGTGCATTTGCACGTACATAAGTAATAGTAGTACTCCCTCCGTCTAGGTGTATAAGTATTCCCTCTTTCTTGGTCACGGTGCACAACCAAAGATTACTTATTGACCTGGACCGAGGGAGTAGCATAGTCTACAAGCATATACAGAGAGAGATGTGTAGTGCGATAATATATAGTAAAGTTTGTGCTATATGCACATACTTACAAAAGGCGTACGAATACACATGGTTTACAAACTTTCCCTTTTACATACTTAATTTAGGGCGCTAATAATTTATGAACGTTCGGGATTTATCATTTGCTTCCCAAAACTAATGAGATCGCCTTACGAAACAAAAATTATACTCCTACTAAAAGCCACGGCGCTCGCAGGAGCGCTTGCGGCGCGCCACGAGTGCCCTGCTGCGCGGCCGTTTCCCAGAGCGCCGACACAATGCCTCTTAGTCAGCCTCGCAACTCGCGAGGTGCTGATTGGCGGCTTGCCGGCGGGCGAGCGCGATCTCATTGTTGTGGAGATCCGGCGACAACAGGTACTCCTCCTGGCTATTCCTACAAAGGTGCGCTCCACCACGTACCCGGTACCCACGAATGCATTAATCGTGCACCTATGGTTTTAGGGTTTACTATTTGTTAACATTGCCTTTACGTAACACTCGTGTGTGCGAGACAGCGAGAGACCGACTGCGTGCGTGCGCCTCTTCTCTTCGTATATGTACTCCACCGTTTGTCTGGTGAGAGAGAGACGATAGTCGGGAAGGGGAGTGGAAGCAAGAGTTGTGTGTGTGAGAGAGAGGGGGGGGTTTGTCTGATCGGTAAACAAATGAATAATGTCAGTCTGGGATGGTGACAAAAAGGAGACCACAACAAATGTTGTGTCAATAGGAGAGAGAGAGAGAGAGAGAGAGAGAGAGAGAGAGTAATTTTAGTGGTATGTTTCATATCTAGAGATATATAGGGTGTGTGAGAGAATCCCATAGAGAGAAAGACAAAGTGAAAGACGAGTGGAGACTGTGTGTGTGGCGGTGAAAAAGAAAGCTTATGTACCTAGTGATACGAGAGAACGGTAGAGATGTGAGAGATAATGAAAACCGTGTAATGTATAATGATAGGGAGAGTGTGACACTTCTCAAGGGAGACGTCGAGAGACCATGTTTGCGAGGATAGGAGAAACATGAAGTGAGCGTGCGGGTGAGCTGGAGAAAAGAGAGTGATAGCAACATGAAGGATCATGCATGCGAGAGAGATGGGCACGAAAGGAGTGAACATAAAAGGGATTCAAATATTTGAATTCGAGATGATGATGCATGTAATCCATACTCGAACCAAAATTGATCTATCAAACATGCATACTCATATGAATTCACACGCATCTATGTTATTTAATATGTAGATATTACTGATCCATACATTTTAGTAGAACATAATTTGGTTTAATTTTTTGATTTCAACCTTATGATTTTGAGATCATCGTATTTATAAATCATATTATACATATAAAGGAGCAGAATTCTTTGTTGTGATTTTGAAAGTATATATAAAAAAAATGATGTATATAGAATTTTATTCCAATCGAAAATGGATCCCGCCCGAAAAAAATAGAATACAAACAGGCTTCAAATTGAGTTGGCACGGTAAACGTGCACTCTGCAAAATTTGAACGAAGAGCGCCTGAAACCAAAATCTGCGAGATGGAAATTACTAGTGCATATCCCTGCCACGCAAAGCCTATCTGATCGATTTCTATTGGTTTCTATAGGGGTACGTTTGTAATTTCACTCAAACGTGACATAACCGCCTCTCACCCGGATTCATACACGTTGGGCGCCAAAACACAGTGTGTCCTTGGCCGAAATCGACTCCCTCCCCGATTCATACACGATGGGCGCCAAAAACAAACTCTCGTCGGCAAATATTCGGTGTATGCGAGATTACCGTCCTATCCCCAACCGACTTATATTGCTGTGATGTAGGAAATTTGAAACGGGGGCTAAGTTTGTAAATTTCCTCGCATTTGTGACAAGCGTGCCCTGCAGACACGGTTCCCCCTTCCTCTCCACCTCCATTTCCCCATTCGTTCTCCGTGGGCGCCAAAACACCATCTCCACCCCAGCCTCCTCCGTCCGCCACCCCATCCACCGCCGTCCTCCTCCACCATGCCGAAGCTGATACCCCGACGCCGCCGTCCATTACAAGCGATCAACCTCTCTCATCCACGACTTTGGACCAGTATCCTTGCATCCCGTCCTCTCGCTTCATCCCCGCCGTCGTCCACCTTACCAGCGCTGCTCCTACGACCGTCTTGTCCACCACGCCCCGCCGCCACCGTCTACCCTCCTAGATTTGCTTCCACACCGCCGACAGCCATCGCTACCGCAGCACAGTCAAATTCTCAGTAGGTCCATACATGACGCCGCACCAGAGGCGGCACTCTTTCGTATCTGCTCAACTTATTTATCGCATCAAGAAAATAGATCGCCACTGATTTACTCTGATTTCTTGTCCATCACTTACTTGCTAGTTGAGAGCAAACATTGGTTGCGAAGTTGCCTTTGTCCGGTTTGCACCTTCAGATCCGCCATGGCACGCTCAACACTATACTCCCAATGCTTATGGTTTTCCCCTTTTATATTCCACAAAGTTAAATCACAGTAGACTAAATTTCAAAATTGGGTCAGTCAATTTTTCAGAGCTCGCCGGAGTTTGCCGGTGCGAACGAAGGGGCTCAGGTGGGGACTTTGGTTGTGTGTGTGGGGGG
>LR738712.1:690771376-690951546 GCA_902687465.1 Secale cereale | reverse complement strand
GGGGGGGGGGGGGGGGGGGGTGCTGCTGATTGGGGCAGCGGGTCGGTCTTGTTTCCTTGCTCCTCCGACGACTTGATTGGTCGATTCGGGCGGTCGCCTTCTGGCTTGCTTGGTATCGCTCTCCTATAAAGAAGGGGAGAGGGACAGTGCTCCCCGCCCAGCTCATCCTCTTCTAGTCCGATCCCTTTCCTTCCCAAGTCATGGCGAGAGGGCGTGGACGTGGCCATGCCCCTGCGGAAGCGACCAGGTCTTCCTCTCGTCAGAGGGCGGCGGCGGTCAAAGAAGAGCCAGACGCCCAAGATGAGGGCCATGCTAGAGGTAGAGGCGTCGGCCGAGGTCGTGGTCGGTGAGGCGGTCGAGGCAGAGGCGGGCGAGGATGGGGGACACACACGTCGTCATCATCTTCGTCTCCATCTCCTCCGCCGTCTCTTCCTGCCTCACCATGCGGCCATGTCGGAGACACGGTGCTGGAGTTCATTCTGCAACTGCGTGAGCCACAACGCAGTCACCTTTGTCTTCCTTAAGCATTCACGAGGGTGTTGGAGGTCGACAAACCATCGTGGTTGAGGCTTCACATGGAGGGGTGTTGCAATGGCGCCATGTGGGTGAACACCAAGTTCCGTGCCACTCATGTAATGCTTCTCCGCCGGAGGTGGAAGACCTTAGCGCGTGCCCACTGCTTGATGAAGGGGCACGTCCTCTGATTCAAGATAGCGGAGAGCGATCTGTTCTCCGTCAAGGTCTTCGGGTGCTCAAGAAACAGGCTAGGGTGCTGTGCGAAGAGCTCGACCGATGATGAAAACTCCTCCCCGAGCGACGGTGATGGGGAGGACAGCGACAGGGACGACGAGGGCAGCAAGCGGGAGGATGACGGGTCCGACTAGGTGTCAGACACACCGTCCCTGGGCGGCGCCGACAGCACCATCATTTGCATCGCCAGCCCCTCGAACTTCTCAGGGTCGCCTCCTTGCGCGGCTAGCATTGGGAGGACGGAGAAGACGAAGAACACGAAGAAGGTGGGCGGCTGCCGTCAAGTCGGAGTACATGGGCATCAAATGCCTTTCTCGCGTGTTGCCGGCCCGCTGCCTCATCTCTCGGTTCTTCTCCCAGCGCCATTATCACCAGCCTTCTTCGGGACGGCCACAGGGATGTTCTTTTGGTGCTTTCTGCTGCTCGCGCTTCGCCTAGGTGCTCCCTTTGCCCTTTTCCCATCTTGTTCCATTTCCTGAGGAGAGGGACAAGAAAGGGATTACAGGCACCTTATCTCTTTTCAGTTTTTAAGCCTACGGGTCTTTGTAAGATTTAGGTCTTGTAATCCCCTTGCTCATGTATGCATTCTGTATGAATTGTACTTGTTTACAACACATTAATGGAGAGAAGGGTGTTTGCCGGGTTTCTTTTGTGTGTGGGCAGGGGCCAGACCAAGGAAAGAATCCTTGTTATCTTAAGATAAACATCGTACCCCGGCAACAGGCCTTGCCGTCTTCCTACTCTATAGCTCGACCACATTCACGCCCTTGGCGGAAGTAGGAGCAGAGTAGGACTAGGCCCTTCGTATGCTCCTTTCCCATCACACTACTACCGACTTCCGGTCCAAAATAAAGTTTATTGGACGCAGGGAAGAAGGGAGCATGATGGTATAAGAGCGAGCGAAGTCTCGTACGTTCAAGTTTCATACGGAAGTAAGGAGTGGGGGATGAAGGGCTTATCTGATCTTGTAGTCCCCGGCAACCTTGTCTTGCCGTGGTTGGACCCTTGGACCTGCAGCCCCCGACAACTTTAGTTCGCCGTGGTCGGAGTGTCGGCCTGTCCTCTTTCTCCCAAATAGCCCAGCAGAAATGTCCATGCATCCTGTGAACAAAAGAGGATGGAAAGGAACAGAGAGGCTCACACTCGACCTCTATACTAGGGGTTAGTCGCCGCCAAGCACTATCAACCCTAACAGAGAAAGAGGCTTAACCTAGCATGCATGCTAAAACTTAGGGCGCCAACGCTTCATTTATTTATGCTCAGGGTCTACGCCTGGCTTTGTATGAAGGGTTACATGCCTTGCCGGCAAGGCTTGTACAAAAGGGTGGGTTGCCGATCGAGGAGCCCGAAAACCGTTCCTTACGGGTAAAACTTGCGAAGATGTTCGATGTTCCAGGAGTTGCTCACCGGAATACCATCTTTGGTCTCCAGGCGGACTGCGCCAGGCCTGGTGACTCGTATTACTCGATAAGGGCGTTCCCACTTCGACGTCAACTTATTGGAATTCTTGGCCGACTGAACGCGCCGAAGAACAAGGTCGCCTTCCTCAAATCTTCAGGCATGAACCTTGCGGCTATGGTAGCGGCGCAAGGCTTGCTCGTAGTGTGCTGCTCGCACAGCCGCCCGAAGACGATCTTCCTTGAGGAGCGTTGCGTCATTTTACCGCAGTTGCTCTTGCTCAAGCTCATCGTAAGCGAGCACTCGGGGTGAACCATATGTGAGTTCCGTGGGAAGAACTGCTTCCGCCCCGTAAACGAGGGAGAAGGGTGTCTGGCCGGTGGCTCGATTTGGTGTCGTTCTGATTAACCAAAGAACCGTCGGCAATTCATCAATCCAGCGCCTTCCGCACTTGTGTAGCCTGTCAAAAGTCCTTCTCCGGAGGCCTCGCAGTACTTCAGCATTTTCCCTCTCTGCCTGGCCGTTGCTTCGAGGATGCGCAATAGAAGCAAAACAGACCTTGCTGTCGAGGTCTTGAATGTACTGCATGAAGGTGTGGCTTGTGAACTGTGTGCCGTTGTCGGTGATGACCCTGTTTGGTACACCAAAACGGCAGACTAGGCCCTTGAAGAATTTGACGGCTGATTGTGTTGTAACCTTTCTCACTGCTTCCACCTCTAGCCACTTTGTGAACTTGTCGATTGCAACGTACAAGTACTCAAAGCCCCCGATGACACGGGGAAAGGGGCCCAGTATGTCGAGCCCCCAGACCAAGAATGGCCAGGAAAGACGGATTGTTTGGAGAGCTTGAGCTGGTTGATGAAGCTTCTTTGAATAGAACCGACTCGCTTCACACTTGGTTACTAGTGTCGTTGCATCATGGAGGGTAGTGGGCCAGAAGAAACTTTGCAGGAATGCCTTGCCGGTAAGGGCCCTCGACCCTATGTGGGAGCCACATATGCCTCCATGTATCTCTGCCAACAGCTCCAGTCCCTCCTCCTGGGGAATGCACTTCAATTTCATGCCGTTCGGCCTTTTTCTGTACAAGACGTCATCGACGAACTGATACATGGCAGACCGACGGGCTACTTTCTCCGCTTCTTCCTGCTCCTGAGGAAGCTCCCCTGCTTGGAGAAATCGGACAGTATGTTGTGCCCATGCCCGAGCCTGGGGCTCAATGGCAAGGACTCACATCTCCTTTGCCATAGGAGAAGCTGTCTCCACGGCCAGGGCTTGACGCCTTGCCGGAGTCGGCCGCCCTACGGCAGGCTCAGCGTCCCCGACAACATCTTTGTCGACAACCCCTGGGGGCTCGGCAGGAAAGTACTTGCCGGGGCCTGATTTCCTTCGGTTGTTCTACTCTGTTGATGGTTCAACGGATGGTTGAGTTAACCGAAGCACAAAGGTACCTAGTTCCACAGGTAGTTTGAGGGCGGCGCGCTTTGACAAGTAGTCGGTGAGGTCGTTCTCCACTCGGGGAACATGCTCTGCTTGTATACCGTCAAAACGCTCCTCTAGCTTCCTCACTTCATCTACGTAGGCCTCCGTCAATGGGCTATGGTAATCCTTGTTAACTTGCTTGACGACAAGCTACGAATCACCCCTGACGATGAGCTTCTTGATTCCGAGGTCTGCCCCAATCCTGAGACCTGCAAGCAGTCCCTCGTACTCGGCAGTGTTGTTCGTTGACATCTCCTTGGGGAAGTGCATCTGGACCACATACTTGAGGTGCTCTCCGGTGGGCGCAACGAGCAGCACACCAGCACCGACACCTTGCAGCGAGAAAGCGTCGTCAAAGTACTTAATCAAGTCATGACTTGTTTCCTTGCCGGGGAGAGTGGTCTCCTGGATCTCTTCGTCGGGCGTAGAGGTCCATTCTGCAACGAACTCCGCCAAGACTCTACTCTAAATCATCGAAGTGCTTTCAAACTTCAAACCAAAGGTCGACAGTTCCAAGGCCCATTCCACAATCCTCCCTGTCGCATCTGGGTTATGCAATATCCGCTGCAACGGGAGGCGGGTGACGACGGTAATTTCATGTGCTTGGAAGTAAGGACGCAGCTTCCTCGAGGCCATAAGGAGACCGAAGAGAAATTTCTGCACACCGGAGTACCTCGACCTAGCCCCCTGCAGGAGGGAGCTGACAAAGTAAACCGGGTGCTGCATCACCTTCTTCTTCTACACTACTTCATTTGGTTGCGTCGCTTCTGTCCCAGTGGCTTCAGGTTCTGTCGTTGCTATTGCTTCCGTATTGACCTCTCTCTGGGCTACTAGCGCGGCACTGACCACTTGATTCGTCGCCGCTAGATATAGCAGCAACGGCTCTTGTGGTTTGGGCGCGACCAGTATTGGCGTCGAGGAGAGGTATTTCTACAAATCTTGTGGTGCTGCTTCGGCTTCTGTGGTCCACTCCATTGGGCCCGCCTTTTTAGAGATTTTGAAAAAGGGAAGGGCTCGCTCGGCAGATTAGGAGATGAATCTGCATATGGCGGCAACGCAGCCAGCAAGCCGACGGACATCCTTGATCCGCCTGGGTGCGTCAATTTTCTCGCTAGCCTTGATCTTGTCTGGATTCACCTCGATACCACGCTGTGACACGAAGAAACCGAGAAGCTTGCCGGACGGAACGCCGAAGACACACTTCTCAGGTTTCAGCTTGAGCTTGATCTTGCGCAAATTCACAAACGTCTCTTCTAAATCTTGTATGAGCGTTGCCTTGTCCTTGGTTTTGACCACTATGTCATCCATATAGGCTTCCATATTTCTATGTAGCTGAGGCTCAAAACCAATTTGGACTGCTCTTGCGAATGTTGAGCTAGCACTCTTCAACCCAAAAGGCATTCGTATGAAACAATACGTACCACATTGGGGGTGATGAATGTTGTCTTCTCTTCATCCTCTCTCGTCATGAAGATTTGATGGTATCCTGAGTAAGCGTCAAGCAATGATAATAGGTCACCCCCAGCCGTGGATTCTACGATCTAGTCAATGCATGTCAACGGGAAAGGGTCCTTTGGACAGGCCTTATTGATGTCTGTGTAATCAATACACAGTCTCCACTTCCCATTTGCCTTGCGCACCACCACCTGATTGGCCAACCATGTTGGATGGAGTACTCCTTTCACCAAGCCTGCCGCCTCCAACTTCCTGGTTTCCTCTGTGATGAACTCTTGCCGTTCGAGAGCTTGCTTCCTGACCTTCTGCTTGACGGGCCGCGCATGAGGGCAGACAGCAAAATGGTGCTCAATCACCTCCTTGGGAACGCCGGGGATGTCGGATGCTTGCCACGCAAACACATCGACATTCGCCCGCAGGAAGGTGATGAGCGCGCCTTCCTATTTGTTGTCGAGAGTGGATCTTATGGTGAAAGCCCCTCCCGTGACATCCTCCTTGACGGACACCTTCTTGGTTTCTGGTGGTGCAGCTCTACATTTCTTGCTCTTGCCGGTGGAGCTCTCTGGCACGTCCTCGATGGGAGCGCTACACTCCGAAGAGGCGTGCTTGCCGGAGTGGGTGTGAGAAGTCTTACCAGTCTTCCTTCCTCCTGGGGCTTCAGCGGTAGGAGCAAGTGCCTTGGCGGCAGTCGCTGCAACTGCCTCCCTGTAAAGTTGATTAGCGCAGATCAGCGCATCCTTCTAGTCGGAGGTGACAGTGATGATGGTCATCGGCCCAGGCATCTTCAGTGTGTTGTAGGCGTAATGTGATGCTGCCATGAACTTGGCCAACGCTGGGCGGCCGAGGATCCCATTGTAAGGCAAGGGGATCTCGGCAACATAAAAAACAACACTCGTTGTCCTATAGTTCAGCTCGCCTCCAAATGTCATGGGCAGCGTGACTTTACCCTTTGGCTGACTCCTTCCTGGGTTGACCCGTTGAAACGTGCCCGTCTCTTCTAGGTCTCCATGAGGAATCTGCAGCCTTTTGATCACAACGGGCGAGATCAATTTCAGACCGGCCCCGCCATCGACCAGCATTTTTGTCACCTTGAGGTTGCGTGTTGTCGGTGAAACCAACAATGGGAAACACTCGACCATAGTTGTGTGATCAGGGTGATCATCGATGTAAAAAATGATAGGTGTGCCAGACCACTTCAGCAGTTTCTGGGCATCGATCGATGGTTCTGCTGCTGTGATCTCACGCGCCCACTGCTTGAGCTGGCGGAGAGAGGCGTGCAGAGAGGCACCACCGTCGACACACACGGCCTCCGTAGCATTCTGGAACTCTTGCTCGCTGGACTCGTCGTCCTCATCATGATCATCGCCTTCTTGCTTCTTGTCGCGGCCTCTGGCGGGCCTTTCTTGTTGGTTATCCTTGCTGCCGCGGCCAGGCTGGCCGCCACGCTTCTTGTCGGATCCCTCAGCACCATCTTGGCCCTTCTCCTTGTCCTGCCTTTCATACCCAGCTTTTTGTTTCTCTGCTAGCTGCTCGACTTGCCGGCAATTCTGGAGGTCATGGCCCTTGGTGCGGTGGATCTTGCAGTACTGCTTGTCGGAGCCTCCTGGCATGTCGGCAGCCGCCAAGGCCCGACAGGCGACACACCTGACAACTTCTTTGCCGGGGTCGTCTACCTTGGTCTTCTTGGCAGCACCGGCGTCGTCAGATCCCTCGACGGCAAGCACGGCCTTGCCCTTGCGTTTCCTGTTGCAGCGTCGGCCCTTCTTCGCTGGGGCGACAACGTCTTTGTCTGAGGAATCGGTTTCCACACCGACGTCTTCACCGGGGTACTTCCTTCCCTCTTCGGCCCGAGCGCATCTGTCAGCCAGAACATAGAGTTCGGCCACATCCTTGACGTTATTCATCGCTACCTCTTCGCGCA
The DNA here is from genome assembly GCA_902687465.1 of Secale cereale. Lineage (NCBI taxonomy): Eukaryota > Viridiplantae > Streptophyta > Magnoliopsida > Poales > Poaceae > Secale > Secale cereale. Next base: position 690,944,543 of record LR738712.1, on the reverse strand, counting down.
TCTTGTGGTTACGCACATTCTGATGGAATGCGCTAATGATGGCATCATGATGAACATATGGGATGTTGTATTGTACTCGGCTGAATCTCTGTATGTACTTGCATAGGTTTTCACCTTCTTTCTGGGGGATGACATGCAAATCGCTTGCCTGGCCATGAGCATGGCGCCCTCTCGTAAAGGCGCCAACAAACTCATGGCACAGGTCTGACCATGAAGAAATAGAATCTACTGGCAAGTGCATCAACCATGACATGGCATTGGGTTTAAGCACCAACGGGAAGTAATTGGCAAGCACCTTGTTGTCACGTGCTCCGGCGGCCTGCATCACGATGGTGTAGATGCTGAGGAACTCTGATGGGTGAGTCTTGCCATTGTACTTCTCGCCGATGTCAGGCTTGAATGTGCGGTGAGTGGGCCACTGGAACTGCCGCAGCTCACGGGTAAAGGCTGGACAGCCTACCTCGTAAGGTAAGCCTCCACGGCCCCCAGTGCTGGGTGGTCCGCAGTGGGCCCTGCCCGCCTGTCTGACTGATGGCGTGCTTTGCGCCAGCGCTCGATGGTAGTTCGAGTGTCTTCATGGGCTCGCTCCCGAAGAACTTGGCGCTGATGGCAGTGGGTCCGCGGGTCGGACGACGCTATGGAAATGTTATCACAAGCAGCGTCCCGACGGACCGGTGCCCGTGGTAAGTGGCAAGGAGGAGGAGAATGCACCATGGCTGCAGCGCCTCCGGTCCTTCCACCACTGGTGTGCGGTCGCTCGACAGAGCGTTGGCCTGAGGGCCCCGCTGGCCGTGGCTCGTCTTTGTTGGCGATGCCGACGAGGCTCCGGATGGTGGCTCTCCACTCGTCGAGCTTCTCCGCAGGAGGAGGGAAGTCGAGGAGCAACTGCGTGCACGCAAAGGCCTCTGCCGGTGTGGGCGGTGGCGAAAGCTGTGTGGACTGTGATGTGCTCTGACTTCTAACCATGTTAGAAGGAGCTCTATCATGGCCCTGCGGCTGTACGTCGTTTCCGCCAGCACCTCGGCGAGCATGTTGGTCTTCTACGTCCCGTGAATGATGCGTAGGGCTCTTTCCACGGCGGCGCCCGGGGTCATCAGTGTGGCGACGCTGTTCATAACGCACGACCTGGGAGGAGCGCATTGTGGGCGCCGGCGTGGGCGTTTTGGAAGTCGTCGCGCTGCCCGTACGTGGCACGACGTCGCTCTTGGAGGGCCCCGCGCCGCCTACGGGGGGGCGGCTCCGCCTTTGGACTTGGCGGCGTGTGGGTCGTCGTCTTGTGCACGAACGATGCCGCTTCCCATGCTTCTGCTGGTAGAGTGACGCGGGTGTTCGCGGGCCGCACCATGTCTCCCATCCGCGACCACCTCGTCGCCAGCCCGCACCGGCACGGGCCGTTCGGCTCCAGATGAACCGATCGCCGTGATCGTCTTCTTCTTGGGAGCCATGGCGAAGAAGAACTGCTAAACTAACTGCGAGACCAGATTTTCACAACTGCGACCCCCTACCTGGGGCGCCAAAGATGTCGGGGTAATGACACCCATGGGATCACTGGAATCCCTTCTACGGTTGATGGGCGTGGGGTTGTGCAAAGAGTGGGTCTAGGAGTCAGCACAGGGATCGTTTACCCAAGTTCGGGCCGCGAAGATGCGTAATACCCTAGTCCTGCTTTAGTGTGTATTTGAGTGTTCTTGAGTTCTTGAACTAGCTACGGTGTGTGTCTAGTCCAAAAGATCCAACTCCTTCTCCAGTATGCGCCGGGCCTCCTTTTATAGTCAAAAGGGGCTGCCACAGTGGCACACAGGAGGTGGAAAGGTATGAAGTGTACAAGCTTATCTCATGCCATTATGGGGCAAGACGCATTAAATGCGCCACTTAGGTATCCACCTGCTTTATCGGGGATGGGAACGAGGCCCGTCCAGTCCGCTGCTGCTCCATCTGGTTGAGACGCGTGTCCAGGTCGCAGGCAGCTGAGATGGCGTGGTGGTAGGGTCTTCATGAAGATCTGCATGCCACCACGCAGGTGCTTAACTAGCTGGATCAGGAACCACGTACTGCCACGTGGGTACTTGCCTGAGCTAGGGTCAGCCGCCGAGCTGAGGCGATGATGGGGCAGCAATGGCTTGCCGTGGTCTTGCGTCTGTTCCCGACAAGGGTCTTGCCGGGGCCTGTGTGAGCGTCCTCGGCAAGAGGCTTGCTAGGGCTTCGGGGGTGTCTTCGGCAACGAGCCTTGCCGGGGCCTCGTGGGCATCCTCAGCAAGAAGCCTTGCGGTCGTCTTGTCTTCTGGTTCTCATCTTAGGATTCGTAGACCCTTCTCTTTTACAAAGATCTGCATGCCATAACGTAGGTGCTTCCCAAGTCTTGGTTCCAACATTGTTGACGGTGTCCGCGCTCCTAGGCTCAAGGGTGGCTGCACCGGAGGTATTGGGTGAGTTGCCCCGGCAAGGGTTCTTGCCGAGGTCGTGCAGGCCGCCCCTGCAAGGGTCTTGTCGGGGAAGCCTATCTTGTTGCTTGGCCTTCATGCACCACTATCTTGGCGCTGCTCTGGTAGTCTTGTGCTTTGGTTTCCCTCCTCTGCTTTGTTAAGTGTGGTCGCAGGCGTGGCTCTGACTACCCGTGCATAAGTAAGGGGTACAAAGGAGCGCCCCTACTTTTGTACACCGACACCGGAAGGGTTTCGGGGGTCACCGGATAAATACCGGAGTACCGGGAGGTTACCTGAACCCCCGGGGAGTATATGGGCCTTATTGGGCATTAGGGGAGAGAGATAGGCCGCCTAGGGCTGGGAAGGGCACCCCCAAGCCTAGTCCTATTGGACTAGGGGGAAGGGACGGCGCCCCTGTGACACCCCGAGACCGGTGCGCCAGGTGTCAGCTAGTTATTCGTTGTCAGTGCCTTGTCATCTGCTTGCGTGTTGCATCTTTGCCATGTCATCATGTGTGTGCATCAGCATGTTTTCAAAACTTGCATCCGCTCGAGTCCCCTCGTCCTTCCCGTTGTCCGTTCTGAGCCCAGACACACTCACACACGCCTGCGGTGCCTCCGAATATTTATTTTGTGAGTGGCCGAAAAATGTTCTCGGAATGGGTTGAAACTTGGCGTGTGGTCTTATTATAGTGTAGACAGGCAACCTGCCAAATTTCATCGCATTTGGAGCTCGTTTGATAGCCCAACGGTTATATATAGCGGCACTAGTCGCCGGTCATTTCGTCGGACGTTTTCGGTCTCCGAAAACCCCCGCGGGCCTCTTCTCTACTCTCCCCACAACCCCTCCTACACAGCCCACTACCTCCTCTTAGCCCAACCTAACTCCCCTCGCGATCGGATCCGTCGGATCGCGATCGGAGGGCTCTAAAACCCCTCCAAACTCCAAACCCTAGCCCTCCTACTATAAATGGACTGCCCCTAGTCCATTTTTGGCCTTCCCCTACCTCCCTCCTCAAATTCCGCACAGTGCTTCCACTCTCGCCGCACCGTGCTTCCACCGTCGCCGCGCCGTGCTTCCACCCTCGCCGTGCCGTGCTTCCACCGTCGCCGCGCCGTGCTTCCACCGTCGCCGCGCTGAGCTTCCACCGACCGTCGCCAGTGCAACCGCCTCGCCACGCGGGCCCCGCAGGCCCAACGCCGGCCCGCTCCTCCGGGCCAGATCTCGCAGCCCGCGCCCCGCCTTCACCTCCGCCTCCGGCCAGCCCTCCGCCGCCGTTCCCACCTCGCCGCCGACGGGCGAAGGCCGCCGCCACCTCCGGCCACAGCTCGCCGCCGCCGGGAGCTCCGACGGCCGCCACTCCTCGCCGCCAGCCCTCGTCACTGTTCGCGGCGCCCTCAAGGCCGCCGCCGGCCTCCTCTCGCCGCCCCTCTCGCCGGCGAGGCCTCGCCACCCCTTGCCGCCGGGCTCCCAGCCGCCGTCGAGGCACCAGCCGCCGGCCCCGAGCGCTGGAAGGACGGGATCGAGGGCAGCCTCGATCGCTCCGCCAGATCCAGGCGCCCGAACCCTAGCGGGTTCCGATCCGGTACCCGATCCGCCTGGGACCCGCTCCGCCGCCCGACCCGCGACCCGCTTCGGACCCGTTGACCGCATCCGACCCGTTTGACCCCGATCCAGCAGGTTGACTTCGTGTTTTTCTTCTAAGTCCCTAGTGTTTTTCAGTGTCTGATGCATTTTTGTGATGAGGATAACTTTTGCTGTGCTTATCCGTTTTGTGCATATGATATGTCAAAATGATCGTGGTGACATGTACTATGTTTTGTTCCGTTGTGCCATGCATGTTTGAGGCCATCTAGATGTCTTAATCTTCATGGGAAGAGTGCTACTTGTTATAAACTGCTGCTATTAGTTGCTTTCATGCCATGTTTGAGATGTGATAACTTGTTGCATGTTTATCCAAATGAAGCAAATGATGTGTCCACATGTTCTTCATGAGATGCTCTACATGTTGGTTGCTTTAGCTTGCATGATAGATTTCATCTGCCATGTTTATCTCCTTTGCAAAAGTGCATGTGACTGTTAGGTTCTTAAACTTGTTACGAGATGCCTAGTTGAGGAGCTCGTTGATATTGATGTGGTTGTCCTCATGTTGCATGCTTATATATTTTGGACTCCCCATCATGTGTACTTTGTTGTGGTGCAAGCCACTTGCCATGTTATGCTTTGAGGTGACTTAAACTTGCTCACAAACATGCCATGATATTACTGCTGTTTTAACACTTAGTGAAATTTCACTAAGTCTGGAATCTGTAATTTCCAGATGCCATGTTTGCCTGTTGTTCTAGGAAAATCCATGAAAGTTTTGGGGTGACTATTGAGGATTCCTTATTGTATATGTTGTTGGCTATCCATTCATGCTCTCACATGCTCATTTGGGTGGCTTTAGAATATTAAACTCTTGCTCCCAAGTTGCTATAAAATACCGCTGTCAGGTTTTGTTCTCATGTTCAAAATGTTATAGCTTGTTGCTATTGATCCATGCCTCTTTTGGAGATGCTCCAATGGAATTGTTTGCTGTAGGATATGTCTACTTCATGTTCATGCTTCTTATGACCATGTTTGAGTGCTGTAGCTTATATTTATCATGCTCCACAGTTGCTATGTGGCTGTTAATTTCAGCTTGTTGTCATATCTTGTTTCATGTGTATCTTTTAGCCCGTTGCTCCGTTTGGAGTGTTCCTTATATGAAACTTGTGTGATTTTGCATGTAGAATCATAATATCATCTTGTTTTCATGTTTGGTGTGAGTTTAGATGATGTTTGGGTGCATCTTGCACCATTGCCATGTTGTGCTTCCTACCTTGTCATGCTGTGCTTCCTACATTGCCATGTTATGCTTCCTGTATAGACTTGTTGTGCTTCCTATATAGACTTGTTTGCATCATACTTGCTTAAGCACATTGCCATGTTTCCTGTGATGTTTTATGTGCTTCCTACCTTGCCATGTTGTGCTTCCTGTATAGATTTGTCATGCACCATATCTTGCCATGTATTGCATCATATAGACTTGTGTTGTTTTGCTGTGCTTCCTATCTTGCCATGTTTTGCTTCCTGTGTAGACTTTCTGTGCATCATAAATAGACTTGTTGTGCATCCTACTTGGTAGTGCATATTGTCATGTTCTTGAGTGGTTTGTTTACCGTATTGCTTGCTTCTTCTCGTTAGTGCTTGTTCCGTTACGTTCGTGAGGATGCGTTCGTCTACCCGTGGTTCTTCTTCGAGGCTTCTTCTTCGTCTTCTTCATGGATCCGTTCTTCTTCCTTGCGGGATCTCAGGCAAGATGATCATACCCTTGGATACCTTAACTATCATTGCCATGCTTAGTAGTCTCGATGCTATCGTTACATGTCGCGCTACCCATCTTTATTGTCAGCCTCTCCTTGTTGCCATGAAACCTCTAACCTTTGACACCTTCCTAGCAAAACCATTGTTTGGCTATGTTACCGCTTGCTCAGCCCCTCTTATAGCGTTGTTAGTTGCAGGTGAAGATGAAGATCGTTCTAGGAGGGAACTTGTTGTTGGAATATCACAATATGTTATATATATAATAACACACCTATATACTAGGCATGGGTGGAAGGCTTGGCCTTTTGCTCGGTGTTTTGTTCCACTCATGCCACCTTAGGCGCCGATAAACCGGCATTATGTTCCTTGATTTTGCGTTCCTGACACGATGGGTATATTGGGACCCCTTGACAGTTCGTCTTTGAATAAAACTCCTCCAGCAAGGCCCAACATTGGTTTTAATTTGCTCATAATAACAACTTAATTAATTAATTAATTGCATAGGGAGTTAGCGCTACCCGAGGATTCTTTCTACATAGCAGGGGGGCCAGTGCTGATGGTGTTGGTCCCAAACGGGGGTCCTGCAGGGCCACCACGGGGAAACTCGAGGTTTGGTTTTACCTGTAGCATCACCCATCCGGTCGTGGCCTGAGACGAGATACGCGCGGCTACTATCAGGATGTCGACAGACCGGGAGGTCTTGCTGGACTTGTTTTACCATTATCGAAATGTCTTGTGCACCGGGATGCCGAGCCTGATCGGATTTCCCTAAGATAAGGGGTGATGATATTATATTTATCACTTCAGCTAATCGTGAGAGCTTGTGATGGGCTAAGTTGGGACACCCCTGCAGGGTTATGATCTTTCGAAAGCCGTGCCCGCGGTTATGTGGCAGATTGGAATTTGTTAATGTCCGGTTGTAGAAAACTTGACAGAGGATCCGAAGTAAAACACACAACTGTGTGAGTAACCGTGACTGTCTCTTTTCACTTTGAGAAGAGAACACGGTGGGGTTATGTTTGACTCGTATGTAGTTCAGGATCTTTAGCGATCACTACTATTTGCGACCGTTTGCGTAGATGCTCATCTTATTCTTGTACTCGTAAGTTAGCCACCATATTTTGCTTAGCCGCTGCTGCAACCTCACCACTTTACATCTTCCTACCTATTAAGCTTTGATAGTCTTGTTACCCATGGTTATGGGATTGCTGAGTCCTCGTGGCTCACAGATACTACAACAACAGTTGCAGGTGCAGGTTTCCGATGTCTTGACGTGAGAGCGTTGATCGTTGTATGGAGTTCTTTCTTTCTTCTTCTTCTTCTTCTTCTTTTTCTTCAGTCTTGGGTTAGGTTCCTGGTCGGCAGCTTGGGATAGCAGATGGATGTCTTGTGTTTTTCTTGTTTGTATCCGTAGTCGGATACTTTGTATTGAGGTTGTTGTATTCATGTGACTTGTATGTAATGTTGTATCCCCATGTATGTATGTAATGGTACGATGTAATGATATCCATCTTGCTAAGCGCCCGAAATGCGGTTGTGCCCCAATCACGTAAGTGTCACGTGATCGGGATAGAATCGCATCTTGGGCCTGACAAGTTGGTATCAGAGCCTCGACCGACCATAGGAGCCCCCTTGATTGATCGTAGTCTGGCCGTTGTTGAGTCTAGCAAAAAACTTTTTTTCGGAGTCTAGTTATATCGGAGAGTAGGTATTCTTTTTACTCCCCTGCCCCTTCGTCGCTCTGGTGAGCAATCTTGACGTATGTGTTTTGAATTACTCCTCTTCCCCTTCAATTTTTTTTTAGGATTTCGTGGTTAGTTTTCATTCGTTGCGTTGTTAGTTCTTTCATCTGGTGCATCTCTTGTCAAGTGGACTCGACGCTCTTCTTCTTTGCAAGTTCAATCCTTAGTTCTTTTCAACTGATGGTGTTTTCCCCGTTCGAAGTTGTCTTTCTTTTTCCCACCCGCCCACCCTTTTGCTTGTCGGAGCCGGAGTCATTAATCGAGTATCCTTCCTACTCGTGTGAATCCTTTGCATTCTTTCCTCAGTTATTTCAACTGGTGAATTCTCGTCTAGTTCGTCATCCTTCATATTTTTCCTTCTCCGATGAATTCTCCTCTCGTTCGGCATTCATCATCTCTTTTCTTTTCCAATGGATTCAATTCTAGTTTTCGGTGTTCATCATAATCTTTTCCCTCGGCTCAATTGTTTCCTCTTGCTCGTTCGTCTCTCGCCATTAATTGTTCCGGTGTTCCAAAGACATTCTCTAGAGATTTGTCTGTGTTCCAATTAATTTGAGGTTGTCACCTCATTCGAGTTTTTCAATTGTTCCGGTGCATCATCTCCTTTGCATTCCATTTCAACGGTGTTTTCCCTTCGGTGGGCTCATAACCCACAGGTCTTTCCCAGGATCATACCCGACTCTTCTAATTTTCCGGAGTGTTCCGAAATTCTTTTCAAGTGTGACGTAAGTATGGATTCCATCAGTCATATGCCTTCTCCAAGATCACTTTTAATTCTTTTCATCGGTGGTTCAACCTTTTCCTCATTTCGTTCATCCGGAGTATTTCATTATTTCTTTTCTTTGTGTCTCTCCGAAGGTCATCATTTCAGAAGATTTCTTCGTTCTCAGTTTTCAACTTCGCCCTCCAAATATTCTTCATCGATGCCTCTTCGTCCGTCTCACATTCTTTCCGGTGCTTGTTCAAGTATTCTTTAATCAGTTCACAATCTCTTCGTTCTCGTCATTCTAATTTCCTCAAGTGCTTTATTCTTCCCGGCGATTCATTCTATTGTATTCACTCAATTTCAATTCTTCTCGGTGGTTTGTTATTTTCATCATTCGATTAATTCTTCCTGGTGGTTCTCTCAAGAGTTCTTTTCCGGCGTTATCATATCAATCCATTCATTTTATTCCAATCCGACCGGTGTTTCATGAAGATTTTCGCAAGTTCGTGATATATCCTTCTTTAATCAATTTCATCAAGAATAAGTAGTGTGCAAGTCCATTGCTTCTCATCAATTTATTGGTGGAGGATAAGCATAACATAATTCTTATTCTTTTCATCAAGTTGATTTATTCCTTCCTTCGGAGTTTATTCTCCATGAATAAATTCTAGTTCCAGGTCCTTTCATCTTTTCTTTCCGGAGTTCAAGTTTTTCTCGGTTATATCGTCGGAACCCCTTCTAATCATCGCAAGGCTATAATCTTATTCTTTTCATCCGTCATTTCTATATCATCATTCTTTCGTTCCCGGAGTTCTTCGTGGAGGTTCATCGCCATTCAAATTATTCTTCAAAGTTCAGCTAATTCTTCTGGAGTAGCTAAAGCATTCTTATTCTTTTGCCTCTCGAGTGCAAATAATTCTCCATATTCTTTTGAAGTGGAGTTTTGCATTTCTTATTCTCAGCTAATCCATCTTTTGGTTGTGGCATAATTCACCTCAAGTTTTGAGATGATTTTCATAAGTCCACAACAAGATTATTCTTTTGTTGTTGATTTTCTCAACAACTCCGTTCAAGCCTTTTTGTGAAGATGCCCTTTCAATCCATTAGTGATGGAAGTTGTCTTCTTCTTCCCCTTCTTCTCATTCCATTATTTCCATTCTTCCGGAGGCTTGGTGTTGTACTCTCATCGAGTATCGTTCCATCTTCTCAAGTTCTCGTTCTATTCCATTCTTGTTCAACCGGTGTGCTTTTCCTTCAGTTTTCAGCCGGAGTTCTGCCCGAATTCCTTCGTCCAAATTCGTTTCTATCTCTTTTAACCGGAGTGGTTTCAATGTCTCCCTTGTCATTTAAACTCTTGGTTCTTGTCATATTCTTTGTTCCTCTTGTTTAACGAAGTCCTTGAAACTTCGTTCTACTTCGTTGCATTCTTAGTTTCAAGTGGCTCAACCTCTCAAGGTTCTTTGCTTTCACTCTTTTGTCTTCGAAGAACTTTGTTCTTCCTTTTTCCTTCCCGTCTCGTTCCTAAGATCTCGGGACGAGATCTCTTGTTTGTAGGGGAGTGTTGTGACACCCCGAGAGCGGTGCGCCAGGTGTCAGCTAGTTATTCGTTGTCAGTGCCTTGCCATCTGCTTGCGTGTTGCATCTTTGCCATGTCATCATGTGTGTGCATCAGCATGTTTTCAAAACTTGCATCCGCCCGAGGCCCCTCGTCCTTCCCGTTGTCCGTTCTGAGCCCAGACACACTCACACGCGCCCGCAGTGCCTCCGAATATTTATTTTGTGAGTGGCCAAAAAATGTTCTCGGAATGGGTTGAAACTTGGCGTGTGGTCTTAATATAGTGTAGACAGGCCACCTGCCAAATTTCATCGCATTCGGAGCTCGTTTGATAGCCCAACGGTTATAGATAGCGGCACTAGTTGCCGGTCATTTCGTTGGACGTTTTCGGTCTCCGAAAACCCCCTCGGGCCTCTTCTCTACTCTCCCCACAACCCCTCCTACACAGCCCACTACCTCCTCTTGGCCCAACCTAACTCCCCTCGCGATCGGATCCGTCGGATGGCGATCGGAGGGCTCTAAAACCCCTCCAAACTCCAAACCCTAGCCCTCCTACTATAAAAGGACTGCCCCTAGTCCATTTTTGGCCTTCCGCTACCTCCCTCCTCAAATTCCGCGCAGTGCTTCCACTCTCGCCGTGCCGTGCTTCCACCGTCGCCACGCCGTGCTTCCACCGTCGCCGCGCCGTGCTTCCACCGTCGCCGCGCCGTGCTTCCACCGTCGCCGCGCCGTGCTTCCATCGTCGCCGCGCCGTGCTTCCACCGTCGCCGCGCTGAGCTTCCACCGACCGCCGCCAGTGCTTCCGCCCCGCCGCGCGGGCCCCGCAGGCCCAGTGCCGGCCCGCTCCTCCGCCAGATCCGGGCCAGATCTCGCAGCCCACGCCCTGCCTTCACCTCCGCCTCCGGCCAGCCCTCCGCCGCCGTTCCCACCTCGCCGCCGCCGGGCGAAGGCCGCCGCCACCTCCGGCCGAAGCTCTCCGCCGCCGGGAGCTCCGACCGCCGCCACTCCTCGCCGCCGGCCCTCGTCGCTATTCGCGCCGCCCTCAAGGCCGCCGCCGGCCTCCTCTCGCCGCCCCTCTCGTCGGCGAGGCCGCGCCGCCCCTCGCCGCCGGGCTCCCAGCCCCCGTCGAGGCACCAGGCGCCGGCCCCGAGCGCTGGAAGGACAGGATCGAGGGCAGCCTCGATCGCTTCGCCAGATCCAGGCGCCCGAACCCTAGCGGGTTCCGATCCAGTGCCCGATCCGCCTGGGACCCGCTCCGCCGCCCGACCCGCGACCCACTTCGGACCCGTTGACCGCATCCGACCCGTTTGACCCGATCCAGCAGGTTGACTTCGTGTTTTTCTTCTAAGTCCCTAGTGTTTTTCAGTGTCTGATGCATTTTTGTGATGAGGATAACTTTTGTTGTGCTTATCCGTTTTGTGCATATGATATGTCAAAATGATCGTGGTGACATGTACTATGTTTTGTTCCATTGTGCCATGCATGTTTGAGGCCATCTAGATGTCTTAATCTTCATGGGAAGAGTGCTACTTGTTATAAACTGCTGCTATTTGTTGCTTTCATGCCATGTTTGAGATGTGATAACTTGTTGCATGTTTATCCAAATGAAGCAAATGATGTGTCCACATGTTCTTCATGAGATGCTCTACATGTTGGTTGCTTTAGCTTGCATGAGAGATTTCATCTGCCATGTTTATCTCCTTTGCAAAAGTGCATGTGACTGTTAGGTTCTTAAACTTGTTACGAGATGCCTAGTTGAGGAGCTCGTTACTATTGATGTGGTTGTCCCCATGTTGCATGCTTATATGTTTTGGACTCCCCATCATGTGTACTTTGCTGTGGTGCAAGCCACTTGCCATGTTATGCTTTGAGGTGACTTAAACTTGCTCACAAACATGCCATGATATTACTGCTGTTTTAACACTTAGTGAAATTTCACTAAGTCTGGAATCTGTAATTTCCTGATGCCATGTTTGCTTGTTGTTCTAGGCAAATCCATGATAGTTTTGGGGTGACTATTGAGGATTCCTTGTTGTATATGTTGTTGGCTATCCATTCATGCTCTCACGTGCTCATTTGGGTGGCTTTAGCATATTTAACTCTTGCTCCCAAGTTGCTATAAAATACTGCTGTCAGGTTTTGTTCTCATGTTCAAAATGTTATAGCTTGTTGCTATTGATCCATGCCTCTTTTGGAGATGCTCCAATGGAATTGTTTGCTGTAGGATATGTCTACTTCATGTTCATGCTTCTTATCACCATGTTTGAGTATGGTAGCTTATATTTATCATGCTCCAAAGTTGCTATGTGGTTGTTAATTTCAGCTTGTTGTCATATCTTGTTTCATGTGTATCTTTTAGCTCGTTGCTCTGTTTGGAGTGTTCCTTATATGAAACTTGTGTGATTTTGCATGCAGAATCATAATATCATTTTTTTTTCATGTTTGGTGTGAGTTTAGATGATGTTTGGGTGCATCTTGCACCGTTGCCATGTTGTGCTTCCTACCTTGTCATGCTGTGCTTCCTACATTGCCATGTTATGCTTCCTGTATAGACTTGTTGTGCTTCCTATATAGACTTGTTTGCATCATACTTGATTAAGCACATTGCCATGTTTCATGTGATGTTTTCTGTGCTTCCTACCTTGCCATGTTGTGCTTCCTGTATAGATTTGCCATGCACCATATCTTGCAATGTATTGCATCATATAGACTTGTGTTGTTTTGCTATGCTTCCTACCTAGCCATGTTTTGCTTCCTGTGTAGACTTTCTGTGCATCATAAGTAGACTTGTCGTGCATCCTACTTGGTGGTGGATATTGTCATGTTCTTGAGTGGTTTGTTTACCGTATTGCTTGCTTCTTCTCGTTAGTGCTTGTTTCGTTACGTTCGTGAGGATGCGTTCGTCTACCCGTGGTTCTTCTTCAAGGCTTCTTCTTCGTCTTCTTCATGGATCCGTTCTTCTTCCTTGCGGGATCTCAGGCAAGATGATCATACCCTTGGATACCTTAACTATCATTGCCATGCTTAGTAGTCTCGATGCTATCGTTACATGTCGCGCTACCCATCTTTATTGTCAGCCTCTCCTTGTTGCCATGAAACTTCTAACCTTTGACACCTTCCTAGCAAAACCATTGTTTGGCAATGTTATCGCTTGCTCAGCCCCTCTTATAGCGTTGTTAGTTGTAGGTGAAGATGAAGATCGTTCCAGGAGGGAACTTGTTGTTGGAATATCACAATATGTTATATATATAATAACACACCTATATACTGGGCATGGGTGGAAGGCTTGGCCTTTTGCTCGGTGTTTTGTTCCACTCATGCCACCTTAGGCGCCGATAAACCGGCATTATGTTCCTTGATTTTGCGTTCCTTACACGATGGGTATATGGGGACCCCTTGACAGTTCGTCTTTGAATAAAACTCCTCCAGCAAGGCCCAACATTGGTTTTAATTTGCTAATAATAACAACTTAACTAATTAATTAATTGCATAGGGAGTTAGCGCTACCCGAGGATTCTTTCTACATAGCAGGGGGGCCAGTGCTGATGGTGTTGGTCCCAAACGGGGGTCCTGCAGGGCCACCACGGGGAAACTCGAGGTTTGGTTTTACCTGTAGCATCACCCATCCGGTCGTGGCCTGAGACGAGATACGCGCGGCTACTATCAGGGTGTCGAACACCGGGAGGTCTTGCTGGACTTGTTTTACCATTGTCGAAATGTCTTGTGCACCGGGATGCCGAGCCTGATCGGATTTCCCTAAGATAAGGGGTGATGATATTATATTTATCACTTCAGCTAATCGTGAGAGCTTGTGATGGGCTAAGTTGGGACACCCCTGCAGGGTTATGATCTTTCGAAAGCCATGCCCGCGGTTATGTGGCAGATTGGAATTTGTTAATGTCCGGTTGTAGAAAACTTGACAGAGGATCCGAAGTAAAACACACAACTGTGTGAGTAACCGTGACTGTCTCTTTTCACTTGAGAAGAGAACACGGTGGGGTTATGTTTGACTCGTATGTAGTTCAGGATCTTTAGCGATCACTACTATTTGCGACCGTTTGCGTAGATGCTCATCTTATTCTTGTACTCATAAGTTAGCCACCATATTTTGCTTAGCCGCTGCTGCAACCTCACCACTTTACCTCTTCCTACCTATTAAGCTTTGATAGTCTTGTTACCCATGGTTATGGGATTGCTGAGTCCTCGTGGCTCACAGATACTACAACAACAGTTGCAGGTGCAGGTTTCCGATGTCTTGATGTGAGAGCGTTGATCATTGTTTGGAGTTCTTTCTTCTTCTTCTTCAGTCTTGGGTTAGGTTCCTGGTCGGCAGCCTGGGATAGCAGATGGATGTCTTGTGTTTTTCTTTTTTGTATCCGTAGTCGGAAACTTTGTATTGAGGTTGTTGTATTCATGTGACTTGTATGTAATGTTGTATCCCCATGTATGTATGTAATGGTACGATGTAATGATATCCATCTTGCTAAGTGCCCGAAATGCGGTTGTGCCCCAATCACGTAAGTGTCACGTGATCGGGATAGAATCGCATCTTGGGCCTGACAGCCCCCACCTTCCTTCTCTTTCTCTCCTTCTCTTCCCCCTTCTCCTACTCCCACTACTAGGAGTAGGACTCCCCTTTCCTAGTAGGAGTAGGAGAAGGGGGAAGGGAAGGAGAGAAAGAGAAGTAAGGAGAGGGTGCTGCCCCTCCCCCCTAGTCCAATTCGGATTAGGTTTGGGGGCGCGCGGCCCAGCCCTAGGCAGCCCGCTCTCTCTCCCCTAAAGCCCAATAAGGCCCATGTACTCCCCGGGGGGTTCCGGTGACCCCCGGAACCCTTCCGATGTCCAAATATAACCTTCCAATATATTGACCTTTATGTCTCGACCATTTCGAGACTCCTCGTCATGTTCGTGATCACATCCGGCACTCTGAACTACTTTTGGTGCATCAAAACAGATAAACTCATAATACCAATCGTCATCAAACGTTAAGCATGCGGACCCTACGGGTTTGAGAACTATGTAGACATGACCGAGACTCATCTCCGGTCAATAACCAATAGTGGAACCTGGATGGTCATATTGGTTCCCACATATTCTACGAAGATCTTTATCAGTCAAACCGCATAACAACATACGTTGTTCCCTTTGTCATCGGGCATTTGCTTGAAATATTAACTTCAACTCTTGGAACATCTCATATGCTCCATGACGTTCAAAACGTCTTTGAAGTCCCGATTCTAAGTTGTAAAGCATGGCACACTGAACTATCGAGTAGTCATGAGAACGAGTTTGCCAGACGTTCATAACGTCTGGAGTTGCTAATGCAGCAGGCCTGTCACCTAGTGGTGCTTCCAGGACATAATTCTTCTTTGCAGCAATGAGGATAATCCTCAAATTACGGACCCAGTCCGTGTAGTTGCTACCATCATATTTTAACTTAGCTTTCTCTAGGAATGCATTAAAATTCAAGGGAATGGTAGCATGGGCCATTGATCTACAACAACATAGATATGCAAAAACTATGAGGACTAAGTTCATGATAAATTAAAGTTCAATTAATCATAGTACTAAAGAACTCCCACTTAGATAGACATCCCTCTAGTCATCTAAATGATCACGTGATCCAAATCAACTACACCATGTCCGATCATCACATGAGATGGAGTAGTTTTCAATGGTGAACATCTTATATTGATCATATCTACTATATGATTCACGCTCGAACTTTCAGTCTCCAGTGTTCCGAGGCCATGTCTGTACATGCTTGGCTCGTCAAGTTTAATCCGAGTATTCTGCATGTGCAAAACTATCTTACACCCATTGTATTTGAACGTAGAGCTTATCACACCCAATCATCACGTGGTGTCTCGGCACGAAGAACTTTCGCAATGGTGCATACTCAGGGAGAACACTTGTGCCTTGAAATTTTGTAAGGGATCATCTTATGATGCTACCGATGCTCTAAGCAAAATAAGAAGCATAATAAGATAAACATCACATGCAACAAAAAATATGTGACATGATATGGCCATCATCATCTTATGCTTTTGATCTTCATCTCCAAAGCATCATCGTGATCTCCATCGTCACCGGCTTGACACCATGATCTTCATCGTAGCGTCGAGGTCATCTCACCAACTATTGCTACTACTACTATCGCTAACTCATAGTGATAAATTAAAGCAATTACATGGCCTTCGCAATTCATACAATAAAGAGACAAACATAAGGCTCCTGTTGGTTGCCGATAATTTACAAAACATGATCATCTCATACAATAACGTATAACTCATCACGTCTTGACCATATCACATCACAACATGCCCTGCAAAAACAAATTAGACGTCCTCTACTTTGTTGTTGCAAGTTTTACGTGGATGCCACGAGCTTAGCAAGAACCGTTCTTACCTATGCATACAAAAACCACAACGATTTTTCGTCAAGTGTGTTGTTTTAACCTTCACAAGGACCGGCCGTAGTCACACTCGATTCAACTAAAGTGAGAGAGATAAACACCCGCCGGTCACCTTTAAGCAACGAGTGCTTGTAATGGTGAAACCAGTCTCGCGTAAGCGTATGCGTAATGTCGATCCAGGCCGCTTCATCTCCCAATGTCGTCGAATCAAAGTATGACATGCTGGTAAGCAGTATGACTATTATCACCCGCAACTCATTGTGTTCTACTCGTGCATATTATGTACGCATAGACCTGGCTCATGATGCCACTGGTGGGGAACATAGTATCTCAAAAAAATTACCTACAATAACGCAAGATCTATCTAGGAGAAGCATAGCAACGAGCGGGGAGAGTGTGTCCACGTACCCTCGTAGACCAAAAGCGGAAGCGTTTTGTAACGCGGTTGATGTAGTCGAACGTCTTCGCGATCCAACCGATCCAAGCACCGAACGTATGACACCTCGGCGTTCAGCACATGTTCAGCTCGATGACGTCCCACGAACTCTTGATCCAGTTGAGCTTGCAAGAAAGTTTCATCACCACGACGGCGTGGTGACGGTGATGATGAAGTTACCGGGGCAGGGCTTCGCTTAAGCACTGCAACGATTTGACCGAGGTGTGTAACTGTGGAGGGGGGCACCGCACATGGCTAGGAACAATTGATGTGTGTCCAAGGGGTGCCCTCCCCACGTATATAAAGGAGGGAGAGGGAGGAGGCAACCGTCCTAGGGAGGGGGCGCACCAAGGGGGGTCCTACTCCCACTAGGAGTAGGACTCCCCGTTCCTAGTAGGAGTAGGAGAAGGGGGAAAGGAATGAGAGAAAGAGAAGGAAGGAGGGGGCGCCGCCCCTCCCCCTTAGTCCAATTTGGACTAGGCTTGTGGGCGTGCGGCCCAGCCCATGGCAGCCCCTCTCTCTCTCCCCTAAAGCCCAATAAGACCCATATACTCCCAGGGGTGTTCCGGTAACCTCCCGGTACTCCAGTATTTATCCGGTGACCCCCGGCACCCTTCCAGTGTCCGAATATAAACTTCCAATATATCAATCTTTATGTCTCGACCATTTCGAGACTCCTCGTCATATCCATGATCACATCCGGGACTCCGAACTACCTTCGTTTGATCAAAACACATAAACTCATAATACCGATCATCATCGAACGTTAAGCATGTGGACCCTACGGGTTCGAGAACTATGTAGACATGACCGAGACTCATCTCCGGTCAATAACCAATAGCGGAACCTGGATGCTCATATTGGTTCCCACATATTCTATGAAGATCTTTATCGGTCAAACCGCATAACAACATACGTTGTTCCCTTTGTCATCGGTATGTTTACTTGCCCGAGATTTGATCGTCGGTATCATCATACCTAGTTAAATCTTGTCACCGGCAAGTCTCTTTACTCATTCCGTAATACATCATCTCGTGACTAACTCATTAGTTGTTTGCTTGCAAGGCTTATTACAATGTGTATTACCGAGAGGGCCCAGAGATATCTCTCCAACACTCGGAGTGAAAAGTATTACTCTCGATCTATGCCAACACCACAAACACCTTCGGAGACACCTGTAGAGCATCTTTATAATCACCCAGTAACATTATGACATTTGATAGCACACAAGGTGTTCCTCCGGTATTCGGGAGTTGCATAATCTCACTGTCATAGGAACATGTATAAGTGATGAAGAAAGCAATAGCAGAAACACTAAACGATCATAGTGCTAAGCTAACGGATGGGTCTTGTCCATCACATCATTCTCCTAATGATGTGACCCCGTTGATCAAATGAGAACTCATGTCTATGGTCAGGAATCATAACTATCTTTGATTAACGAGCTAGTCTAGTAGAGGCATACTAGGGACACTCTGTTTTTGTCTATGTATTCACACATGTATCAAGTTCCCAGTTAATACAATTCTAGCATGAATAAAAGACATTTATCATGATATATAAGGAAATATAAATAACAACTTTATTATTGCCTCTAGGGCATATTACCTTCAGTCCCCCTTCAAACGTGCCTTCCTATCGAAGGCCTTTCCCGCTCATATTTTCGAGGAGAGGCCCAAGGCACTATAAGAAGGGAGGAAGACCAGTGTAGTGGGGGATCCTATACGCCAAGCTCACCTTGCCTTGTAGCTCCAAGCGCATTGTTGTCCACAAGCAATACCAACAAAGCAGGAGTAGGGTTTTACACCACCACGGTGGCTCGAACCTGGGTAACTCGTGTGTCCTTGTCGTGCTCCATATTTGCGTGCGTTGCCCGAGCCCTCGCTGTCGTCCTTGACTAGGTTACGAATCAGGTGTGTGTCCTAGGTCGCCGTGTGTTTGAACCTTGATTCATCAGTAAGTCCGTGGAAGTAGGTCCCCAGACTTCGACATTTGGTGCGCCAGGTAGGGGCTCTATTTTCACGCCTTCATCCTCTACCTCAACATGAATGACGATGCAACCGCTCGCCTCACGCGCACCCAGCACAGGACCACCAGGGCTCACCAGGCGTCGTCCGACCGTGCCAACCAATACCAGCGCACTAGCGGTGGCTGGAGTGCGCCAGGGCTCCTCCCGGCACTCGTCGGTAAACGAGGAGGTGTGTCACCGCACCACCACCGCCACCTCCCTCGTGCGTCGCGAGGCACTCGACCCGCATGCCGTGCTGCTCATAACGCAGGAGCTGCTGTGCTACCGCCTAGCCATCGACTGTTATGACGCCTAGCTCGTGCGCATCACTGAGCTTGTCGACACTTTAGGAACAAAGTATGTCTACCAAAGGGGGTGAATGGGATTTTTAAATTTTCTTCAGAAAAACTCAAAACTCTCGGAACCCAGTAACGGAACAAATGAAAAACAGAATACAGCGAACTAAAAACTGAGTACTGCTAGGAAACTA
The DNA here is from genome assembly GCA_902687465.1 of Secale cereale. NCBI lineage: Eukaryota > Viridiplantae > Streptophyta > Magnoliopsida > Poales > Poaceae > Secale > Secale cereale. Next base: position 690,925,423 of record LR738712.1, on the reverse strand, counting down.
AGTTATGCATTGATACAATTCACATGAACAAAATGCATCGGAGGTAAAAATGGGTGATAGAGATAACCGGTGATGCTCGATGGCGACAAGGTATTTGTTCGACCAGTTCGTCCTTCTGCACAAGGACTACATCTGGTTGGAGGGGCTATGACTTAACATGGAAGATAAAGTCTCTTCAACCTATTCTCCTTGATAATCGATTCGCCATCCAATGTCGATCACTCGTGGTAGATACTTGAAGGCAATCTCCGAACCTTTATAGAATTCTTCTTCAAGAACCAAAATCACTCTTGGTCTCTGAAGAAATTGACACCTATGCGTCTAGAGAGTTTGCAGCTCTCAAGAGTAATAGGCGGAGCATAGTAAACATAGATTCCAGTGATGCTGAACCATTATCTAATTCTTCGGCTCTATGGTTTTTTCTCTCGGTGGATTTTAAACTCAAATCGCTCAGAGAGTGGGTTGCTCAACAATCTTCTTGGAATCAAATGGAGCAGCCACCATACAAGGCCAGTGCGAGGTGGTTATTTATAGTCGCAGCCTTCCCAAGTGGGAAATGACCATTTTGGACACGTGCTTTAGCCAATGGCCAATAGACACGTTCACAACGGTCGGATTTTGGAGCAACGGTAACACTACTTGAGGAGCAAGTAATGCTAACTCATCGGTCCGAGGCAAACCTCTCGCAGTGAAGAAGGTCACAGTCTCTTGCTGGCAAGTATTTGCTGGGAACACAAAGAGATTTCTCTCACAATTTTCATAGGATTTGGGTTTAGCATCAGAGAATCAAAGTTTCGAAATGCTACAACCCTCTTCATAGTACGGTGGTATTATGACTCATTGAAATAAGAAGAACAACGAAAAACAAATGCTATGTCTTCACTTCGTCTTCATTCTCCTCGAACGTAGTCATTTTTCTTTGGACAGTCACTGAACCAACTGCTTCACTTCAGCAATTTTTAGAGGTCACTCTTGTTTAACATCATCTTCTGTGATAACCTTCGCTGCAATGTAGGGACATTATCTTCGTCGTTTGCATCAAATTCCTCGAGACATCAGGGACCTGTTACTCTGTGTACACTAGGAAACACATAAATCTCATACTATTTATGTCAACAAACTCCAAAACATAAGGGGCCTATCATTGCACCAACAATCTCCTCCTTTCCGATGATTGTTGAAAAAACAGATAATCATCAAAGTGAAGATAGATAAGAGAAAAATAAATCGAACAAGAGTGAATTTTTCATACTTAGCTCGATGATGAAATATACTCCCCCTAAATGTATGTAGGGTCAGAAAAATGATATGAAGCTTTCTGCAATTCATTGAAGTATGTGGAGGATTTTTCAATCAATTCTGGTAATGATTTGCACTGATGATATATAATCCATCGAGAATTTAGTGCAATCATTCATAACTTCTGATAATAATTCCACCTGCAAAACAAATGCTTCGAGAGAAATAGTGCATCAGGCGGGGTTATTAATATTACATCGTGGATCAGAAGTTTAGGTATTACATCACAACACAAACAGGCATATGATAACCCACAAGTATAGGGGATCGCAATAGTTTTCGAGGGTAGAGTATTCAACCCAAATTTATAGATTTGACACAAGGGGAGCCAAAGAATATTTGCAAGTATTAGCAGCTGAGTTGTCAATTCAACCACACCTGGAGATTAATTGTCTGCAGCAAAGTGATTAGTAGCACAGTAATATGATAGTTTTGATAGTAGTAGCAGCAGCAATAGTAATGGTAACAGTGATAGTAGTAACAATAGCAGTAGTAACTTAGCAAGATAAATATAGGATAAATTTGTAGGCATTGGATTAGTAATTTGTTGGATGATATTCATCATATGGCAGTCATAACCTAGGGTGATACCGCACTAGCTCCAGTTCATAAATATAATGTAGGCATGTATTCCGCAAATAGTCATACGTGCTTATGGGAAGAACTTGCATGAAATCTTTTGTCCTACCCTCCCGTGGCAACAGGGTCCATATTGGAAACTAAGGGATATTAAGGCCTCCTTTTAATAGAGAACCGAAACAAAGCATTAACACATGGTGAATACATGAACTCCTAAAACTATGGTCATCACCGGGAGTGGTTCCGGTTATTGTCATTGCGGGGTTGCCAGGTCATAACACGTAGTAGGTGACTATAACTTGCAACATCAGATCTAAAACATGAATATAATGATAATATCATAAATGGTTTAGATCTGAGATCATGGCACCCGGGCCCAAAGTGACAAGCATTAAGCATGGCAAAGTAATAGCAACATCAATCTCATAACATAGTGGATACTAGGGATCGACCCTAACAAAAACTAACTAGTTTACATGATGAATCTCATCCAACTCCTCACCGACCAACGAGCCTATGAAGGAATTACTCACTCCCAGTGGGGAGGATAATGGAATTGGCGATGGATAAGGGTTGGTGATGACGAAGGACGAAAATCCCCCTCTCTGGAGCCCCAAACGGACTCCAGATCTGGCCTCCCGAGGAAGAATAGGAGGTGGCGGCTGCTCTATCTCGTAGATCATGATAATGCTTTCTCCCTCATTTTTTTCTTTGCAAATGTCAGTTTATAGTATTAGGGTTGTCGTCTATGGGGCCACCAGGTGGGTGCAACCCACCTAGGTGCGTCGGGAGGGGGGTGCACCCTGGTGTGTTGTGCCCACCCAGGTGCCCCCCTCCGGTGGTTCTTGGCTCCAATATTTTTCTTTTATTATATAAAAAATCCTCGCAAAGTTTCGTTCCATTCCGTGAACTTTTGTTTCTGCACAAAAACAACACCATGGTAGTTCTGCTGAAAACAGCATCAGTCCGGGGTTAGTTTCATTCAAATTATGCAAATTAGAGTCCAAAACAAGAGGAAAAGCATTAGGAAAAGTAGATACGTTGGAGACGTATCAACTATCCCAAGCTGAAACCTTTGCTTGTCCTCAAGCAATTCAGTTGATAAACTGAAAGTGAGAAAGAAAAACTTTTATGAACTCTTTTGCTCTTGTTTGCAGAAATAAGCTTAAACAACACCCAGGTTTTCAGCCAGCATTATAACCAACCATGTCGATAATAACTCTTAAAAATTATAATAACTCATATCAATGATATAATCAGCTAGCGAGCAATAATAAGATATCTAAAACAACAACACATTATCAAAACAACCATGTTATGATATGACAATAGTGGTATCTCGCTAGCCCTTTCTGAGTCCGCAAAACATAAATGCAGAGCACCTCCAAAGTCCGAGCAGCGACTAAACATTGTAATTCATGGTAGAAAAGATCAAGTCTTGATAACACCCAACATTCACTACACACAATGCATAGGCATGACAGCAATGCTCTCAGATCTGGCGCTTATTAGAGAAGGTGATGACCAACATATAAGTAAATAGATAGTCCCGTCGCAGAGGGAAGTAGTGATTTGCAGAGGTGCCAGCGCTCAAGTTTTTAAAACAGAAATAAATGATATTTTGAGAGATGCACCCTTCTCATTTACTTCACGACTATCAGTTATCAATATCTCCCATGCTAAACACGCTAGTGGCAATTCCCAAGAAGAAAAGTAAAGGTTTGGACTCCATTGAGAGTTTTTGTTTGTTTATTTATAAGCTTTTCTCTATTTTCAATTTGGGACTAGGAATCCCTATTACCGCCCTTTTCTCGTGTGATGGCGAGTGAATAAACACTCGACCTGAGAATAACCCGCTTAGCATGGAAGATACCGACCACCTCCTGTCGTTCCATGAACGATCCAGGCACATAAAAAGGATGTTTATTTGAAGTTTTTAGAGGTGGCACATGCAAATTTACTTAGGATGATGATGTGTACTACGCAACCTTCTTCTCGTAGACATTGTTGGGCCTTCAAGTGCAGAGGTTTGTAGGACAGTAGCAAATTTCCCTCAAGTGGATGACTTAAGGTTTATCAATCCGTGGGAGGTGTAGCATGAAGACGGTCTCTCTCAAACAACCCTGCAACCAAATAACAAAGAGTCTCTTATGTCCCCAACACACCCAATACAATGGTAAATTGTATAGGTGCACTAGTTCGGCGAAGAGATGGTGATGCAAGTGCAATATGGATGGTAGATATAGGTTTTTATAAACTGAAAATATAAAAACAGCAAGGTAGCAAGTGGTAAAAATGAGCATAAACGGTGTTGAAATGATAGGAAACAAGGCCTAGGGTTCATACTTTCACTAGTGCAAGTTCTCTCAACAATAATAACATAACTGGATCATATAACTATCCCTAAACATGCAACAAGAGTCACTCCAAAGTCACTAATAGCGGAGGACAAACGAAGAGATTATGGTAGGGTATGAAACCACCTCAAAGTTATTCTTTCTGATCGACCTATTTAAGAGTCTGTAGTAAAATAACATAAAGCTATTCTTTCCATTCGATCAATCATAGAGTTCGTACTAGAATAACATCTTAAGTTACAAATCAACCAAAACCCTATTATCACCTAGATACTCCATTGTCACCTCAAGTATCCTTGGGTATGATTATACGATATGCATCACACAATCTTAGAAAATATATTCAACCAACACATAGAAATTCAAAGAGTGCCCCAAAGTTTCTACCGGAGAGTCAAGACGAAAACGTGTGCCAACCCCTATGCATAGGTTCCCAAGGTCACGGAACCCGCAACTTGATCACCAAAACATACATCAACTGAATCAATAGAATACCCCATTGTCACCACAGGTATCCCACGCAAGACATACATCAAGTGTTCTCAAATCCTTATAAAGACTCAATCCGATAAGATAACTTCAAAGGGAAAACTCAATCCATCACAAGAGAGTAGAGGGGGAGAAGCATCATAAGATCCAACAATAATAGGAAAGCTCGCGATACATCAAGATCGTGCCATCTCAAGAACACGAGAGAGAGAGAGAGATCAAACACATAGCTACTGGTACATACCCTCAGCCCCGAGGGTGGACTACTCCCTCCTTGTCATGGAGAGCGTCGGGATGATGAAGATAGCCATCGGTGAGGGATTCCCCCTCTGGCAGGGTGCCGGAACGGGGTCTAGATTGGTTTTTGGTGGCAACAGAGGCTTTCGGCGGTGGAACTCCCGATCTAGGTTACTTGCTGGAGGTTTCAGTATATATAGAGGGTGTTGGAGTCGGGGCCAAGCAAAGGGGGTCTACGGGCTGTCCACGAGGCAGGGGGCGCGCCCAGTAGGGGAGGGCGCGCCCCCCACCCTCGTGGGCATCCTGTGGGTCCTCTCGTCCCCCTCCAGTATTTCCTGGGCTTCTTTAGGTCCAAAAACTTCCCCCGTTGAGTTTCAGGTCAATTGGGCTCCATTTGATATTCCTTTTCTCCGAAACCCTAAAACAGGAGAAAAACAGAAACTAGCACTGGGCTCTGGGTTAATAGGTTAGTCCCAAAATAATATAAAAGTGTATAACAAAGCCCATTAAACATCCAAAACATCATAAATAATAGCATGGAACAATCAAAAATTATAGATACTTTGGAGACGTATCAGCATCCCCAAGTTTAATTCCTGCTCGTCCTCGAGTAGGTAAATGATAAAAACAGATTTTTTTGATGTGGAATGCTAACCAACATAAATTTCAATGTAGTTCTCTTTATTGTGGCATGAATGTTCAGATTGAAAGATTCAAGACAAAAGTCTATATTGACATAAGAAATAATAATACTTCAAGCATACTAACAAAGCAATCATATCTTCTCAAAATACTATGGCTAAAGAAAGTTATCCCTACAAAATCATATAGTCTGGCTAGGCTCCCTCTTCATCACACAAAAGATTCATATCATGCACAACCCCGGTTTCAACCAAGCACTTGTTTTCATACTCTATTCTTTCAAACCTTTCAACTTTCACGCAATACATGAGCGTGAGCCATGGATATAGCACTATGTGGAATAGAGTGGTGGTTGTGGAGAAGACAAAAAGGAGGGAGATAATCTCACATCGACTAGGCGTATCAACGGGCTATGGAGATGCCCATCAATAGATATCAATGTGAGTGAGTAGGGATTGCCATGCAACGGATGCACTAGAGCTAAATATTTAAGAAAGCTCAACAAAAGAAACTAAGTGGGTGTGCGTCCAACTTGCTTGCTCACGAAGACCTAGGGCATTTGAGGAAGCCCATCGTTGGAATATACAAGCCAAGTTCTATAATGAAAATTCCCTCTAGTATATGAAAGTGACTAAACATGAGACTCTCTATCATGAAGAACATGGTGCTACTTTGAAGCAGAGGTGTGGAAAAAGATAGTAGCAATTGTCCCTTTTTCTTTTCTTTTCTTTTCTTTTTCTTTTCCTTTTTTTCCTCTTTTTTTGGAGGGGCCTTTTCTTTTGTTCGGCCTTTCCTCACATGGGACAATGCTCTAATAATGATGATCATCACACTTATATTGAATTACAACTGGATATTACAACTCGATATTATAACTCGATACCAGAACAAAGTATGACTTTATATGAATGCCTCTAGCGATGTACCGGGATGGGCAATGAATCAAGAGTGACATGTATGAAGAATTATGCATGGTGTCTTTGCCACGAATATGATGTCAACTACATGATCATGCATGTCAATATGACAATATGAAGCATGTCATATGAACGGAACGGTGGAAAGTTGCATGGCAATATATCTCGGAATGGCTATGGAAATGCCATGGTAGGTAGGTATGGTGGCTATTTTGAGGAAGGTATATGGTGGCTGTTTTGAGGAAGGTATATAGTGGGTGTATGGTACCGGCGAAAGTTGCGCGGTACAAGAGAGGCTAGCAATGGTAGAAGGGTGAGAGTGCGTATAATCCATGGACTCAAAATTAGTCATAAAGAACTCATATACTTATTGCAAAAAATTACGAGTCATCAAAACAAAGTAATCAACGCATGCTCCTAGGGGGGAGGTTGGTAGGAGTTAACCATCGCGCGCCCCCGACCTCCACACAAAGGATGACACTTTACAAATACCTCATGCTCTAACTTCGTCACATAGCGGTTCACCATACCTGCATGCTACGGGAATCACCAACTTTAACACACGTATTTTTCAATTTCATAATAACTCCACTAGCATGACTCTAATATCACTATCCTCATATCTCAAAACAATTATCAAGTATCAAACTTCTCATCATATTCAATGCACTTAGTATGAAAGTTTTTACTACATTGATCTTGGATGCCTATCATGTGAAGGCTAGTTTTATATCCAAAGCACATCACCATGCTGTTCTAATAGACTCTCTAAAGGATATAAGTGAAGCATGAGAGTTCATCTATTTCTTCAAAATAAAACCACCGCCGTGCTCTAAAAGATATAAGTGAAGCACTAGAGCAAAAGACAAACTACTCCAAACGATATAAGTGAAGATCAATGAGTAGTTGAATAATTATGTAACTATGTGAAGACTCTCTAACAATTAAGAATTTCAGATCTTGCGATATTATTCAAACAACAAGCAAAACAAACTAAAATAAATTGACGCTCCAAGCAAAACACATATCATGTGGTGAATAAAAATATACCATTGAGTAAAGTTACTGACAGATGAAGACGAAAGAGGGGATGCCTTCCTGGGGCATCCCCAAGCTTAGGCTTTTGGTTGTCCTTGAATTTTACCATGGGGTTCCTTGGGCATCCCCAAGAATAGTCTCTTGCCACTCTTTGTTCCATAGTCCATCAAAGCAATACTCAAAACTTGAAAACTTCACAACACAAAACTTTGACAAAAATCTCGTGAGCTCCGTTAGTATAAGAAAACAAACAACCACTCAAAGGTATTGTAATGAACCCATTCTTTGTTTATATTGGTGTTAAACCTACTATAGTTCCAACTTCTCTATAATTCATAATCCCCAATACTACTAATAGATTCATCAAAATAAGCAAACAACACACGAAAAATAGAATCTGTCAAAAACAGAACAGTCTGTAGTAATCTGTAACTTTCGAATACTTCTGTAACTCCAAAAAAATTGAAATAAATTGGTAAGCGTGAGGAGTTTTTCTATTAATCATCTGCAAAAAGAATCAACTAAATGGCACATTCCAGTAAAATCTGGTGACTATTCTAGTGAGCGCTAACGATTCTGTTTTTCACAGCAAGATCATATAAACTTCACACAAGTCTTCCCAAAGGTTCTATTTGGCACAAACACTAATTAAAACACAAAACCACATCTAAACAGAAGCTAGATGCAATATTTATTCCTAAACAGAAGCAAAATCAAAGAAAATAAAATTGGATTGCCTCCCAACAAGCGCTATCGTTTAACGCCCCTAGCTAGGCACGATGATTTCAATGATGATCGCATAAAAGATAAGAATTGAAACATAAAGGGAGCATCACGAAGAATGTGACTAACACATTTAAGTCTAACCCACTTCCTATGCATAGGGATTTTGTGAGCAAACAACTTATGGGAACAATAATCAACTAGCATAGGAAAGCAAAACAAACATAGCTTCAAAATTTTAAGCACATAGAGAGGAAACTTGATACTATAGCAATTCCTACAAGCATATGATCCTCTCTCATAATAATTTTCAGAGGCATCATGAATGAATTCAACAATATAACTATCACATAAAGCATTCTTGTCATGATCCCCAAGTATATAAATTTTATTACTCTACACATAAGCAAAATTCTTCTCATTCGGAATAGTGGGAGTATCAAAAGAGACTTGAATACTATAGATTGTTTCCACATTAAAGGAGTAATGTTCAGAAAAAGGGTAGTCATAATCATGACAAGTTTTATAAACATAATCATCACTACTTTTTATAGCATAGGTGGCATCACAATAATCATCGTAAATAGGAGGCATGCTTCCATCATAATAGATTTGCATATCAAGACTTTGGAGGCTAAAAATATCATCTTCATCAAGCGTAGCATCCCCAAGCTTGGGACAAACATTAATTGCAGCAAATAAATTCTCAAATATATCATTCTCATCAAACATAGCATCCCCAAGCTTGGGCCTTTTCATATCATAAGCATAATCACTCTCATCATTAATAGTATGGATAGCACCGATAGTATAGCAATTATCATCATCACAATGAGTAATAGGAGCAACATCATTTGGGAGGGATACTTTTTTATCTTTGCTTCTCCGTCTTTTCTTTTTCTTCTTCACATTAGGTATGGGTTTAATCTTCTTTTTGGAGCTCCTTATTAATGAGATTGGTTGAATAGAAGGCTCCTCCTCGTTACCTGATTCATCATAAGAAAGAATAGAAAGATATTGGGAAATCTCTTCCCTTTCATTAGTATTCTCTTCATCTCCTATTTGTTTTCTTGACTTTTTGTAACTGGCAATATAAGGATTTTCAATGCAATTTACAGCACAATACATATAAATTTCCTCCAGATCAAAATCAAGAACTTTATCAAGAACAAATTCTGGAAGATCCTTAGTTAAATGTTTCACTTCTTCATAACCCGCAAGCAAACTAAGTTCATTATGATGTGCAAGAGAAATCAAGTCATCACAATTTTTGGACACGATTTGATCATGAAACAATTCACATTGGGGATTTAAATGATCACGTTCATTGCAAAGTTCACAAGGATGGCAAAGATATTTTAAATTTTCAGCACAATCATCTAGCCTCTCTAGCAACCATTTAGTTTCTAAATACTTATGCCTCTTGCAAAATCTATCTTCTCTATTTGGTATGTACTTGCAAACTCTATGCACTCCACAAAAATCGACATGCTTATATGAGATATTTTCATCATGACTAGTGCAATCATCATTAGTACTATGGATATTCGAAGAATTCACACTAACAACATTGCAATCATGCTCATCGTTCAAGTCTTTAGTGCCAAGCATTCTATGTAATTCTTCTTCTAGTACTTGAGCACAATTTTCCTTCCCATCATTTTCACGAAAGATATTAAAAAGATGAAGCATATGACGTAACCTTAATTCCATTTTTTTGTAGTTTTCTTTTATAAACTAAACTAGTGATAAAACAAGAAACTAGAAGATTCGATTGCAAGATCTAAAGATATACCTTCAAGCACTAACCTCCCCGGCAATGGCGCCAGAAAAGAGCTTGATGTCTACTACGCAACCTTCTTCTTGTAGACGTTGTTGGGCCTCCAAGTGCAGAGGTTTGTAGGACAGTAGAAAATTTCCCTCAAGTCGATGACCTAAGGTTTAACAATCCGTGGGAGGAGTAGGATGAAGATGGTATCTCTCAAACAACCCTGCAACCAAATAACAAAGAGTCTCTTGTGTCCCCAACACACCCAATACAATGGTAAATTGTATAGGTCCACTAGTTCGGCGAAGAGATGGTGATACAAGTGCAATATGGATGGTAGATATAAGTTTTTGTAAACTGAAAATATAAAAACAGCAAGGTAGCAAGTGGTAAAAGTGAGCATAAACAGTGTTGCAATGATAGGAAACAAGGCCTAGGGTTCATACTTTCACTAGTGCAAGTTCTCTCAACAATAATAACATAACTGGATCATATAACTATCCCTCAAAATGTAACAATGAGTCACTCCAAAGTCACTAATAGCGGAGAACAAACGAAGAGATTATGGTAGGGTACGAAACCACCTCAAAGTTATTCTTTCTGATCGACCTATTCAAGAGTTCGTAGTAAAATAACACGGAGCTATTCTTTAAGTTCGATCTATCATAGAGTTCGTACTAGAATAACACCTTAAGATACAAATCAACAGAAACCCTAATGTCACCTAGATACTCCATTGTCACCTCAAGTATCCATGGGTATGATTATACGATATGCATCACACAATCTCAGAAACATCTATTCAACCAACACATAGAACTTCAAAGAGTGCCCCAAAGTTTCTACCGGAGAGTCAAGACGAAAACGTGTGCCAACCCCTATGAATAGGTTCCCAAGGTCACGGAACCCGCAAGTTGAACACCAAAACATACATCAGGTGAATCAATAGAATACCCCATTGTCACCACAGGTATCCCACGCAAGACATACATCAAGTGTTCTCAAATCCTTAAAGACTCAATCCGATAAGATAACTTCAAAGGGAAAACTCAATCCATCACAAGAGAGTAGTGGGGGAGAAGCATCATAAGATCCAACTATAATAGCAAATATCGCGATACATCAAGATCGTGCCATCCCAAGAACACGAGAGAGAGAGAGAGAGAGAGAGAGAGAGAGAGAGAGAGAGAGATCAAACACATAGCAACTGGTACATACCCTCAGCCCTGAGGGTCGACTACTCCCTCCTCGTCATGGAGAGCATCGGGATGATGAAGATAGCCACCGGTGAGGGATTCCCCCTCCGACAGGGTGCCGGAACGGGGTCTAGATTGGTCTTTGGTGGCAACAGAGGCTTTCGGCGGCGGAACTCTCGATCTAGGTTACTTTCCGGAGGTTTCATTATGTATAGAGGGTGTTGGAGTCGGGGCCAAGCAAAGGGGGTCTACGGGGTGTCCACGAGGCAGGGGGCGGGCCCAGTAGGGGGGCGCCCCCCCCCCACCCTCGTGGGCAGCCCGTGGGTCCTCTCATCCCCCTCCGGCACTTCCTGGGCTTCTTTAGGTCCAAATACTTCCTTCGTTGAGTTTCAAGTCAATTGGGCTCCGTTTGATATTCCTTTTCTGTGAAACCCTAAAACAGGAGAAAAACAAAAACTAGCACTGGGCTCTGGGTTAATAGGTTAGTCCCAAAAATAATATAAAAGTGTATAACAAAGCCCATTAAACATCCAAAACATCATAAATAATAGCATGGAACAATAAAAAATTATGATACGTTGGAGATGTATCAGACGACAGGGTAATACCGCATATATGTAGGTATGGTGGACTCATCTGGAATAACTTGGGTTTTTGAATTTGATGCAGAAGCAGTATTCCCGCTTAGTACAGGTGAAGGATAGCAAATAGGTTGAGAAGCGGCCAGCTAGAGAGCAACAATGGTCATGAACATGCATCATGCATAATAAAAATTGGATACCCGCATGAGTAGGATATGGACACCATGAAAATAAATATCATAGAGTATATGTTGGTTTTGGTTCAACTACATGCATAAACATGTGCCAAGTCAAGCCACTCGAACATTTAGAGGAGGATACCATATCATCATACTACATCACGATCATTTTAACGCAATGTTGATATCCAAGATAAATCACTATCAACTCTTAGCTACGTATGCATGGCATGTGAAACTATAATCTCTAATTTTCATTGCAAACACTGAATCATGGATATGGAATTAAACCTATTTACAAAAACTGAACAAGTCGAGTTCATACCAGCTTCTCTCTGCCACGGCTAGTTCATCGAATATCATCATTATTGCCTTTCACTTGCACGATCGAATGATGTGAAATAATAATAATGGTAGAGTGTCATGGACTAAGCTGGAATCTGCAAACATTTTATTCAACAAGAGAAGACAAGGTAAAATGGGCCCTTTATTAGCTCAACAATTATGCATAAGAGAGCCACTCAACATTTTCATCATGGTCTTCTCCTTAGTACAACTCGGGAATAAAAAGAAAGAAACTCAAAGAAACAAACTGAAACATTTTTGGAGTCTTTGATTTTCCAAAACAAGCAAACGAAAGAGGAAAGCAAAGGCGAGAAAAATATATACACGGGAAAACTCCCAACAAGCAAAAGAAGAACAAGGAAATATTGTTGGGTTTTCTTCTTAATATTACAGCTAGGCAAGCATAGAAAGTAAACTAACTACAGCTAGACACATTTTTTTTGTTTTTCTGAGGTTTTTGAAACACACAAGAAGTAGGCGAGAAAATAAATTAAGCATGGATAATACAATGAAAACGTGTGAACACCGACAACTGAAATGATATGTGTGGTCATGAATGTAAAATCGGTGAGAAACACGTACTCCCCAAGCTTAGGCTTTTAGCCTAGCTTGGCATGCAGTCAGTAGCCTGGATAGTAGTCGGCATACTGAGGAGTAGGTATCCACTCATCCCACTGTTGAGGCTCCTCCTCTCCTGCAGCTTGGGCATTCCGATAGGCAATGATATCCGCAGGCATAATCATGTATCCACCCCTGGAGATAGGATCAAATAAAGCAGGTGTAGGCAATGGAATGATATCACAAGTAATCATGCTATAAACCAGGTTATAAGGAATAGGAATGTTATGGTAATCAGTAGCAGTAAACTGGTGGTGATCCATAGCGACGCGATCTAGGTAAACTTTGGGTAAAGGAAAATCATGGAGGTGTATCTGAATATTAAAGCGAGTCGCCAAACGAGTGGCGTAAATACCTCCATGTATTTTACACTTAGACTTATTATTGTGGAGGTGACATGCCGCAATAGCTCCCAGGCTATAAGTGTTGTCGCCCTCTAGTGCACGACGCAAAATAGCAAGGTCTGGTGAACTGAGTGCACCCACCTTCTCTCTAGCTAGCAAGCCTTTTGTAATGAAAAGAGCAAAATAATGAACAGCTGGAAAATGCAAGCCAATGGCAGTGATACCCGACACCCCTCTCTCATCACCCACTGTCAAAGTATGGTAAAAGCTTTCAAACTCTATGGGTCTAGGCTCTGCCAAACTACCATCAGTAGGAAGGAAGCATATTTCGCAAAATTCAGTAAGCGGTATCTGATGTGGTTTAGCGTATAATTCAAACTTCACCTCAGGGGGGTTATTCCTAGGAAGAAAACTAAAACTTTGCACAAAGGTATTTGTGAGGAGGAGCTACTGTTCACATTCAGCCATAATGAAGTCGGTGAGGCCGGCATTAACAGCATATTGTGCAAAGTCCTGAATGATTGCAGCATCTTCCATGAATGGAGTATGCGGCCACTTGCATGGACGTATCTCCACCAGTCTCCGGATGTGGAGTATGCGGCCACTTGCATGGACGTATCTCCACCAGTCTCCGGATGTGGAGTATGCGGCCACTTGCATGGACGTATCTCCATGAATTGAGTATGCGGCCACTTCCATGAATGGAGTATGCGGCCACTTGCATGGAGTATCCTTTGGAGTTCTTCTTGGAAGCAAACTTCCTAAAGATACTCATGTTTTTCCTATGAACAAAATTTTGAAAATTTTAGTCCACAAAATTTATCTCAACAAAATTTACAAAATTGATAGCAACTACTCATAGGGATACATAGAAGCCATAGCAAGCATTCAAACTACTTAGAACTCTAAGAATTCAACATGCAAGCTCATCTACAGCAGCACCAAGAGTAGCTAATTATTCAAAATATAAACCACTAAAACAAAAACTAATTGGTCAAATGGATGAGTCACATACCAAGCAACAATCCCCTGAAACAGTTTCAAAACGGAGCTTCGAGCAAAGAGATCGAAATCTGCGGGTTTGAGAGCAAGAACACGAGAGAGAGAGAGAGAGAGAGAGATAGAGAGAGAGAGAGAGAGAGAGCAATGGAGATTTTTTCTGGGGTTAGGTGACGAATTGGTATAAAGAGATAAGTGAGAGGGCCCACGTGGGGACCACAACCCACCAGGGCGCGCCTGGGGATCCTGGCGCTCCTAGGTGGGTTGCGCCCACCTGGTGCACCTCCCTCTAATATTATTTGCACCAAACATTCTTAAATAATCAGAAAGAAATCGTGTTAGATTCTTAGGGCATTCTAAGAACTTTTATTTTGGGGCCATTTTTTATTGCATGGGAAATTCAGAAAATAGACAAAACATGGCATTTTATTTTATTTAACTAATAAAAATAGAAAACAAAAGGAAGGGACAGAAGGTAGTGCTTACTAAATTCATCAACTTCATACTACTCAAAAACGATCCATTAATAAGGTTGATCAAGTCTTATTGATAACCACTTTCGATTAGCATGAAACCGAAGAACTTTCATAAATCACTAAGTTACCTCAACGGGGATATGAAAGTCCCCAACAATAAGCATTTCATATTTCTTTTTAACAGTAAGTAGAGGTATTTGAAAATTTCCAATTGTGATTGTCGGAGATTTTTCAATAACATGAACACCATTCACTTGGAATTGTTTCTTTGGAAAGTGCACCGTATGCTCATTACCATTGATATGAAAAGTGACCTTGCTTTTATTGCAATCAATAACAGCCCCTGCAGTATTCAAGAAGAGTTTGCCCAGGATAATCGACATGTTGTCATCCTCGGGCATCTCAAGTATAACAAAGTCAGTCAAAATAGTAACATTAGCAACAACAACGGGCACATCCTCATAGATACCAATAGGGATGGCAGTTGATTTATCAGCCATTTGCAAAGATATTTTAGTATGTGTAAGTTTACTCAAATCAAGTCCTTTATATAAGGAGAAAGGCATAACACTGACACCAGCTCCTAAATCACATAAAGCAGTTTTTACATAATTCTTTTTGATGGAGCAAGGTATAGTTGGTATTCCTAGGTCTCCAAGTTATTTAGGTACTCCATCCTTAAAAGTATAATTAGCAAGCATGGTGGAGATTTCATCTTCTGGTATTTTTCACTTATTGGTGATAATGTCTTTCATGTACTTTGCATAAGGAGGCATTTTCAAGATATCAGTCAAGCGAGTACGCAAAAAGACAGGCCTCATCATTTCAGCAAAGCGTTCAAATTCGTCATCATCTTTATTTTTAGTTGCCTTGGGTGGAAAAGGCATAGGTTTTGAACTCACAGTTCTCTTTCTTTACCGTGTTTCCTAGCAACAAAGTCTTGTTTATCATATCTTTTATTCTTAGGTTGTGGGTTATCAAGATCAACTGGTGGTTCTATCTCAACATCATTATCTGGTTCTCTTTCTTTATTTAATTGATTATCTTCATGAACATCGGCATTATCTTTTTCATTATCACTAGGTGGATGTTCGTTACTAGACTGAGTTTCAGCATCAGAGATAGAAACATCATTATCATTGTCAGGAGGTTTTTCTACTTTAGGTTCACTAGCAGCATGCAAGGTCCTATCAGTTTTCTTTTTCTTTTTCTTTTTAGAGGGACTAGGTACAGTGGTGTTGTTTCTTTGTGAATCCTGCTCGATTCTTTTTGGGTGTCCCTCGGGATAAAGTGGTTCCTGAGTCATTTTTGCTCCTCTAGTTGCGACTCTAACAGCAAAGTCATGTATGTTGCTATTCATTTCATCAAGTAATTCTCTTTGTGATTTAGCAACTTGTTCTAACTGGGTTTGTACCATAGAAGTGTGTTTCCCTACACCTCTAACATCATTTGAAATTCTAAATAACAAGTCACTCAAGCGAGCAATCATATCAGAATTGTATTTCAATTGTTTCATAACATTTGCATTGAAGTGATCTTGTTTCCTAATGTAATTTTCAAACTCATGAAGGCATTGGCTGGGGTACATATTGTGAGGATTATCATTGTCATTGAATTTCATTAAAGAATTTACCTCTACCACCTTAGGCAAAGGTGGTGTATCAAGCCCATGTATTTCTTCAATAGGGGGTAAATTTTAACATCCTCAGCTTTAATACATTTTCCTTCATGGATTTCTTTGCATCTTGCATATCTTCAGGACTGAGATATAATATACCCCTCTTCTTTGGAGTTGGCTTAGGCGGTGGTTCAGGAAGAGTCGAATCATCATAATTTTTCAATATGTTATTCAATAATTCCTCAGCTTGTCCAATAGTTCGTTCCCTGAAAACACAACCAACACAACTATCTTGGAAGTCCCTAGAAGCATCGGTTAGTCCATTATAGAAGATATCAAGTATTTCATTTTTCTTTAGAGGATTATCTGGCAAAGCATTAACTAACTGGCAAAGCCTCCCCCAAGCTTGTGGGAGACTCTCTTCTTTAGTTTGCACAAAGTTAAATATTTCCTGTAAGGCAGCTTGTTTCTTATGAGTAGGAAAATATTTTTCAGAGAAGTAATAAATCATATCCTGGGGAATATGCACACAACCAGGAGTAAGAGTATTGTACCAAGCTTTAGCATCACCCTTTAATGAGAACATAAATAATTTGAAAATATAGTAGTAACGAGTTTTCTCATCATGAGTAAAAAGGGTGGCTATGTCATTTAACTTAGTGAGATGTTCCACAATAGTTTCAGTCTCATAACCATGGAAAGGATCAGATTCAACCAAAGTGATTAACTCTGGATCGATAGAGAATTCATAATCCTTATCATCAATAAAGATTGGTGAGGTAGAAAACTTAGGATCATATTTCATTCTAGCATTCAGATATTTTTCTTTATACTTGCATAATAATTTCTCTAGATCATCTCTATCGACCATTACAAGCAAGAATATCTCTAGTTGTTTCCTCACTCATAACATAACCTTTGGGTACCTTAGGCAATTCATATCTAAGAAGGCTAGTTCTAGCAGGTGTTTCAAATTTTCAGTTTCAAGTTCATCATCAGATTCAACAAATATCATGTTGTCTTACTCTAGTAATGTGTTCATCAAGAAAGTCACCAACTGGCACAGCATTATCATGCAAGGTACTAGCATCATCATAAGTATCATCCATAGTAGAAGTAGCATCATCAATAACTTGCGACATGTTAGGAGTAATAACATGTGGTGGTGTTGCAAGTTTACTTATAACAGATGGTGAATCTAAAGCAGAACTGGATGGCAGTTCATTACCTCCCCTCGTCTTAGAGGGAAAAATCTTAGTCTTAGCGTCATTCAGATTCTTCATAGTGAAAGATTGATAATAATCCCAAGTGACTCAACAAATATAGTTATGCTCCCTGACAACGGCGCCAAAAAAAGGTCTTGATAACCCACAAGTATAGGGGGTCGCAACTGTTTTCGAGGGTAGAGTATTCAACCCAAATTTATAGATTCGACACAAGGGGAGCCAAAGAATATTTGCAACTATTAGCAACTGAGTTGTCAATTCAACCACACCTGGAGATTAATTATCTGCAGCAAAGTCATCAGTAGCACAGTAATATAATAGTTTTGATAGTAGTGGCAGCAGCAATAGTAACGGTAATAGTGATAGCACTAACAATAGGAGTAGTAACTTGGCAAGATCTATATACGATAAATTCGTAGGCATTGGATCCGTAATTTGTTGGATGATATTAATCATGTGACAGTCCTAACCTAGGGCGATACGGCAGTAGCTCCAGTTCATAAATATAATGTAGGCATGTATTCCATAAATAGTCATACGTGCTTATGGAAAGAACTTGCATGACATCTTTTGTCCTACCCTCCCGTGGCAGTAGGCTCCATATTGGAAACTAAGGGATATTAAGGCCTCCCGTTAATAGAGAACCGGAATAAAGCATTAACACACAGTGAATACATGAACTCCTCAAACTACAGTCATCATCGAGAGTGCTTCCAGTTATTGTCACTCCGGGGTTTCCGGGTCATAACACGTAGTAGGTGACTATAACTTGCAAGATCGGATCTAAAACATGAATATAATGATAATATCATAAATAGTTCAGATCTGAAATCATGGCACCCGGGTCCAAAGTGACAATTGTTGAGCATGGAGAAGTCATAGCAACATCAATCTCAGAACATAGTGGATACTAGGGATCGGCCCTAACAAAAACTAACTAGATTACATGATGAATCTCATCCAACTCCTCACCGACCAGCGAGCCTACGGAGAAATTACTCACTCCCTATGGGGAGCATCATGCAATTGGCAATGGAGAAGGGTTGGTGATGACGAAGGATGAAGATCCCCCTCTCCGGAGCCCCAAACAGACTCCATATCTAGCCTCCCGAGGAAGAACAGGAGGTCGCGGCTGCTCCATCTCGTAGATTGTAATAATTCTTTCTCACTCATTTCTTTCTCTACAACTGTGAATTTATAGTATCAGGGTGTGCGTCTGCGGGGCCACCAAGTGGGTACAACCCACTTGGGCGCGCCAGGAGGGGGCACGCCCTGGTAGGTTGTGCCCACCCAAGTGCCCCCTCCGGTTGTTCTTGGTTCCAATATTTTTCTTTTATTATATAAAAAATCCTCGCAAAGTGTTGGACCATTCCGAGAACTTTCATTTCTGCACAAAAACAACACCATGGTAGTTCTGCTGAAAACAGCGTCAGTCCGGGGTTAGTTTCATTCAAATCATGCAAATTAGAGTCCAAAACAAGAGGAACAACATTAGGAAAAGTAGATACATTAGAGACATATCAGCATACAGCAAAAGAACTCTCATAAAACAAAAGCAAATAAACTCAAATCCATCAGAGCAAATCTATCGAAACTCGATGTAATTCTCCCCCTTTTGTCAACAAGTGTCAAACAGGTGACTAAGAACATGAGTGAAAATGACATGAATATGATTCACTCTGAGGCATCTCTAGAGAAACTGGCAGAAGAGGTTTCTGATTCGGAAGTATCTGGAGTGTCATCACCATCATCAGCAGCAGATGTTCCTTCGAGACTTGCTTGAGGCTGAGAGGATGAGGGTGCATTTGGATCAGCTTGTTGATTCTTGTGATAAAGCACATTTCCTTCAGCTGGTTTCTCAGTTGGAAAGGTCGCTTCTGATTCGTCGAGCAATTTGCACAGCTGAAACTTAAGTAAATCAGTTGTTGGTTCACGAGCTGGAAAAGGAGGAGTGATACGATCCTGAAAATCTTCGGCAGAGAAACCTTGATCAATATACTCATAAAGTTCTTTAAGATCTGAGTTCCTGAGTTGTTTCTTCGAGAAGATCTTTAATAGCAATTTCCATAGACATTTTTTATTTTTTCAGTCGTGATCATGCGCACAACTTTCGTATGGTTATTGATGGCATTTAATTCAGTAGTTGCTGCGTACACAAACTCACCCCAAGGTGTGAAGGAGATTGGGTATTTGGTTGGCGTTCACACTGAGGTATCCGTGGCCCTTCGAATGTGGTGTGATAATCAGGAGGGCTTGACACTGGTGCTTTGCCTGAAGAAATATCTTCCATAACACGCAAAGTATCACAGACCGGAGGAATGAAGCTTTTGTAACTGATTTTTGCCAAGTATTCGATGTGCATTGCATAATCAACCACTTTCTGAATCCAAGGCTACTACCTCTTGAGCTTGCGTTGTATTCCCTCGAAGAGGAAAGGGAGATGCAGCACAATAGCGTAAGTATTTCCCTCAGTTTTTTAGAACCAAGGTATCAATCCAGTAGGAGACCACGCGCGAGTCCCTCGCACCTGCACAAACAAATAAGAACTTCGCAGCCAATGTGATAAGGGGTTGTCAATCCCTTTACGGTCACTTACAGAAGTGAGATCTGATAAAGATGATAGTTTATATTTTTGGTATTTTTGGTTTAATAAAACAGAAAATAAAAGCGGTAAAAGTAAAGTAGATGTAGATTGATATGTTGAGAATAGACCCGGGGGCCATAGTGTTCTCTAGTGGCTTCTCTCATGATAGCGATATTCTATAGCGTGTAAACAAATTACTGTCGAGCAATTGATAGAAAAGCGAATAATTATGAGACTATCTAGGCATGATCATTGTATATAGGCATCACGTCCGAGACAAGTAGACCGACTCCTGCCTGCATCTACTAGTATTACTCCACACATCGACCACTATCCAGCATGCATCTAGTGTATTGAGTTCATAAGAACAGAGTAACGCCTTAAGCAAGATGACATCATCTAGAGGGATAAACTCAAGCAATATGATATAAACCCCATCTTTTTATCCTCGATGGCAACAATACAATACGTGCCTTGCTGCCCCTACTGTCACTAGGAAAGGACACCGCAAGGCTGAACCCAAAGCCAAGCACTTCTCCCATTGCAAGAACTATAGATCTAGTAGGCCAAACCAACCCAATAATTCGAGGAGACTTGCAAGGATATTATGAGCACACATAAAAAGTTCAGAGAAGAACCAAATATCTTTCATTGATAACCTTGATCATAAACTCACAATTCATCGGATTTCGACAAACACACCGCAAAAAGAGATTACATCGAATAGATCTCCTCGAAGACCGAGGAGAACTTTGTATTAAGATCCAGAGAGAGAGAAGAAGCCATCTAGATACTAGCTATGGACCCGAAGGTCTGTGGTAAACTACTCACAACTCATGGTGAGGGGCGATGATGATGATGGTGAAGGCTTCCGTGATGGATCACCCTCCGGTAGAGCTCCGGAACAGGCTCCAAGATGGGATCTCCACGGGAACTGAACCTACGGTGGTGGAATTAGGGTTTTTCTCTCTGTCCACGGAGTTTCTGGGGTATGTAGACTTATAGAGGAAGAAGGAGGGCACTGGGGGACGCTCGAGGGGCCCACAAGGCAGGGGGCGCCTTGATGCTCTCCTGACGTGGTTCTCAAGTTCCTCTAGCGTGATTTTCTCCAAAAATATCTCTCGCGAAGGTTTCATTCCGTTTGGACTCCGTTTGATATTCTTTCTCTACAAAACCCCGAAATAGGCAAAAAAAAACAGCAATCTGGACTGGGCCTTTCGGTTAGTAGGTTAGTCCAAAAAAATGATATAAAAGTCAATGATAAAGCCCATTAAACATCCAAGACTTCATAAATAATAGCATGGAACAATCAAAAATTATAGATACGTTGGAGACGTATCAAAGGCGCAAAGACTTTGATGGTTTTGGGATGCTTGGAAGAATCCTTCAGTATGTGTAGAAACATGTCTTCAACATCAAAGATAAATCCTTGGGAGATGGCATGAATGGTGTTTCGAAGAACATCAGATGCTAATATAGCATTATCAGCATACATTTTGGCCAGAGGACAGATGGTATAAGTGAGCATGTGATAAAGAATCTGGTTGTCTAAGGTCAAATGCGCGGGCAGGGGAGGACCAATGTAATCACAAATTTTCTCTTGGTCCATGCTGCAATGGAAATCTTCATCGGAGATGGCATCAATATTGTGAACTCGAATTTAAACCTTGCCATGCTCGAATCGAGGGAAATTAAAATGAAAAACAAAGTCCATTGCAGAGCATGTTATACGTTTTCCTTCATTCATCCATTCCATGATCCATTTGTTGCTATCAGAAGCATCACCATAGAAGTACAGTGTAGCATAGAACTAAAGAACAATCTCTCTGTTCCACGGATGATGATAACCAAATACATGTGTGAGGCCAAATTCTTCGATATCTTGCAATACTTGACTGAAACAGCCAATGCTTTCTTCATAGCAGCGATATCTGGGACCTCATGTGGAAATATCTTGTGGCTTTCATATAGGACCCGAGAATAATATATGGCCTGTTCTTTAGTCCAAAACCGAGGAGATTCAGAAGTTCGAGGCTTGTTGTATGAACTCTCTTGAAAGAAAAGAGAATGATTGGTCTGATTGAAAAGTGGACCTTTGACGCCAACGCCTTTAGAGAATAAAGGCAGTCGCTCCCGAGGATAAGGATATTTGAGCTCATCTTCAACAGAAAGCACTTCATCGCCATAAATTAATGGGTCTGAATGATGAACAGTAACTAACTTTGCTACAGAAGGTCCAACTTCTGAAGTTCTTCTTGAAGTATTGAGAGAAATTCGCAGTGGAGAGGGAGCTGACACCGTATCAGTAGCTGGTTTATCAGACATTGGATACTGATGGGTACATACTTTGGTCGATTGTTGAGGTGCAGAGGGAGGAACTGAATCATTAGTTTCAACATGAGTTTGAGAAGCTTGGTGCTCAGACGGAGGAATTTCACCTTCTTCCGATACACTTTGCCGAGAAGGATTTGCTTCAATAACAGGGGAAACCACAGGCACAGGTTCAGTTAGCCTTGGAGATGTAGGAGCATCTAAAGTTGGTTCTTGCAAGGGAATTGTAGCCTCCGGAGAGTTTTCCTTCTATGGTACTACTTCGGAAGACTTTTCTTTCGTAGGAGGAGGAGGAGGAGCATTCTTCTTCGCAATCTTCTTCTTCTTCTTTTGCTTCGACGGATCTATATGCCCTTTGACAAGATCATTGTAGCCAGTGGCTTGTGCTTGATGATCGAGGCAAATCTTTCGAACAATTTGATCTAGTTTAGAGTGAAATCATAATCTCCTGTGCCAAAGGATAGTCAAAGCTTTATTGACATCCATATATGATTATTCAAGTTATTTGATGACCAACTTGGAGTTTGCAGCCTTCATACGGGTATCAAGCTCACGAAGCTGGGCAGTTAGGCTATTGATCTCAACAGAATCATCTCTCATGTCTTGAACTAGATCAGTAGCTTGAGAAACTACTTCAGAGGGAATGGGCAAAGATGCCACTTCTCCATCAAACAGGTTTTCAACAAATCTATCAAGCTGCTCCATGATGAACACTTGATCGAAGTAATGAGGTGCATCAGAGGGATTATCTGTCTGTGCAACAGGAGCAGTTTGTACTATATTTTCCCTATTGGAGGCATAGAATCCAATGGTTTTGCCAGCTTGGGAGCAAATTGAGCAGCCTTTTCTTTCACAACATTTGCTCGAGAAGCATATTGCTCGGCAGAAGGAGCGGTGATTTGCTTCACCTTTGGCTATGGAATTATTTTCTCCTGGCTTAGCTGTGCTTACTAGATTTTCAAGAACTAAGTCTTTCATATCAATCACCTCAAGATGAGGGGTTGTATTCACACGATCTGCCATAGTGACAGTGGTATTAGGCATTTTTCTTTTCTAGGTATTCTTCTTCGGAGGAGCTGTTGGAACTGCACTTGCTCGAAGATAAGCCAGTATAGTGGAGGTAGTGATGTTTACTTACTCGGAGAGAGTTGCATCAACTTCTTCTCTTGTGAGTGGAGGATCATCTTGATCCGAGGAATTACTTTCAACATGTTTCTTAACTGGTTTAGCTGGCCTTCTCTTCAGCGCCCTCTTCTTCTTCAAAGCAGCAGAACTGGGATCATGCTTGTGCTTTGTATGGCGTTCAGATTTTCCTTCAGCCTTTCGCTTGTCAACATCAATCTTCATAAGGCGATGATTTTCTTCTTCTCTAGCTCTTTCCTTTTTAGCCTTCTTGGCTCTCTTTCCTGCATTTTTTCAGGTGATTGGCCAACTCATCAGGATATGATTTGGTAGTCTTGAGAGATGACTCATGAGCATCCGGTGGTGGTGGCGGTCTTTCCTGGGGATCACTTGCACGGACAAGGCCAATTTCATGATAGTCACCCCATGGAGGATAGAAAGCAAAGTTCTTGGCAAACCGAGGATGAACCCTTTTATATTGGAACCATTTGCGCACCCAGTGGCGTCGAATCCTTTGCAGACGATTTCTTCTCTGTGATGAATCTTCTCCTAGTGCAGTTTTGTACTTGTCATGAGAGATATACTGAGCCGAATTTGTGAATGGATGCCTGCCGCCTCTCCTTTTGTTCGATGCATCGGCTTCTTGCTCATTATCATTTGGTTCGGATCTCTTTCTTTTGTTGGTTGATGGGCCTGTCGTTGGGCCCTTGGCATTCGATTGATGGGACTGTCATTGGGCCCTTGGCATTCGGATCTCTTTCTTTTGATTCATCAGTTGTGCCCATGACTACCTCTTCTTCATCGCCATACCCATTGGTCGAGCAGAATCCTCAACAGAGTGCATACACCTGTGAATAAGAATAGATACGAGGGAAAGAGGGGACAGGGTCACAAATGCTCACAACGAATATTTTTTCGAACGAAACGAATTTTGAAGAAGAATTGGATGTACACTTTGAGAAATGCTTCAAATGAAGGAAACGTATAGAGCGAGCTAGTAGGTCCGAAGAATATACTAGATACCATGTTATGCATTCCATTCGAGTGAAACATAACACAAACCCTAGATCTGAAGTGATTCGGATGCGAGGGATAACTAAAAACCACATCCACATGAGCAAAGGTAAAAACCTGGATCAAAGATATGCGGTAAAATTGGAAGAAATTAATCGCAGACAAACTCGAAACATGAAGGATGGAGGTCCAAGTTCGAACCACACGTACCCTAGCTTGGTGACGTGCAGCACCTACGACGTCGCAGGGAGAAAGATGTCCCGCGGTGGCGAGGAAGGACTCCGGTGACCACTTTCTAGCTGTGAAGTGGTGAAGAGGTCGTTGGCGTCGAGCTCAAGGTGGAGCGCTGCAGTGAGGGTTTCGGCGGAGTGGAGGCGAGGAGAAAGAGAAGTGAAACTAGAAGAAGGATAAGATGTGCGGTTTTTATATGCGAGGAGAATTAACCGCACACAGTGAATTATGATCGAACGGCCTCTCTTAAGAGACTATTGTGATTTAATGGACACGATGGAGTGGCAGTTCATGTATTGCACGTGGACAACATTCGCCAAAACTGATTAATGTTCAGACCAAATCTTAATCGTGGCCAAGGACACCATATAAAGTTTCGTTCCAGATCAAATTTGAAAGGATCGAGAAGTGTATGTATCTAGAGGGGGGTGAATAAACTCTAGCAAGAAAAGTGGGAGCTTTTAACATGCTTGATATTTGAATGAAGATTTAGCACATGTTTAACTTTCACAATACACAACAAGCATGCATGATAAGCAATCAATCTACACATGCAACTTTGACATTGACTAAAGCAAAAAAACTAGCCTTTTCCCAATTTTAGTTCTTGGCAGATTTTAGCAACTTAGCACTAGTAAAGCAATCAATCTACACATGCAATTCTAAGAGTGTAGAAGTGGAATGTACAACAATTGCATATGAAGATAAATGGAGGAGTTTGGAGGGAGCAAACACAAGTGAAGACAACGATGTTTTTTGTCTTGGTTCCGATAGGTGGTGCTATCGTACATCCAAGTTGATGGAGACTTCAACCCACGAAGGGTAACGGCTGCGCGAGTCCACGGAGGGCTCCACCCACGAAGGGTCCACGAAGAAGCAACCTTGTCTAACCCACCATGGCCATCACCCACGAAGGACTTGCCTCACTAGAGGTAGATCTTCACTAAATAGGTGATCTCCTTGCCCTTACAAACTCCTTGCTTCAACTCCACAATCTTGTCGGAGGCTCCCAAGTGACACCTAACAAATCTAGGAGACACCACTCTCCAAAAGGTAATAGAAGGTGTGTTGGTGATGAACTCCTTGCTCAAATGCTTTAAATGATAGTCTCCCCAACACTCAAACAGCTCCTCACAGATTTGGATATGGTGGAAGAAGGATTTCACTAGAAAGCAACTTGGGGAAGGCTAGAGAACAAGATTCATATGCTAGGAATGGAATATCTTGATCTCAACACTTGAGTAGGTGGTTCCCTCTCAGAACATGAATGATGGAAGTGTAGGTGTGTTCTGATAGCTCTCTCCACGAGTGAAGAGTGGGTGGAGGGGTATATATAGCCTCCACACGAAATCTAACCGTTACACACAATTTACCAAACTCGGTGGGACCGATTCAGAGAACTCGGTCAGACCGATTTAATTCATAATGTGACCATTAGGTATTTCAGTGGGACCAATTTCATTAGGGTTAGGGCATAACGTAATCTCGGTGGGACCGATTACACAAACTCGGTGAGACCGATTTTGGTAATGAGCACATAGAGAGTTGGTAAGGCAAACTCGGTGGGACCAATTCGCTCATTTCAGTGAGACCGAAATGTTACGAAGAGGCAACAGAGAGTTTGCATTACAAACTCGGTGGGACCGATTGCACATCTCGGTTAGATCGATAATATTGCAACAGGCAACAGAGAGTTTGCAATCCCATCTTGGTGAGACCGAGATCCCTTTTGGTGAGACCGAAGTGATTAGGGTTTCTGGCAGTGGCTATGTCAAATGAAGTCGGTGGCGCCGGATAGATATTTTTGGTGGGGCCGAGTTTTACTTTTGGTTTGGGACATATGTGGATGTGGGAAAATGGTTGAGGGTTTTGGAGCATATCACTAAGCACTTTGAGCAAGCAAGGCATTAAGCAACACCTCATCCCCTTTTAATAGTATTGGCTTTCCTATGGACTCAATGTGATCTTGGATCACTGAAATAGAAAATGTAGAGTCATGAGCTTTGAGATTGAGCCAATCCTTTTGTCATTATCATCTTGAAGGGTTTCCACATCCTCTAGTCCATGCCACTCCATCTGTTGAACTTGTCTAAAATATACTAGATGGAAACATTAGTCCAACAAGAGATATGTAGACATTAATTACCAAAATCACCCAGGGAGCACTTGTGCTTTCAATCTCCCCCTTTTTGGTAATTGTTGACAACATACATCAAAGCTTTAGATAAAGATATGAATAATAACAAGTAAAGCTTTGGAAGAACATGTAACATGCATAGGCTCCCCTACATGTATGCAATCATGTGAATATGGAATATAAGAACATGTGAAAGCATAGGCATGACAGTGAAAGCAATGAGTTACATGTATCTTGGCTATATGCATCAGAGCAAATGATATGAATATATGAAGTGTATCCTCATGTTCATGACTCCTCCTTGCAAACAATATGTACATTAGCAAGAAATCTTCATGCACATGAGTGTGATGCATATACTTACCTTGTGATCTTGACCTGGCTTATGAAGGGATGAACCTGAGTAAACAAGGTTAGATAACACAGGTACATCTACTAGACAGAGCAACAAAAGAGCCACAAGGGTACCAAGATTGGGATAACATGTAGAGAGTGAGTACTAGGTACTCTTGAATACAAACATGTTCCCAAAGGTAGAAGATATGCAATAAATTCAAAGACTTCCTTCCCTAACAGTCTTTCTCCCCCAGAATCTTATATTGGATAATGGAAGAAAGTAGGGAAACATAATCAGAGCAAAACAGACCAGATCAATAATCATAGACATGTCTTTCCCCTCTTAAAGACATGTAACTACTCTCCTCTTGAACACCAGGCATCTGGGGCAAGTGATTTTTCTCCCTTAAGCTTTGAGCCCTCTTTCTCCCTGAAGCTTTGATGTGAACTCTCTCTCAATTTCCAAGAAGGGGTCTTCTGGAGTATGAGTCAAAATAGGTTTGGTCCTTGAGTCACAGACCAGAGCTGGATAAAAATATGATGCTAGTAGAGGACAAGTATCATTGAGTTGAGCGGGAATATATATGCAGGATGCAAATGACAAATTGTCTCCTCAGTATTGAAACCGGTAGCACCGAGTAGTCTTCTTTGGTGGCACCGAGATGGTTCGGTTAAACCGAAAGAGGTAAATCGGTGGGTCCGAGTTCAACACTGAGAGAATAATTTTCATCTCAGCTCACTAGGCAAACAAGTTCTCAGAAAGAATTGCAATGAATTGGGTGCAGGAAAATGTTGAGTAAGAACAGAGAAAAGAAAATCTAGATGAAGTTTTTTTTAAAGAAAAGGGAAACAAAATGCAAGGAACAAATGAAGAGAACAAAGGAACACTTAGAGAACTTCATCTAGAATTGGTCGGTGGCAAAGTCACCTATGTTAGAGTATATTGACTTAGGAGTCAAGTGAAGACACTTGATCATAGGTCATACTCATCGTTTAAGCTCAAAATGGGGTTGCCATTTCTCATTTAAGCATTTTGATGTATTCACATCTTGTCGAGCTGCTTTGACCCATGACTTGAGGTAAAGCTTCTTTAAGATGGAATAACATACCTTGGGTGGTGGTGTTGGTCTTGACCATGTAGTTGAACTTGTGTGGGTGCTCAAGGTTGATGTAGCTCATCAAGTGTTGGGAGCACCACTTGTAGATTGAGTTCATCTACCTACATGAGTTAGTCTTACAAGGAAGAGCACTTGTGTATCCAAAATGTCAATCATGAAAACTTTATACCAAAAGAAATTTGATATATAGAAATTGTCAAAGGATATGTTGAAGAGTTTCATGCTTCCTTGTCTTCATCCACCACGGTGTAGAGACTTGGTGATATAGAGATTTCTCAAGATATGAGTGAGTTACAATCTCATGGATTTAGATTCATCCAAACCCCTGCAAGAGTTAGATAGAATGCAAGGGTACAAATATGTCCATGACATATGATCATAAGAGAGAAAGTCGAGGATTAGTCAAAGGCTTATGCCTTGCATGTATCCAAATGGAGTTCCTACTCCAAGTTTGAGGCATCAATATTGTTCAATTCACCTCTCAACCTGCAAAACACTTTCTCATCAAGTGGTTTAGTAAATATATCCGCTAGTTGCTTATCGGTGCGAACTTGTTTAAGATTGATATCACCCTTAGCAACATGATCTCGAATGAAATGATGATGAACTTCAATATGCTTAGTTCGAGAATGTTGCACAGGATTATGAGCAATCTTAATAGCACTTTCATTGTCGCAAATCAATGGTACATGTTTCACATATATCCCATAATCTTTAAGAGTTTGAGTCATCCAAAGCAATTCAGCACAACATGAACCAGCGGCAATGTATTCGGCTTCGGTGGTGGATAAGGATACCGAGTTTTGTTTCTTGGAGGACCAAGACACAAGAGATCTACAAAGAAATTGACACGTACGAGAAGTCGACTTTCTATCAACCTTGTCACCGGCATAGTCTGAGTCGGGGTAGCCAACAAGGTCAAAGGAAGACCTCTTAGGATACCAAATGCCAAAATTTGGTGTATCTATTAGGTATCTCACTATCCTATTCACGGCCTTAAGATGATATTCTTTAGGAGCCGCTTGGTATCGTGCACACATGCACACACTTAGCATAATATCAGGACGGGAGGCACATAGATATAACAATGAACTAATCATAGAGCGGTAAACCTTTTGATCAACCGGTTCACCATCCTTAGTCAAGTCAAGATGTCCACTAGTAGGCATGGGTGTAGTCATACCTTCGCATTCTTGCATGTTGAACTTCTTGAACAAGTCCTTGGTATACTTTGTTTGAGAAACAAAAGTACCCTTTTTAGTTTGCTTGATTTGCAAACCAAGAAAGAACTTGAGTTCACTCATCATAGACATCTCAAACTTTTCCGACATTAGCTTTCCAAACCTTTCACTAAAATGGGGGTTAGTAGAACCAGATATAATATCATCAACATAGATTTGGCACATAAATAATTCACCAATAACCCTTTTAGTAAAAAGAGTGGAGTCTATTTTGCCAATTTCAAAGCCTTTTTTAATTAGGAACTTGGTCAAGCATTTATACCAAGCTCTAGGAGCTTGTTTAAGACCATAGAGGGCTTTGTGTAGTTTGTAAACATGATCGGGTTTCTTGGGATTAACAAATCCGGGAGGTTGTTTAACATAAACTTCCTCCTCAAGTTCACCATTGAGAAAAGCATTTTTAATGTCCATTTGGTACAAGGTGATATCATGGTGATTAGCATAGGCAAGCAAGATGCGAATGGATTCAAGTCTAGCAACGGGAGCGTATGTCTCACCATAGTCCATACCTTCGGCTTGAGTGTAGCCTTGGGCGATGAGACATGCTTTGTTGCGGATGACTTGACCATCTTCATCTTGCTTGTTGCGAAACACCAATTTGGTACCAATGATGTTGTGGTTGTTGTCGGGCTTTTCGACCAATGTCCACACTTGATTTCTCTCGAAGTTGTGTAGCTCTTCGTGCATGGCGTTCACCCAATCTGGATCATCAAGAGCATCTTGAACCTTCATAGGTTCAAGGTTAGATATGAAAGAGTAATGTTCACAAAAGTTAGCTAAACGATATTTAGAGCGAGTGATTCTCCCAGTTTGGATATCATTGTAGATTTTTCTACGGGATGAACTCTAGCAATTCTTGCTCTGACTCGTCAAAGCTTTTTGCTTGGGTCAGGGTGGAACATCCTCTTCATCATCTTATTCTTCTTGTCCTTCTTCATTGTTGTTGGTGGTGTTGTCCCCTTGTGGAGGTGGAGAAGGACGTCGATGAGGTTCATCTTGATGCACATCCTCGTTTCCTTCATCATGGCGTGTCCCACTTGTGGATGCCTCCAAGTCAACTTGAGGTTCATCTTGTCGTGAGGAAAGAGCTTCCACATGGACGGACGAAGTACTCTGTTTCACCTCCGTTGGACAGATCTTGCCAATAGGCAAGTCTTGAATTGCTTCCAAAGGATCTTTATCTCCTACATCAATTGGCAATTTCTCTATTTGTGAGGCGTTAGATTCATCAAACTTCACATCTACCGTCTCTTCAACCTTTCGGGTGAAATTGTTGTAGACACGGTAAGTGTGAGAGTTTGATCCGTAACCAAGTAGGAAAGCTTCATGAGATTTAGGAGCAAATTTAGAATGACAATGCTTATCAAGAATGTAGCACTTTGAGCCAAATAATCAAAAGTATCCAACTTGGGGTTTGTTACCGGTGAGAAGTTCGTATGTCGTCTTGCCGAGAAGCTTGTGAAGATATAAGCAATATGTTGCATGACAAGCTGTCTCAACCGCTTCTGCCCAAAAGTGTCTTGGCGTCTTGTATTCGTCAAGCATCGTCCTTGCCATTTCAATGAGTGTCTGGTTCTTCCTCTCAACAACTCCATTTTTTTGAGGCGTGTATGTAGCCGAGAACTCATGTGAAATCCCTTCTTCGTCAAGAATTGTATCCACATTTGCCTTCTTGAACTCCGTTCCATTGTCGCTGCGAACCTTCTTGATCTTCACTTCAAATTGATTTTGGGCCTTCCTAGCAAAGTTTTTTATGATCTTTTGGACCTGCGATTTATCATCAAGAAAGAACACCCATGTAAATCTTGAAAAATCATCAACAATGACTAATCCAAAAGAGTTACCACCGAGGCTTTTGTAAGCGTTGGGACCAAAAAGATCCATATGAAGTAGCTCAAGTGGTCTTCTAGTAGTCATGATGTTCTTCACGGGATGACTTCCTCCAACTTGTTTTCCTGCTTGACAAGCACTACAAAGTATATCCTTGTCAAATATAACATCTTTAACACCAAGGATATGATTACCTTTAATTAGCTTATCAAGATTTCGCATACCGACATGACCTAACCTTCTATGCCATAACCAACCTTTAGAAGATTTATCAATAAAGAAAGTGCGAGGTTGGGCTTTATTAGTGAAGTCAACTATGTATAAGTCACCTCTACGTATGCCGGTAAAGACCATGTTGTGATTATCTCTACGAAAGACTTGGCAATTAACATGAGTGAATAGCACATTTAAACCAAAATTAGCTAATCTAGACATGGAGAGAAGACTATATCCGAGAGATTCTACAAGCATGACATTCTTAATTGAGCTATCGTTGGATATGGCCACCTTACCAAGGCCAACAACTTTACCCTTTGAGTTGTCACCAAAGGTAACATACTTTCGTGGACCATCATTTCTAGCAAGCTCATCAAACATGTCCTTATCTCCGGTCCGTGCAACCACTATCAAGCACCCATTCCTTTCCTCCAGGTGCGTAACCACGAAGATTTGCCATAAGACCAAAATGTCTCATTTGTTCATCAAGATCACTATCGTCTTCCTCATCATAGTATCCATGTTCCTCATCGTCATGTGATTGGTCAACACCTAGAGAGAGTGATTCATTAGAAGTATGACCGTAACAATGTTCATCTTTATGAATTCTAATGACTTCGGAAATGATATTGCTAACTATTCCAACATCTCCTTTGGCAAGCATGAGTTCACGAAGTTCATACAAACAATCACCAAACTTAGGATCACTAGTACTCATCTTATTTAAGGCAATAGACTTATGGAGAATCTCATCCAGATTTTTAAGGGAATAATTTGGGAATCGTTCCTCTAGAAATCTCCATATAGTGTAAGCACATTCAACAGTTGGCAAACATACAAGCAAGTTTCTAGGCAAACCTCTAGTGATAAGATTAACAGTCCTAAGATTTCGAACCATGTCTAGTTTCTCATTGAGAGTAGGATTCGAATCAACAATGGGAGGCATGCAAGGATTATCAATGTACTTGTTCAAATGATATTCATTGAAGATCTCAAGCATCTCATTTTTCCATTCATGAAAGTATTCTCCACCAAGCATAGGCACTCTACGTCTAATACTCCCCAACGTAGACTCATCCATCTTCCTCCAATGGTGATTAAACCAAAGCAATGGAGACCAATGCTCTGATACCAATTGAAATGATCGAGAAGTGTATGTGTTTAGAGGGGGGTGAATAGACTCTAGCAAGAAAAGCGGCAGCTTTTAACATGCTTGATATTTGAATGAAGATTCAGCACATGTTTAACTTTCACAATACACAACAAGCATGCATGATAAACAATCAATCTACACATGCAACTTTGACATTGACTAAAGCAAAAAAACTAGCCTTTTCCCAAATTTAGTTCTTGGCAGATTTTAGCAACTTAGCACTAGTCAAGCAATCAATCTACACATGTAATTCTAAGAGTGTAGCAGCGGAATGTAAAACAATTGCATATGAAGATAAATGGAGGAGTTTGGAGGGAGCAAACGCAAGTGAAGACAACGATGTTTTTTGTCTTGGTTCCGATAGGTGGTGCTATCATACATCCAGGTTGATGGAGACTTCAACCCACGAAGGGTAACGGCTGCGCGAGTCCACGGAGGGCTCCACCCACAAAGGGTCCATAAAGAAGCAATCTTGTCTATCCCACCATGGCCATCGCCCACGAAGGACTTGCCTCACTAGCGGTAGATCTTCACGAAGTAGGCGATCTCATTGCCCTTACAAAATCCTTGGTTCAACTCCACAATCTTGTCAGAGGCTCCCAAGTGACACCTAACCAATCTAGGAGACACCACTCTCCAAAAGGGAATAGAAGGTGTGTTGATGATGAACTCCTTGCTCGAATG
Organism: Secale cereale; assembly: GCA_902687465.1. Lineage (NCBI taxonomy): Eukaryota > Viridiplantae > Streptophyta > Magnoliopsida > Poales > Poaceae > Secale > Secale cereale. Next base: position 690,891,795 of record LR738712.1, on the reverse strand, counting down.
CTTCAAATGATAGTCTCCCCAACACTCAAACAGCTCCTCACTGATTTGGATATGGTGGAAGAAGTATTTGAGTGGAAAGCAACTTGGGGAAGGCTAGAGAACAAGATTCATATGCTAGGAATGGAATATATTGATCTCAACACTTGAGTAGGTGGTTCTCTCTCAGAACATGAATGATAGAAGTGTAGGTGTGTTCTGATAGCTCTCTCCACGAGTGAAGAGTGGGTGGAGGGGTATATATAGTCTCCACACAAAATCTAACCGTTACACACAATTTACCAAACTCGGTGGGACCGATTCAGAGAACTCGGTCAGACCGATTTAGTTCATAATGTGACCGTTAGGTATTTCGGTGGGACCGATATGATCAACAAGGTGGGACCGATTTCATTAGGGTTAGGGCATAACATAATCTCGGTGGGACCGATTACACAAACTCCGTGAGACCGATTTTGGTAATGAGCACACAAAGAGTTGGTCAGGCAAACTCAGTGGGACCGATTCACTCATTTCGGTCAGACCGAAATGTTACGAAGAGGCAACAGAGAGTTTGCATTACAAACTCGGTGGGATCAATTGCACATCTTGGTTAGACCGATAATATTGCAACAGGAAACAGAGAGTTTGCAATCCCATCTCGGTGAGACCGAGATCCCTTTCGGTGAGACCGAAGTGATTAGGGTTTCTGGGAGTGGCTATGTCAAATGAACTCGGTGGCGCTGGATAGATATTTTCGGTGGGACCGAGATTGACTTTTGGTTTGGGACATATGTGGATGTGGGAAAATGGTTGAGGGTTTTGGAGTATATCACTAAGCACTTTGAGCAAGCTAGGCATTAAGCAACACCTCATCCCCTTTTAATAGTTTTGGCTTTCCCATGGACTCAATGTGATCTTGGATCACTGAAATAGAAAATGTAGAGTCCTGAGATTTGAGCTTGAGCCAATCCTTTTGTCCTTTTCATCTTGAAGGGTTTCCACATCCTCTAGTCCATGCCACTCCATCTGTTGAACTTGTCTGAAATATACTAGATGGAAACATTAGTCCAACAAGAGATATGTTGACATTAATTACCAAAATCACCCAGGGAGTACTTGTGCTTTCAAAATTGAGCATTTCTAACGGAGCAACATAGACTGGAAGAGATAGAGGAGAGGGAAAATAGGGTCCTAGGCATTTCACTCAGACAGATAAACACAAACACCGAACAAATAGCTATGAGAGAACTGCATTCGGACAACCACAAAAACTTTTAAATCAAAGAAAGAAAATTGTGGTGGTGTAACCCACCGTTTAAGAACTGCGTGACCCCAAGCATCGCACAATTATCGTGGCACTCGGTTAGTCTAGTTCTTAGTTAATGTATTCACTCTTAGAAAGAAAATTTCACTTTGTCAAAAATTTCAAACACTTTGAGTGTTATGCACCCATTCCTTCAAAGATGTGAAAGTGTTATAACGGGTGTCGAGTCCAGCTTACTGCACGTTTGCGAAGTCTAGGATATTTAGCTCACACCATAACTTACATAATCCTTTATCATGAGGAGGCTTGGTGAAAATATCAGCAAGATTGTATCCGGTCTTGACGTGATTGATGACAATATCCTCTTGAGCAACATGATCGCGAATGAAATGGTGTCTGATGGCAATATGCTTCGTGCGAGAATGCTGCATAGGATTATGTGCAATTTTGATGGCCTCTCATTATCACAATATAGAGTAATAAGCTTGGCCTTGATGCCATAATCCTTTAGTGTTTGCTTCATCCACATAACTGAGAGCAACAAGCACCAGTAGCAATATATTCGGCCTCAGCTATGGAGAGAGATACACTATTCTACTTCTTGATGACCAACAGACCAAAGATCTACCAAGGAAATGACATGTCCCCGAAGTAGATTTCATATCAACAAAGTCACCAGCCCAAGCTGAGTCTGAATATCCAATGAGATCAAACTGTACTCCCTTAGGATACCATAAACCTAAGGTGGGGGTGTGAGGCAAATATCTCAAAATGCGCTTGATCGCTTGGTGATGTGATTCTTTCGATGCATCTTGATAGCGGGCACACATGCAAACACTCAACATAATGTCAGGTCTGGATGCACATAGATAAATAAGAGAACCAATCATAGAATGATAAGCCTTCTAATCATAATACTTACCATACACATCTTCATCTAGCTTACCATTCGTGGGCACAAGTGTTTTATAGCCCTTCATTTTGGAAACTGGTGTTTCGAACTTATTCAGGCATTCGTTCAGATATTTCTCCTGAGATATGAAAGTTCCATTTGCCTGTTGACGAATTTGTAGTCTGAGAAATAACTTGAGTTAACCCATCATAGACATTTGATATCTATCGGACATCATTTTTTCCCGAACTCTAAGTTGCAAGCATTGTTAGTACAGTCGAATATGATATCACCCACATAGATTTGTAATACGAATAGATCATAATAAAAAGCACGAGTGAAAAGTGTGGGATCAGTGGATCCTGGCTTGAACCCTTTAACAAGTAAAAACTTCTTCAAGGTGGCATACCAAGCTCGAGGGGCTTACTTCAGCTTGTGCAGAGCTTTTTTTCAACCTGAAAACTTTGTTAGGAAACTCAGGATGCTCAAAGTCGGTTGGATGTCTAACAGAAACTTCCTTATCAATTTCACCATTGAGGAAAGCACTTTTCACATCCATTTGATAAAGCAAGATATCACTATAATTTTCATAAGCGAGAATAATGTGAATTGCTGCTTTGTTTCTCACAACAATTCCATTTTCATCTTGCTTATTGCGGAAAATCCATTTTGTGTCGATGATATTGTGCTTCTTCGGATTTGGTTTGTCAACCAATTCCCACACATCATTTAGTTTGAATTGCACCAACTCATCTTGCATGGCATTCATCCAATCTGGATTATTCATGGCTTCTTCATACTTGGTACGTTCTGCCAATGAAACAAAGGAGAAACTGCCACAATAGTTAGCCAAACGAGTGTGTGAATGAGTTGTTGGTTGATAACCTAGATTCCTAACCTCATCGAGAATTAATGAAGGATCAACTAGATATGCCACTCGAGGAGGAGAATTTTCATCGTGATGATAATTATCATTTTCGAAATCATTTGTCTCATCATTCTCTTCATGATTGCCATTTTGATCGGTATTTGGATTTTGATTGCCATTTCCAATCAAAGGAGTATTTGCTTCGGCGGTAGCTTGACGACTTCTGCTTTAAGTCGTAGGAGCATCATCATAAGAGGACTTAGTTGCATTTACTTCAACAGGCTTGACGCTCCCAATAGCCATCTGCCGAATAGTTAGTGGTTCATCTATCACATTTGGCAGGTGCTCCTTTTGAGAGCCGTTAGATTCATCAAACCGCACATTTACCGTTTCCATAAATTTCATGTGGTGAGAGTAATAGACACGATACGTATGTGAGTTTGAGCCATAACCGAGAAGAAATCCTTCATGTGCCTTAGGTGCAAACTTGGAAGAATCATTCATATCAAGATTCGAGAATATAACAAGGTGCACCAAAAACACATAGATAACAAAACATTTGGTTTCTTGATACTGATAAGCTCATATGAAATTTTCTTAAGAAACTTGTGAAGATAAACACGATTGATAACAGGACAAGCAGTGTTAATAGCATAAGCCTAGAAGTGAATGGGAGTTTTGTACTCACTGAGCATAGTTCTTGCCATTTCAATGAGGGTTCTATTCTTTCGTTCAACAACTCCATTTTTTTGGGGAGTGTATGCGGCAAAGAACTCATGAGTAATACCATGATCATCGAGAAATTTAGCCATATGATTATTTTTGGACTTAGTTCCATTGTCACTCCTGACATGCTTAATTCGCACATCATATTCATTCTGGGCCTTCTTAGTGAATCTTTTGAAGATATCTTGGGTGTAGGTTTTGTCTTCCAGAAAGAATACCAATGTGTATCGAGAAAAATCATCAACAATGACTAAACCATAGTCACTCCCACCGAAGCTTGCATAAATTTGAGGACCGAATAAATCCATATGAAGAATTTCTAGAGGTCTTGTTGTGGTCATTGCTATCTTGGATGAGTGATGCTTATTGGCCAATTTGCCAGCCTCACAAGCAGCACAGAGACGATTCTTGTCGAACTTTACATCAGGAATACCACGGAGACGGTGATTTTCCTTTGCCAGAGTCTGCAAATTCCTTATACATGCATGACGAAGTCTTCGGTGCCACAACCAACCATCGATTGCTTTTGCAAGCCAACACAAATTTGGACTAAGGTACCCTTAGAGAAATCCACAATATACATATCACCTTTTCTAATTCCCTCAAAGATGAAGGAATTGCCAGAGGCCATGAAGACAATGCATTTGGATCTAAAAATAGAACTAGCATGCCTAGATCACATAGCTTGCCAACTGACATAAGATTGAATCCAAGAGACTGAACAAGTAAAACATCATCAATGGACCTGTCCTTGGATATAGCAATTTTACCTAGCCCAATTACCGTTCCTTTGTTGTTGTCACCAAAAGTGATATACTTCAGAGGAGAAGCAGTTAAATTGGGGTCGACAAACAATGACTTGTCTTTGGTCATATGAATAATGCATCCACTATCCATTATCCATTCAGTTTCCTTTCGAAACCGATGCCTTCTTTCCTGGGATTTTTGTGAAGAATGGATTTCTTCAACACATCACAAAGGGTTTGATGCCCTTTGAGAGATTTGAACATTCTTGTCTGAAGAAGATCCTTCAACCTAGCATTTTCATCATAAACAACCATTTTCCTTGACCGAGGGGTTAGCATTCACAGATGTTTCAGCATTTGATCGTTCAAGGCATTTTAAACATGGTGGCACAAACACTTCAGGTTTATCTTTAAGTTGTTGGGTGAGAAGAGAATTTTCTATAATCAAATCCTCATGAACATCTCTCAGCGCCCGATTTAATGTTTCCTTATCAGGTAATCATAGGTCAATCTTTCATGGTCGGCCGAGAGAAAATCATGACGATTTGACAGTTCTTCCATTCGTGACTTAGGCGCGGAATACTCTTCGGTCAACGAATGATTTTTCTCCATCTCCTCAACCAACAACCCTTCAGATTTCCTGAGGGTTTTCTCAATTTTATCAAGTGAGTTTTGTTGAATATTAGCAATTTTGGTCAACTTAGCATGGTCATCTTCATAAGAATAATATTGATCATTGGAGTGAATTTTGTGATTCTTAACGGATACCTTTTCTTTCGAGGCTTTGGCCATGAATCAATAGGCATGAGATTCGTCATTGCTTGAGTGCTTGTCGAAGTAGTTCGAAGCTGGTGTAGAGGCATAAGCTATGCCAGCCATTTCAGAGTTGGAATCCTCGTCGAATTCATCATCTTCTTCGGAGGCAGATGATTCTTCTTCATCAGAAACCATCTCCTTGCCGATGTACGCCTTGGCCTTGCGAGAGATATTCTTGCGGTTGGAAGAGGACTTGGAGGGATTCCTTGAGGAAGATCTTGACGAGGATTTTGATGTGGAGTTGTCCTTCTTCTTGAAGAACTTCTTCGTCTTCTTCTCATCATCGGAGTCATGGTTCTTGATCTTGCTTTTGCTTCGATAGTTTCCAGAATCATATCTTCCACTTGCACGGATTTCAGCTTCCCAGAGAGGGCAGTTTGAAATGAAGTGTCCAAGCTTTTTGCACTTGAAACAAGTGTGCACTTGCAACATGTGTATTCTCTAGTAGGTTTCGATGATTTTGAACCCCCATAGTTGCTTGAACTTATTTTCTGGAACTGGCTCTTCTTTTGAAAGTGTTGGAATCTTCTTGTGATGAGTGCAAGATCTTTGCTGAGTCTTTCTGGATCATCTGAATCTTCTTCGACATTTCCGTCCATGGAAGAATCAGCTGCAGCCTTGAGAGCATGAGTTTTGTGCTGACTCGATCGATAGAGATCTATTTTCTCTACTTCTTGTTTCTCATGAGTGTTCAGTCTTTCCATGATATCAGCAGAGTAAAGGGATTTGAAATCATCACGTTCATGAACCATCAAGACAAGAGTGTCAAATGAACTATCAAGAGATCGAAGCAGTTTCTTCACAACTTCATGGTCAGTGATATCTTTGGCGTCGAGACCTTGAAGCTCATATGCTATGTCATCGAGAAAGTCAAAGGTTTGCCGACAGATTTCATTTCCAATATGCTTGAAGTGATTGCATTTCACACGAAGATTATTAATTTGAGCCTCTTTCTGAGTAGATACACCTTCATTGATCTTTTTGAGGACGTCCCACAATTCCTTCGCAGTTTCACATTGGCGATACCGAAGAAATTGCGCTCGAGAGAGATGTCCACCAATTTCATCTTTGGCTTGAGCATCCATCTGAATGAGTTTCTTATCTTCATCGGAGGGGGCTTGAGGTATAGCAATGGTGAACCCCACTTTTACCACATTCCACATGTCATCATCTATCGCTTGGAGACGGATCTTCATTTTCTCCTTCAGAAGGAATAGTCCATCCCATCAAAGATGGGGATCTTGAGATGCGATTTGTAGTTCAATGAAGACATACTTAAACTCCAAAGTCGTTAGACTAAAATGAGCAGAGTCAAGGAGTACCTAGCTCTGATACCAATTGTAGGAACAAAGTATGTCTACTAGAGGGGGTGAATGGGAGTTTTAAATTTTTCTTCGGAAAAACTCAAAACTCTCATAGGCCCCCAGCAGCAAAATGAATGAAAAATATATTACAGTGAACTAAAACTGAGTACCGAAAAAAAACTAAGCTATGCATTGATACAATTCACAGGAACAAAATGCATTGAAGGTAAAAATGGGTGATAGAGATAACCGGTAATGCTCGATGGTGACAATCTATTTGTTCGACCAGTTTGTCCTTCTGCACAAGGACTATGTCTGGTTAGAGGGGTTGTGACTTAACACGGAAGATAAACTGTCTTCACCCTATTCTCCTCGACAATCGATTCGTCAACCGATGCCGATCACTCGTGGTAGATACTTGAAGGCAATCTCCGAACCTTTACAGACTTCTTCTTCGAGAACCACAATCACTCTTGGTCTCTGAAGAAATTGACACCTAACCGTCTAGAGAGTTTGCAGCTCTCAAGAGTAATAGGCGGAGCATACTAAACATAGATTCTAGTGATGCTGAACCACTATCAAATTCTTCAGAACTAGGGTTTTTTTATCTAGGTGGATTTTAAACTAAAATCACTTAGAGAGTGGGTTGCTCAACAATCTTCTCATAATCAAATATAGCAACCACCGGAGAAGACCAGTGCGGGGTGGCTATTTATAGATGTAGCCTTCCCACATGGGAAACGACCATTTTGGACACGCGGTCCAGCCAATGGCCAACCGACATGTTCACAACGATCGGATTTTGGAGCAACAATAACATTACTTGAGGAGCAAGTAATGCTAACTCCTCGGTCCAAGGCAAATCTCTCGCAGCGAAGAAGATCACAGTCTCTTGCTGGCAAGTATTTGCTCGGAACACAAAGAGATTTCTCTAACAATTTTCATAGGATTTGGGTTTAGCATTAGAGAATCAAAACTTCGAAAAGCTACACCCCTCGTCATAGTACGGTGATCCTATGACTCAATGAAAGCATAAGAATAACAAAACAAATGCTACGTCTTCACTTCGTCTTCAATCTCCTCAAACACATTCATTTTTGTTCGGACAGACACCGAACCAATTGCTTCACTTCAGCAATTTTTAGGGGTCACTCTTGTTTAACATCATCTTCGGTGATAACCTTCGTTGCAACGCAGGGAGATTATCTTCGTTGTTTGCATCAAACTCCTTGATACATCAGGGACCTATTACTCTGTGTACACTAGAAAACACATAAATCCGATACTGTTTATGTCAACAAACTCCAAAACATAAGGGGCCTATCATTGCACCAACAGACACCACCGGGGAAGGGGACAGCCCGGCACCATTGTGCTCCCTACCTCCTGCTCTATTGCGTAGCAGCCGGGCGGGGCGCGACATGGCGCCTCCTCCTATGGGGCTCTTGTAACGCCCAAGATGCGACTATATCTCCTACGTGTCTAGGCACGACTTAGAGGCATAATCACATTTTGGTATGATTGCAAGATGGTCATCTTCACACATTCTCATGTGCAAGAACAAAGGGGAAAATGCATAGTTGGCTTACAATCGCCACTTCACATAATGCATAAATAAGTCATATATTCATCCAAGTATAATCATAGTCCGGCTACGGACGAATCCAAAAGAAAAGAAGATAACCACCCACTATGCCCGATCGGCCCTAGTAGGAACCACTACTGATCGTCGGGATATGTCACGTACATACACCCACGCTCCTCATCGTACTCCCACTTGAGTTCCTGATCATCGCCTGCATCATACTCGGTTGTACCTGCACCTATGTTTGTAGTAAACTGTGAGTCATGACGACTCAGCAATCCCATTCCCGGGTATCAAAACTATCAAAGCCTTTGGATAAGGAGAAAGTGTATAAGTGGGCTGTTGCAAGCACTAAGCGTAGATGAGGTGGCTAGCTTACGTAACGTCAGAGCGAGAAGAGAAGTGAAAGTCATCGTGAAGGAAATATGCCCTTGAGGGAACAATAAAGTTGTTATTTATATTTCCTTATATCATGATAAATGTTTATTATTCATGCTAGAATTGTATTAAACGGAAACTTAGTACATGTGTGAATACATAGACAAAACAGAGTGTCCCTAGTATGCCTCTACTAGACTAGCTCATTGATCAAAGATGGTTATGTTTCCTAGCCATAGACATGAGTTGTCATTTCATCAACGGGATCACATCATTAGGAGAATGATGTGATGGACAAGACCCATCTGTTAGCTTAGCACTATGATCGTTTAGTTTTACTACTATTGCTTTCTTCATGACTTATACATGTTCCTATGACTATGAGATTATGCAACTCCCGAATACCGGAGGAACACCTTGTGTGCAATCAAATGTCACAACGTAACTAGGTGATTATAAAGATGCTCTACCGGTGTCTCCACAAGTGTTCGTGGTGTTGGCATAGATCAAAAATAGGATTTGTCACTTTGAGTGTCGGAGAGGTAACTCTGGGCCCTCTCGGTAATACACATCATAATAAGCCTTGCAAGCAAATGACTAATGAGTTAGTCACGAGATGATGTATTACAGAACGAGTAAAGAGACTTGCCGTTAACGATATTGAACTAGGTATTGAGATACCGACGATTGAATCTCGGGCAAGTAACATACCGATGACAAAGGGAACAACGTATGTTGTTATGCGGTTTGACCGATAAAGATCTTCGTAGAATATGTAGGAGCCAATGTGAGCACCCAGGTTCCTCTATTTATTATTGACCAGAGATGAGTCTCGGTCATGTCTACATAGTTCTCGAACCCGTAGGGTCCGCACGCTTAACGTTCGATAACGATCTGTATTATGAGTTTATGAGTTTTGATGTATAGAAGGTAGTTCGGAGTCCCGGATGAGATCACGGACATGACAAGGAGTCTCAGAATGTCCGAGACATAAATATTAATATATTGGATGACTATATTCAGACACCGGAAGGATTCTAGGTGTTATCAGATAAAACCGGAGTGCCCGAGGGGGTTACCGGAACCCCCCGAGGGAGTATGGGCCATAGTCGGCCTGGAGCGAATAGAGAGAGGCAGCCCATAGGGCTGGCCGCACCCTCTCCCTGGGAATCCTAGTTGGACTAGGAAAGGGGAGAGGCGCCCCTCTTCTTCCTTCTGCTCTCCTCCTTCCTTTCCTACTCCTAGTAGGAATAGGAAGGGGGTTCCTATTCCTACTAGGAGTATGAATCCTACTCCTGGCGCGCCATACTTGGCCAACCGCACCTCCCCCCCTTCTCCTTTATATACATGGGCAAGGGGCACCCAAAGACACACAAGAAACATTGTTCTACCCGTGTGCGGTGCCCCCCCCTCCACAGAAACACACCTCGGTCATACCGTTGCAGTGCTTAGGCGAAGCCCTGCGTCGGTAGCTTCATCATCTCCATCACCGCACCGTCATGCTGACGAAACTCTCCCATGAAGCTCAGTTGGATCAAGAGCTCGTGGGACGTCATCAAGCTGAACGTGTGCTGAACGCGGAGGTGCTGTACATTTGGTGCTTGATGAACTGGATCGCGAAGACGTTCGACTACATCAACCGCGTCACTAGACGCTTCCACTTTCGGTCTACGAGGGTACGTAGACACACTCTCCCCTCTCATTGCTATGCATCCAGTAGATAGATCTTGCGTGATCGTAGGAAAAAAAATTAATACTATGTTCCCCAATCGTGGTATCAGAGCCAGGTCTATGCGAGATGATATGCACGAGTCGAACACAATGAGTTGTGGGCGATAATAGCCATACTGCTTACCAGCATGTCATACTTTGATTCAGAGGTACTGTGAGATGAAGCGGCCCGGACCGACATTACGCATACGCTTACGCGAGACTGGTTTCACCGTTACGAGCACTCATTCCTTAAAGGTGACTGGCGGGTGTCTGTCTCTCTCACTTTAGTTGAATCAAGTGTGGCTACGCCCGGTCCTTGTGAAGGTGAAAACATCACATACTTGACAAAAAATCATTGTGGTTTCTGTATGCGTATGTAAGAACGGTTCTTGCTAAACCCGTAGCAGCCACGTAAAACTTGCAACAACAAAGTAGAGGACGTCTAACTTGTTTTTGCAGGGCATGTTGTGGTGTGATATGGTCAAGACGTGATGAGTTATACGTTATTGTATGAGATGATCATGTTTTGTAAAGTTATCGGCAACCGGCAGGAGCCGTATGGTTGTCTCTTTATTGTATTAATTGCGAAGGCCATGTAATTGCTTTACTTTATCAGTATGAGTTAGCGATAGTAGTAGAAGCAATAGTTCGTGAGACGACCACGACGCTACAATGAAGATCATGGTGTCAAGCCGGTGACGATGGAGATCATGGCAATGCTTTGGAGATGGAGATCAAAAGCACAAGATGATGATGGCCATATCATGTCACATATTTTGATTGCATGTGATGTTTATCTTATTATGCTTTTTATTTTGCTTAGAACAGTGGTAGCATAATAAGATGATTCCTTACAAAATTTTCAAGGTACAAGTGTTCTCCCTGAGTATGCACTGTTGCGAAAGTTCGTCGTGCCGAGACACCACGTGATGATCGGGTGTGATAAGCTCTACGTTCACATACAACGGGTGCAAGCCAGTTTTGCACACGCAGAATACTCGGGTTAAACTTGACGAACGTAGCATGTACAGACATGGCCTCGGAACACTGGAGACCGATAGGTCGGGCGTGAATCATATAGTAGATATGATCAACATAAGATGTTCACCATTGAAAACTACTCCATCTCATGAGATGATCGGACATGGTTTAGTTGATTTGGATACATGATCATTTAGATGACTAGAGGGATGTCTATCTAAGTGGGAGTTCTTAAGTAATATGATTAATTGAACTTTAATTTATCATGAACTTAGTCCTAGTAGTATTAGCATATTTATGTTGTAGATCAATAGCTCGTGTTATAGCTCCCCTATATTTTAATATGTTCCTAGAGAAAACTAATTTCAAAGATGTTAGTAGCAATGATGCGGACTAGGTCCATGATCTGAGGATTATCCTCATTGCTGCACAGAAGTATTATGTCCTTAATGCACCGCTAGTTGACAAACCTATTGCAGGAGCAGATGCAGACGTTATGAACGTTTGGCAAGCTCGGTATGATGACTAGTTGATAGTTTAGTGCGACATGCTTTACGGCTTATAACCGGGACTTCAAAAACGTTTTGAACGCCACGGAGCATATGAGATGTTCCAAGAGTTGAAATTAGTATTTCATACTCAGGCCCGTGTCGAGAGTTCTGAGATCTCTGAAAATACTTTGCCTACAAAATGGAGCAGAATAGCTCAACCAGTGAGCATGTTCTCAGATTGTCTGGGTACTACAATTGCTTGAATCAAGTGGGAGTTAATCTTCCAGATAAGATAGTAATTGACAAAGTTCTCTGGTCACTATCACCAAGTTAGTAGAACTTCGTGATGAACTATAATATGCAAGGGGTGACGAAAGTAATTCCCGAGCTCTTCGCGATGCTGAAATCGGCGAAGGTAGAAATCAAGAAAGAGCATCAAGTGTTGATGGTTAACAAGACCACTTGTTTCAAGTAAAGGGCAAAGGGATAGAAGGGGAACTTCAAGAAGAATGACAAGCAAGTTGTCACTCCCATGAAGAAACCCAAATCTAAACTCAGTCCTGAAACTAAGTGCTTCTACTGCAAAGGAAATGGTCACTGGAAGTGGAAATGCCCTAGATCCTTGGCGGATAAGTAGTGAAAGTGCAACTAATCCCCGGGTGGTTTTGGTAATTAATAACAACATATATATCATTGAACTAATATTTACTTGAGAATCATTTCAGAGAAGTTCGATGATATGGGTATGGAAATGTCTGAAGAAGTGGACCCCTCAAAATGCTAAGACAAGCATTGGCAAAAGCTCAAGACTCTATTTTTGGTTTAGTGATCAAAGATCACATTGAGTCCATAGGAAAAGCCAATACTATTAAAAGGGGATGAGGTTGTGTTAATGATCTGGTTGCTCAAGTGCTTGGTGATCTAGCTCCCTCAACTATCAGCACCTTTCACTACTTAACACACTCATAAGTAATCTCGGACAAACCGATTCTGCAAACTCAGTCCCACCGAGATGAACCACCTCAGTTATTCTTCCAAACCCTAATTTCTCGGTCCATCCGATTTTGAGTTTCGGTCTCACCGAAACTGGACTGCCAACCTTCTGTAACCAATTGACATCACTTCGGAATATCCGAGTTGTTAATTTCGGTCCCACCGAGATGGCAAGCTCCAACCTTTGACTCACTTCGGACACACCGAGATGGTATTTTCGGTCCCACCGAAAATCCCAACGTTCACCATATTTGAACTTTCGGCCTGACCGAGTTTTCACTTCGGTCTCACCGAGATTGCCCAAATATGTGTGTAACGGTTGGATTTTGTGTGGAGGCTATATATACCCCTCCACCCCCTCTTCATTCGTGGAGAGAGCCATCAGAAAGTCTACCACTCCTACCACACACTTTCTGAGAAGAGAACCACCTACCCTTGTGTTGAGATCAAGCCATTCCATTCCTACCATATGAAACTTGTTTTCTAGCCTTCCCAAGTTGCTTTCCACTCAATCCTTTCTTCCACCACAGCCATATCAGTGAGGAGAGTTGAGTGTTGGGGAGATTATCATTTGAAGCACAAGAGCAAGGAGTTCATCATCATCAACCACATCTATTACCTTTTGGAGGGTGGTGCCTCCTAGATTGGTTAGGTGTCGCTTGGGAGCCTCCGTCTTTGAGATGTGGAGTTGAACCAAGAAGTTTGTAAGGGCAAGGAGATCGCCTACTTCGTGAAGATCTACCCCGAGTAAGGCTAGTCCTCCGTGGGCGTAGGCCATGATGGAATAGACAAGGTTGCTTCTTCGTGGACCCTTCGTGGGTGGAGCCCTCCGTGGACTCGCGCAGCCGTTACCCTCCGTGGGTTGAAGTCTCCATCAACGTGGATGTACGATAGCACCACCTATCGGAACCACGACAAAAATCTTCGTGTCACCAAACTGCGTTTGATCTTCTCCACCTCTCTTTACTACATGTGCAATTTACTTTCCGCTGCTTATACTCTAGAATTGCATGTGTAGGGTGATTCTTGAATTTATCTTAATTGTGAAACTGCCAAAAACATTGCATGATCAAAAGGCAGATTTTTTATATCGTCAAGTAGTCTAATCACCCCCCCCCCCCTCTAGACATACTTTCGATCCTACAAGTGGTATCAGAGCTTTGGTCTCCATTGTTTTGGTTTCCATTGCATTGGACTCCATAAGCTTGGTTTCACAACCTAGGAGAGTATGGCGTCTAGTGAGGGTAATTATCGTAGAGGTCCTTACTTTGATGGTACAAATTTTGCTAGTTGGAAGCATAAAATGAAAATGCATATTCTTGGTCATAACCCAGCCGCATGGGGCATTATTTGTGTTGGTATGCAAGGTGATTTCTTCGAAGAAGGAAAAGTTCCGGATCGCGAAGCTACACCAGAAGAGTTACGGATGTTGCAAAACAATGCTCAAGCTTGTGACATTCTCTTCAATGCTTTGTGTCCCGAGGAGTTCAACAAAATCAGCCGTCTTGAGAATGCTAAAGAGATTTGGGATACTTTGGTTGAAATGCACGAAGGTACTGAATCTGTGAAGGAATCAAAGCTAGATATTCTTCAAGGTCAACTTGACAAGTTCAAGATGAAGGATGGTGAAGGAGTCGCTGAAATGTACTCTAGGCTCGCTCTCATCACAAATGAGATTGCCGGCTTAGGAAGCGAAGAAATGACCGACCGATTCATCATTAAGAAGATTCTCAGAGCTTTGGATGGAAAGTATGACACCGTGTGCACTTTGATCCAAATGATGCCAAACTACAAGACTCTCAAGCCAACTGAAGTCATTGGAAGAATTGTTGCTCATGAGATGACACTTAAGGATAAGGAAGAGCTTCACAACAAGTCAAGTGGTGCTTACAAAGCTACAAGTGATGCTCCTACTACCTCAAGTGACAAGCTAGTTTCCAATGAAGAGATAAGCCTAATGGTCAAGAACTTCAACAAGTTCTACAAGAATAGAGGCAAAGAAAGAAGCTCAAAGTCTAGATCATATGATGAAAAGAGATCTTCTAGCCGTGATCGAAACTGCTACAATTGTGGAAGACCCGGACACTTCTCAAACGAGTGTACGGCTCCCCACAAGAGAAGAGCAGAATCTCCAAGAAGAAGAGCAAGAGATGAGTCACCTCGGAGAGAGAGAAGGAGTACAGATGATCGTTATGAACGAAGACCCTCTCGGAAAAGCAAGGATTCGGAGAGGAAAGACAAGTCATCAAGGAGCTACACAAGAAGAAGACATCAAGCTCACGTTGGTGAATGGGTCTCCGGCTCCGACTCTGACAATCAATCCGATGGAAGCTATCACTCCGACTCCGACTATAGTCAAGATGAAGGTGTTGCCGGACTTGCACTAGTATCCTCCAACTCCAACTCCTACGACTTATTTGATTCACCAAATGAGGGAATTGGAAGATGCTTCATGGCTAAAGGCCCCAAGGTAACACACCCTGAATTCATTGACTTTGATAGTGATGAGGATGACTTGCTTGGTGAAGATGAGCTCTTGCATGATAAACCTAGTGAGCTTAGTAATGATGAAAATGCTAGTAGTCTTTATAGTCGAGAAGAGTCGAATGACAATGCTATGAAGGAGATTGAGCGTCTAACTAAAGAACTAAACACTCTTAAGTTAGCTCATGAAACAACTCAAGAAGATCATAGAGAGCTCCTAAGATCTCATGAGAAGCTACGCTTCGAGAAGCTCACTCTAGAGCAAGAACATGAGTTTCTAAAAGCGATCAATGACGATCTTCGAAAGAAGAGTTCTTCATATCTTGCCAAACGACTTCTCTTGTCTAATTTCTTGCCACCTATTAAGACTAAGCATGACAAGCATAAGAAAAATTCTTCCTCTAGTAGTAACAATAACAATGTTAAATCCAATATTGTTGCTTCTAGTAGTTCTCTTGATTCCACTAACAATGTTTCAAGCCAAGTTACACTTGAGCAAGAAAATAGCTTATTGAAGGAAATCATAGAGAAAGGTGTCTACAAGAGTCTTGCCGGAAGCAAAAACTTTGAGGAGATTGTTCGCAAACAAGGAAGACACCGAAAGAATCAAGGGATTGGTTTTGAGCGAAAGTTCAACGCCGAAGGTGTTGAGTGGGAAGAAGGTCAATACCCTACTCCACAGTTTGTTTCACAAAAGGAGAAGTATGATCCTACTTCTTCCAATGTGGAACAAGCTCAAGATGACCTTCCACCACAAGACCACAAGCTAAAGGCCAAGGACAAGCTTCAAGAGGAGATTGATGCATTCATTGAAGCACCTCAAGCCATGGTCAAGTGGGTTCCCAAGGACACATCAAGTTCTACTTCGTCAAGCTCAACTACAACACCAAGGATTCCCATCAAGATGATGTGGATCCCAAAGAAGAAGAACTAGAAGGTTCTTGAGGGTGACTCCGCCAACAAACTTCACTCATATTCATTTTGGCAAGAACTTGTGCAATCAACTTCCACATCATGCACTAGTTCATGGAGTCACAAACCCTCTTGTTGGTAAGTCAAGGGACAAGGTAATCATTGCTTTCATGGACATCATCTTTTGTGAACTTTAATCTATGTCTATGGATATTCTTGTTTGTTCCTTGTGGGACTAACCCATGTAGGTATTGAAAGTGCCCTAATCCAAAGGATAGCTCCCAACTCTTGATGATCTACATCAACATTGAGCATCCACATCTTCAACATCTACATGAAGTCTTCTACGACAACCCAAGGTTAGTTTGACCCTTTAAAAGGGGTTCTCACATCTAGGGGGAGCTTTGCTCTAAAAAATTGAGCTAAAGCATCTCCAAATGATGTGAACACATCAATGCTTTATGTAAAAGTGGTAACCCCACTTGTGCTTAAACGATGAGTCTGACCTATGATCAAATGTTCTCATTTGGCTCCTAAGTCAATATACTCATATATAGATGACCTAGTCATCGACAAATTGTGTGCTAGTAGCTAGAGTGTTGGTTGTGCATGTTTGACACATATTTCAGTTGCTATCTTATTGTGTGAGCATGTTGAATGCATGATTTTATCCATTCAAGGACATCCATTTGTTGTTTTGATTGTTTTGATTTTTCTGGCCAAATGGATGGACAAGAATGCCTAAGCACCTTCCCTAGCTATCTATGCTTTCTTGTCTCAAATTCTATTCATGCTCATATCACAACTTTGAACAAGTCTTTTTCGGACTCTCCGAGTGAGGAGCACTCGGAGCCACCGATCCGTATAAGGCTGACTTCCAAAACCTTCTAAGTCCATTTCGGTCTGACCGGCTTTTCCATCTCGGTCCAACCGAAACGCTTAGACTGATCTAGGTTTCATCTCGGTGAAACCGAGTTCAAAATCTCGGTCTGACCGATATGCGTAACTGCACAGCAGTTATACATTTCGGTGACACCGAGTTTTTCAACTCGGTCCCACCGACAGCATGGGGTTATATATACCTGAGGGCTGCGCGCGATTTAACTCTTCAAACCGTTCGCCCCCAAGTCCCCTGCTGCCGTCGCCCTGGTCTACGGATCGTCGCCGTCGTCGCCTGTGCGCCCTCGCCGCAGGTCTCCGCCGCCGTCAACGGTAATCATCTCCGCCGTTGCCGCCGTAGAGGGACTCCACCAAGTTAGGGTGAGTCCCGATCCCTTTCGTGCTCCCCATCTGACTCTTGCACGAATGTTTTGCCATGAATCTGTCCACGTTTGAGATATTCCCTATACATTAGATCAGGTCCTCTAGTTTCGAGCGAAATTCTTAGGTTTAGGTTTCCACGGAACGCATCTCGGTGAAGCCAATTTTGAAACTCGGAATGACCGATTTGGCCTCTGGCCATTGCACTGCATCATTCGGTCTAACCGAGTTGTGCAAATCGGTGTGACCGAAACTTAGTTTCAGTGAAACCCTAGGTTATCGGTAGGACCGAAACCCATTTCGGTCTGACCGAAAGTGGTGTGTAGGCCTCTGTATACACTTCGGTTTCACCGAAACTTAAAATCGGTTTGACCGAAATACATTCTGTGAAAACTCAAAACTAAGTTTTAAACTCATTTTTTTTGCAAAAACCTCTGCAGTTGTGATAACTCTTCTACTCTGCCTATACCTTATCTTTTCACAGGTTGTCAGCCATGTCAGATGTCAGTGACAGCCAGAACAGGTCTGAGTCACCTTTTGCTGAGATTCCAGAGGCAGATACAAGTCCTGAGGCTAGCAGCTCCAGTGATGATGGTGAGAGGAGCACCCCTAGTGGTTTGCCTCCTGCAGCCACCAGAACCAGGAAGAAGAGAAATTCTGATGATGAGGACTCTGACTTCGTTGCTGAGGAAGTTACCTCCAAGCCCAAGAGGAATGTGGTTGCCAAAGAGCACCAAGGGCAACAGTCAAGAAAAGGCACAAGCAAAGTAAAGCAGTCAGCTGTTGCAAAGAAGCTCAACTTGGAAGAGCCAGCTCCAAGTAAGGTGAAGAAAACTTCCAAGAGGAAGAGGGTAGTATATGCTGAACCTCAAGTTGATGCAGCTGCTGAAGAAGAAGAAGAAGATGCACCCCAGCCTCCTCCTCAGAAAGCTAAGTTCATGGGTGATGCTATTCGGGCTCAAGCCTCCTCTAAGCCCAAGAAGCCTGCTCAAGCCAAGGCAGCTCCAGCCAAGCCCAAGAGAACAACCAGGAGCATTCCAGCTTCTGAGAAGAACAAAGGTGAGATGCCACCGTCTGAATCAGATGAAGAGCATGTGTTGCTTAAGCTCCGTCCTAAGTTGCCACTCCACAATGATGCTCATCCTCAAGCTGAGGACATGAAGGCAAGGAAGGATAAAGGTCTCAGGCTATGGAGACAGTCGGATCCATATGCCGTGAGGAGAAGGACTGCTGTGGACCCCAGATTCCACACCAGAGAGCAGCAGGATTTCTATGAGACCGTGCTGATGGATAAGAAGCCCATTGTTGCTGACACCAGGTATGTTGACTGGAAGTACATTGACAGTGAAGAGCACCGAGACTTCTTTCCCCATGTGCATGAGAGCTTTACTGCGTGTGGAGTTGCTGATTTTGTGGGTCAAGAGCTGACAGCTTGGAATGACGAGATGATCATGCAGTTCTACGCCACATCCCACTTCTATCCTGATGGCAAGATCACCTGGATGACTGAAGGTCAAAGGTTTTCTTCGTCTGTTGAAGAATGGGCAGAACTTCTGAATGCTCCAGTGCAGAGAGAGGACGACATTGATGTCTATGGGATTCCTAAGAAGAGTCATGATTCCATGAAGAACATGTACAAGGAGATCCCCGCTGCTGACTTGGAAGGGTGGAAGCTTGGCTCAGTGTACTATCTCCAAGCAGGTCTGACCACCACTAACACTATTCTGAGGCATACATTGATGCCTAAGTCTGGAGACCACCGCATGATTCGAGGCTATTCTATCAACATGCTGCACATTCTCGATGAGAAGGCACCTTTCAAGGTGATGGACTTAATGGTAGAGACCATTAAGAGGACTGCAGCTGACCAGAAGAGGTCGTGTGGGTTTGCCCCGCAGATTCAGATGCTCATCAATGCCAAGTTTGGCACGGGCAAATTCATGTTGGATAGGAAGCACTTGCCACTGTAGCCAGAGCATGAGGACAATGTAGTTGTGATGGATGAGGAGGATCCAACCTCAGTTGAAGGACAGGCCAAAATCGAAGCTGCGAAGAAAGCTAAAGCTGACAAAGAGGCAGCAGCAGCAGCAGCTAAGCCAAAGAGCTTTGGAGAACAAATTCTTGAAGCTACCCAGAGGATTGAACAACGCCTGGCCAGCATTGAGCAATCTCAGGAAAGCCTAGAGAGGATTGTTGAGGACAAGATCCACGCTCTGGACGTGAAGCTGACAGAGATTCAGGTGTCCGTCAACAAGCTTGAGGCAGACATGGAGGAAACAAGGCAGGAGAGAGCAGAACTCATGCAGGAGGATCTAGTCCAGGACTCTCATCGCCAGACTGCTCAGGTTCCCAGAGGATCCAGATCTGCAGCTATTCCAGTGACTGACTCCAGGGCTACCACTTCAGCACCAGCTACAGCTCCAGCAGTTACTCCAGCTTCAGCATCCACTCCTCCAGCGCAGACATCAGCAGAAGTCTTTGCCGATGCAGCTATTTCTACACCGACATCTACCCAGACGGGAGCCGCCAGCAGAGCCCGCAGTGACGCTTAGCTCTATACCTTTTCGAACTTTTTGGTAACTTGTTGCCAAAGGGGGAGAAATTGTATAGATCATAGGGCTTCGAGAGAGAGAGTGCTCTTTCGTTCTTTTGCCGGTTTCTTTGAGATACATTGGTTTCTTTTGGTCTTTCGAAACTTTAAGTGTGCTTGCTACTACGTTTGATGCTACCTTAATGAGTGCTTGGTCATACTATGCTTTAATGTGTGCTTAATGCTTATCATATGCTATTCCTTATTGTATGGCTATTTACTCTTGTCTTGGTGATTGAGTGCATGTTATTCATTCTTATCATTTTGTGCGCTCCACCAAGATGTATGTGACATGGAAGAGTGACCCATAATCCTAATCGATTGTGCATTTGCATTCAAACGCAAATTTTAAATAATGCACAAATTTAGGGGGAGCTCTTGTTTATCACATACTTCTCAAAGCGACGATATCATTCATTGATTATATCTTTTGTCGAAGCTTTGATCTATATGTTGTCATCAATTACCAAAAAGGGGGAGATTAAAAGTGCAACTAATCCCCGGGTGGTTTTGGTAATTAATAACAACATATATATCATTGAACTAATATTTACTTGAGAATCATTTCAGAGAAGTTCGATGATATGGGTATGGAAATGTCTGAAGAAGTGGACCCCTCAAAATGCTAAGACAAGCATTAGCAAAAGCTCAAGACTCTATTTTTGGTTTAGTGATCAAAGATCACATTGGGTCCATAGGAAAAGCCAATACTATTAAAAGGGGATGAGGTTGTGTTAATGATCTGGTTGCTCAAGTGCTTGGTGATCTAGCTCCCTCAACTATCAGCACCTTTCACTACTTAACACACTCATAAGTAATCTCGGACAAACCGATTCTGCAAACTCAGTCCCACCGAGATGAACCACCTCAGTTATTCTTCCAAACCCTAATTTCTCGGTCCATCCGATTTTGAGTTTCGGTCTCACCGAAACTGGACTGCCAACCTTCTGTAACCAATTGACATCACTTCGGAATATCTGAGTTGTTAATTTCGGTCCCACCGAGATGGCAAGCTCCAACCTTTGACTCACTTCGGACACACCGAGATGGTATTTTCGGTCCCACCGAAAATCCCAACGTTCACTATATTTGAACTTTCGGTCTGACCGAGTTTTCACTTCGGTCTCACCGAGATTGCCCAAATATGTGTGTAACGGTTGGATTTTGTGTGGAGGCTATATATACCCCTCCACCCCCTCTTCATTCGTGGAGAGAGCCATCAGAAAGTCTACAACTCCTACCACACACTTTCTGAGAAGAGAACCACCTACCCTTGTGTTGAGATCAAGCCATTCCATTCCTACCATATGAAACTTGATTTCTAGCCTTCCCAAGTTGCTTTCCACTCAATCCTTTCTTCCACCACAGCCATATCAGTGAGGAGAGTTGAGTGTTGGGGAGATTATCATTTGAAGCACAAGAGCAAGGAGTTCATCATCATCAACCACATCTATTACCTTTTGGAGGGTGGTGCCTCCTAGATTGGTTAGGTGTCGCTTGGGAGCCTCCGTCTTTGAGATGTGGAGTTGAACCAAGAAGTTTGTAAGGGCAAGGAGATCGCCTACTTCGTGAAGATCTACCCCGAGTAAGGCTAGTCCTCCGTGGGCGTAGGCCATGATGGAATAGACAAGGTTGCTTCTTCGTGTACCCTTCGTGGGTGGAGCCCTCCGTGGACTCGCGCAGCCGTTACCCTCCGTGGGTTGAAGTCTCCATC
Organism: Secale cereale; assembly: GCA_902687465.1. Taxonomy (NCBI): domain Eukaryota; kingdom Viridiplantae; phylum Streptophyta; class Magnoliopsida; order Poales; family Poaceae; genus Secale; species Secale cereale. The sequence continues at coordinate 690,870,099 of LR738712.1, read as the reverse complement.
AACGTGGATGTACGATAGCACCACCTATCGGAACCACGACAAAAATCTTCGTGTCACCAAACTGCGTTTGATCTTCTCCACCTCTCTTTACTACATGTGCAATTTACTTTCCGCTGCTTATACTCTAGAATTGCATGTGTAGGGTGATTCTTGAATTTATCTTAATTGTGAAACTGCCAAAACCATTGCATGATCAAAAGGCAGATTTTTTATATCGTCAAGTAGTCTAATCACCCCCCCTCTAGACATACTTTCGATCCTACAAGTAGGATGGCAAAGTGAACAAAAGTATATTTGATATACATATTATTGATGTGTACTTTATTAGTGTTCATAGCAACCCCTGGGTATTTGATACCGGTTCAGTGGCTAAAACTAGTAACTCAAAACGAGAGTTGCAGAATGAACAGAGACTAGTTAAAGGTGAAGTGACGATGTGTGTTGGAAGTGGTTCCAAGATTGATATGATCATCATCGCACACTCCCTATAGTTTCGGGATTAGTGTAGAACCTAAATAAATGTTATATGGCATTTGTGTTGAGCATGAATATGATTTGATCATGTTTATTGCAATACGATTATTCATTTAAAGCCATAGAATAATTTTTATTCTGTTTACATGAATAAAACCTTCGATGGTCATACACCCAACGAAAATAGTTTGTTGGATCTCGATCGTAGTAATACACATATTCATAATATTGAAGCCAAAAGATGCAAAGTTGATAATGATAGTGCAACTTATTTGTGGTACTGTCGTATAGGTCATATTGGTGTAAAGCGCATGAAGAAACTCCATGGTGATGGACTTTTGGAATCACTTGATTATGAATCACTTGGTGCTTGCGAACCATGCCTCATAGGCAAGATGACTAAAACTCCGTTCTCCGGAACAATGGAGCGAGCAACTGATATGTTGGAAATCATACATACTGATGTATGTGGACCGATGAGTGTTGAGGCTCACGGCGGGTATCATTATTTTCTGACCTTCACTAATGATTTGAGCAGATATGCGTATATCTACTTAATGAAACACAAGTCTGAAACATTTGAAAAGTTCAAAGAGTTTCAGAGTGAAGTAGAGAATCATCGTAACAAGAAAATAAAGTTTCTATGATCTGATCGTGGAGGCGAATATGTGAGTTACGAGTTTGGTCTTCATTTGAAACAATGTGGAATAGTTTCACAACTGACGCCACCCAGAACACCACATCGTAATGGTGTGTCCGAACGTCGTAACCATATTTTATTAGATATGGTGCGATCTATGATGTCTCTTACCGATTTACCACTATCATTTTGGGTTATGCATTAGAGACAGTTGCATTCACATTAAATAAGGGCACCATCTAAATCCGTTGAGACGACGCCTTATGAACTGTGGTTTGGCAAGCAACCAAAGTTGTCGTTTCTTAAAGTTTTGGGCTGCGATGCTTATGTGAAAAAGCTTCAAATTGATAAGCTCGAACCCAAGTCGGAGAAATCTGTCTTCATAGGATACCCAAAAGAGACTGTTGGGTACACCTTCTATCACAGATCCGAAGGCAAGATATTCGTTGCTAAGAATGGATCCTTTCTAGAGAAGGAGTTTCCCTCGAAAGAAGTGAGTGGTAGGAAAGTGGAACTTGAAGAGGTAATTGTACCTTCTACTGAATTGGAAAGTAGTACATCACAGAAACTAGTTCCAGTGATTCCTACACCAATTAGTGAGCAAGCTAATGATGATGATCATGAAACTTCGGATCAAGTTATTGCTGAACTTCGTAGATCAACCAGGGTACGTTCCGCGCTAGAGTGTTACGGCAACCCGGTTCTGGAAGTCTTGTTACTAGACCATGATGAACCTACGAACTATGAGGAAGCGATGATGAGCCCAGATTCCGCAAAATGGCTTGAGGCCATGAAATCTGAGATGGGATCCATGTATGAGAACAAAGTGTGGACTTTGGTTGACTTGCCCGATGATCGGCAAGCCATCGAAAATAAATGGATCTTCAAGAGGAAGACCGATGATGACGATAATGTTACTATTTACAAAGCTCGACTTGTTGCGAAAAGTTTTCGAAAAGTTCAAGGAGTTGACTACGATGAGACTTTCTCACCCATAGCGATGCTTAAGTCTGTCCGAATCATGTTAGCAATTGCCGCATTTTATGCTTATGAAATCTGGCAAATGGATGTCAAAACTGCATTCCTGAATGGATATCTCAAAGAGGAGTTGTATATGATGCAACCAGAAGGTTTTGTCGATCCTAAAGGTGCTAACAAAGTGTGCAAGCTCCAGCGATCCATCTATGGACTTGTGCAAGCATCTCGGAGTTGGAATATACACTTTGATAAGTTGATCAAAGCATATATTTTTATACAGACTTGTGGTGAAGCCTGTATTTACAAGAAAGTGAGTGGGAGCACTATAGCCTTTCTGATAAGTATATGTGAATGACATATTGTCGATCAGCAATGATGTAGAATTTTTTGGAAAGCATAAAGGAGTGTTTGAAAGGAGTTTTTCAAAGAAAAACCTCGGTGAAACTGCTTACATATTGAGCATCAAAGATCTATAGAGATAGATCAAGACGCTTGATAAGTTTTTTCAATGAGTAGATACCTTGATAAGTTTTTGAAGTAGTTCAAAATGGAACATTCGGAGAAAGAGTTCTTGCCTGTGTTGCAAGGTGTGAAGTTAAGTAAGACTCAATGCCCGACCGCTTCAGAAGATAGAGAGAGAATGAAAGTCATTCCCTATGCCTCGGCCATAGGTTCTATAAAGTATGCCATGCTGTATACCAGACCTATTGTATGACCAGCCCTGAGTTTGGCAACGGAGTACAATTTTTATCTAGGAGTAGGTCACTGGACAGCGGTCAAAATTATCCTTAGTTACTGAATGACCAAGGAAATGTTTCTCGATTATGGAGGTGATAAAGAGTTCGTCGTAAAGAGTTACACTGATGCAAGCTTTGACACTAATCCATATGACTCTAAGTATCAATCTGGTTGCGTATTGAAAGTGGGAGGAATTAGCTAGAGTAGCTCCATGCAGAGCATTGTAGACACATAAATTTGCGAAATACATAAGGATCTGAATGTAACAGACCCACTGTCTAAACTTCTCTCACGAAGCAAAACATGATCACACCTTAGTACACTTTGGGTGTTAATCGCATAGGGATGTGAACTAGATTATTGACTCTAGTAAACCCTTTCGGTGTTGGTCACATGGTGATGTGAACTATGGGTGTTATTCACATAACGATGTGAATTATCGGTATTAAATCACATGGCGATGTGAACTAGATTATTGACTCTAGTGCAAGTGGGAGACTGAAGGAAATATGCCCTAGAGGCAATAATGAAGTTGTTATTTATATTTCCTTATATCATGATAAATGTTTATTATTCATGCTAGAATTGTATTAAACGGAAGCTTAGTACATGTGTGAATACATAGACAAAACAGAGTGTCCCTAGTATGCCTCTACTAGACTAGCACATTGATCAAAGATGGTTATGTTTCCTAGTCATAGACATGAGTTCTCATTTGATCAACGGGATCACTCCATTAGGACAATGATGTGATGGACAAGACACATCCGTTAGCTTAGCACTATGATCGTTTAGTTTTACTGCTATTGCTTTCTTCATGACTTATACATGTTCCTATGACTATGAGATTATGCAACTCCCGAATACCGGAGGAACACCTTGTGTGCTATCAAATGTCACAATGTAACTGGGTGATTATAAAGATGCTCTACAGGTGTCTCCGAAAGTGTTCGTGGTGTTGGCATAGATCAAGAATAGGATTTGTCACTCCGAGTGTCGGAGAGGTATCTCTGGGCCCTCTCAGTAATACACATCATAATAAGCCTTGCAAGCAAATGACTAATGAGTTAGTCACGAGATGATGTATTACGGAACAAATAAAGAGACTTGCCGGTAACGGTATTGAACTAGGACCGATGATCGAATCTCGGGCAAGTAACATACCGATGACAAAGGGAACACCGTATGTTGTTATGCGGTTTGACCGATAAAGATCTTCGTAGAATATGTAGGAGCCAATATGAGCATCCAGGTTCCGCTATTGGTTATTGACCAGAGATGAGTCTCGGTCATGTCTACATAGTTCTCGAACCCGTAGGGTCCGCACGCTTAACGTTCGATGACGATCGGTATTATGAGTTTATGAGTTTTGATGTACCGAAGGTAGTTTGGAGTCCCGGATGAGATCACGGACATGACAAGGAGTCTCGGAATATCCGAGACATAAAGATTAATATATTGGATGACTATATTCTGACATCGGAAGGGTTCCGGGTGTTATCGGATAAAACCGGAGTGTCGGAGGGGGTTACCGGAACCCCCCGAGGGAGTATGGGCCATAGTAGGCCTTGAGGGAATAGAGAGAGGCAGCCCATAGGGCTGGCCGCACCCTCCCCCTAGGAATCCTAGTTGGACTATGAAAGGGGGGAGGCGCCCCTCTTCTTCCTTCTCCTCTCCTCCTTCCTTTCCTACTCCTAGTAGGAATAGGAAGGGGGATTCCTATTCCTACTAGGAGTAGGAATCCTACTCCTGGCGCGCCATACTTGGCCAGCTGCACCTCCCCCCTTGCTCCTTTATATACGGGGGCAGGGGCACCCAACGACACAAAAGAAACATTGTTCTAGCCGTGTGCGGTGCCCCCCCTCCACAGAAACACACCTCGGTCATACCGTTGCAGTACGTCACCTCCGCCGGTAGCTTCATCATCTCCGTCACCACGCCGTCGTGCTGACGAAACTCTCCCGTGAAGCTCAACTGGATCAAGAGCTCGTGGGACTTTATCAAGCTGAATGTGTGCTGAACGCGGAGGTGACGTACGTTCGGTGCTTGATCGGTTGGCTCGCGAAGACGTACGACTACATCAACCGCGTCACTAGATGCTTCCGCTTTCGGTCTACGAGGGTACATAGACACACTTTCCCCTCTCGTTGCTATGCATCTAGTAGATAGATCTTGCGTGATTGATACGTCCAAAACGTATCTATAATTTCTGCTTGCTCCATGCCACGTTTGGGTGATATTGCTATGATATTCATACACTTCCATACACTTTTGATCATATTTGGACTAACCTACTAATCCAGTGCACCCCAGTGCCAGTTTCTGTTTTCGGCTGTTTTTGTATTTCAGGTTTTCACGTTACGAGAACTGCCAGGAAAAATCCAAAAAAATTATATAAAAAATCAGCGTTCCAGAACCTACCTTGCGCCCGAAGGACAGCCGGGGGGCACCAGGGCTCCAGGCGCCCCCCCACCCCCTGGGCCGCTCCGGGGGGCGCCTGGGCCCCGTGAGCCCCGTCTAGTGCCCCCCTTCGGCATATATTTAGAACGTCCTTCGAAACCCTCGGGACGGGAACTCTTTTTCGCGATCTCATCTCTATTCCGCCGCCGCCGGCGCTTCCAAGATCGGGAGCACCAGGAGAACTCTTCCCGGCACCCTGCCGGAGGGGAGGATCACCATCGGGAGCCTCTCCACCACCATGGACGCCTCCCGGATGAGTTGTGAGTAGTCTCCCTTGGACCATGAGTCCATGACCAGTAGCTATGTGATGTTCTCCTCCCGTTCTTGTGCTTCACTAATTAGTCCTCGTGAGCTGCCCTACATGATCGAGGCACATATGTAATCCTTATGCTGTTGCTATGATGAGTTTGCTGGGATCCGATGGATTATGAGATTATGTTCAGATTGTTCTTGAGTAATATATTTGATCTACCTCTTTTATATTTATGTTCATAAGTAATTCTTGCATGTTCTCCGTTGTTATTTATTGCTTTGGCCAAGTAATACGTAGTGACTCCAAGAGGGAACGTTATGCTCGATTGTGGGTTCATGCCCCTCGATGACTAGCTTGAGTGACAGAAACATGAGTCTAGGGGATGTGCTGTTGCCACAAGGGGGAAAACAATGGTGCTTGTGCCCGCGGGTGCTAGGATTGTTTACTTTACGCAAAGTTCTTTTAATGCAGTTGTCTGTTGCATTGAGTTTACACTATGGGTGGGCCTCGCAACTTAATACCAGCGAGATGTTCTGGATAGATATCTCAAGGTGGATGATTAGTAGTAGATATTGATGGATTTCGGTCTACTTACTTTGGCGTACCGCCCATGCTTTGAACCTCAACCTTTCTTGCAATGTAAACCTGCATTGGTTTGCGTTCGTGGTCCTGTCAATTGCCCAGTTGTAATTCGTTTACCTCACATAGCTGTTTTATCGTCTTTTGGGAGAGAGACATCACTAGTGAACATCATGAGACTCCGGTCCATATTACCATCATTGATCACATCCGCTATTTACTTTTCGCTATTATTTACTATTGCAAACATTATCTATCACTACTATCATTTGCGTTTAATCCTTTGTGAACTACAAGTCCGGAGGGATTGACAACCTCTCTATACTCGTTGGGAGCAAAGTTATTTGTATCTGTGTGCAGGTCCACGTTGATTGCTAATCCGCGCCGTTAGCAGTTCACACCTACTTGTTGAACCTAGGAGTCTCTGGGGATTCGATCCTTGGCATCTTTGCTAAGGGAAAAACTTCCACAACACTGCATCTTACACCTCCCACTTGGGGTAACCAACGAGGGGTTAGAGGCCCATCAGTGATCGTAGGAAATTTTTGAAATACTATGTTCCCCAACACATCGGTCGTGAACTAATTTATGATCACTAGATGATCATTGAAGGAAATATGCCCTAGAGGCAATAATAAAGTTATTATTTATTTCCTTATATCATGATAATTGTTTATTATTCATGCTAGAATTGTATTAACCGGAAACTTAGTACATGTGTGAATACATAGACAAAACAGAGTGTCCCTAGTATGCCTCTACTAGACTAGCTCATTGATCAAAGATGGTTATGTTTCCTAACCATAGACATGAGTTGTCATTTGATCAACGGGGTCACATCATTAGGAGAATGAGCTTAGCACTATGATCGTTTAGTTTTACTGATATTGCTTTCTTGATGACTTATACATGTTCCTATGACTATGAGATTATGCAACTCCCGAATACCGGAGGAACACCTTGTGTGCTATCAAACGTCACAACGTAACTAGGTGATTGTAAAGATGCTCTACAGGTGTCTTTGAAGGTGTTCGTGGTGTTGGCATAGATCAAGAATAGGATTTGTCACTTCGAGTGTCGGAGAGGTATCTCTGGGCCCTCTCGGTAATACACATCATAATAAGCCTTGCAAGCAAATGACTAATGAGTTAGTCACGAGATGATGTACTACGAAATGAGTAAAGAGACTTGCTAGTAACGAGATTAACTAGGTATGGTGATACCGACGATCGAATCTCGGGCAAGTAACATACCGATGACAAAGGGAACAACGTATGTTGTTATGCGGTTTGACCGAGAAAGATCTTCGTAGAATATGTAGGAGCCAATATAAGCATCCAGGTTCCGCTATTGGTTATTGACCGGAGATGAGTCTTGGTCATGTCTAGATAGTTCTCGAACCCGTAGGGTCCGGATGCTTAACGTTTGATGACGATCGGTATTATGAGTTTATGTGTTTTGATGTACCGAAGGTAGTTCGGAGTCCCGGGTGAGATCGGGGACATGACGAGGAGTCTCGAAATGGTTGAGACATAAAGATCGATATATTGGACGACTATATTCGGACATCTGAAAGGTTCCGAGTGATTCGGGTATTTTTCGGAGTACCGGAGAGTTACGGGAATTCGCCGCGGATTATATGGGCCTTATTGGGCTATAGGGGAAAGAGAGAGAGGAGGCTGCGCCCCCCAAGGCTTAGTCCGAATTGGACTAGGGGGAGGGGCTGCGCCCCCTCCTTCCTTCTCTTCTCTTTTCCCTTTCCTGCTCTCCTACTCCTACTACTTGGAAGGGCTCCTAGTTCTACTAGGAAAGAGGGAATCCTACTCCCGGTGGGAGTAGGACTCCCCTAGGGCGTGCCATATAGAGGGCCGGCCCTCCCCCTCCTCCACTCCTTTATATACGGGGGTAGAGGCACCCCATAGACACACAAGTTGATCAGTTGATCTCTCCCAACCGTGTGCGGTTCCTCTCTCCACAGAATCAGACCTCGGTCATACCGTTGCAGTGCTTAGGCGAAGCCCTGCGCCGGTAGCTTCATCATCTCCGTTATCATGCCGTCGTGCTGACGAAACTCTCCCGCGAAGTTCTACTTGATCAAGAGCTCGTGGGACATCATCAAGCTGAACGTGTGCTGAACGCGGAGGCTCCGTATGTTCGGTGCTTGATCGGTTGGATCGCGAAGAAGTTCGACTACATCAACCGCGTCACTAGACGCTTCCGCTCCCGGTCTACGAGGGTACGAGGACACACTCTCCCCTCTCGTTGCTATGCATCTATTAGATAGATCTTACGTGATCGTAGAAAATTTTGAAATACTACGTTCCCCAACAGTGGCATCATGAGCCAGGTCTATGCGTAGATGATATGCACGAGTAGAACACAATGAGTTGTGGGCGATAATAGTCATACTGCTTACTAGCATGTCATACTTTGGTTCGGCGGTATTGTGAGATGAAGCGGCCCGGACCGACATTACACGTACGCTTACGCGAGACTGGTTTCACCGTTACGAGCACTCGTTGCTTAAAGGTGACTCGCGGGTGTCTGTATCTCTCACTTTAGCTGAATCAAGTGTGGCTACGCGCAGTCCTTGTGAAGGTTAAAACAGCACATACTTGACGAAAAATCGTTGTGGTTTTTGTATGCGTAGGTAAGAACGGTTCTTGCTAAGCCCGTAGCATCCACGTAAAACTTGCAACAACAAAGTAGAGGACGTCTAACTTGTTTTTGCACGGCATGTTGTGATGTGATATGGTCAAGACATGATGAGTTATACGTTATTGTATGAGATGATCATGTTTTGTAAAGTTATCGGCAACTGGCAGGAGCCATATGATTGTCGCTTTATTGTATGAAATATAGTCGTCATGTAATTGCTTTACTTTATCACTAAGCGGTAGCGATAGTCCTAGAAGCAATAGTTGGCGAGACAACAACGATGCTACGATGGAGATCAAGGTGTCGCGCCGGTGACGATGGTGATCGTGACGATACCTTGGAGATGGAGATCAAAAGCACAAGATGATGATGGCCATATCATGTCACATATTTTGATTGCATGTGATGTTTATCTTATTATGCTTCTTATTTTGCTTAGTACGACGGTAGCATTATAAGATGATCCCTTACAAAATTTCAAGGTACAAGTGTTCTCCCTGAGTATGCACCGTTGCGAAAGTTCGTCGTGCCGAGACACCATGTGATGATCGGGTGTGATAAGCTCTACGTTCACATACAACGGGCGTAAGCCATTTTTGCACACGCGGAATACTCGGGTTAAACTTGACGAGCCTAGCATGTACAGACATGGCCTCGGAACACTGGAGACCGAAAGGTCGAGCGTGAATCATATAGTAGATATGATCAACATCAGATGTTCACCATTGATAACTACTCCATCTCACGTGATGATCGGACATGGTTTAGTTGATTTGGATCACGTGGTAATTTAGATGACTAGAGGGATGTCTATCTAAGTGGGAGTTCTTTAGTAATATGACATCTAAGTGGGAGTTCTTTAGTAATATGATTAATTGAACTTTAATTTATCATGAACTTAGTCCTAGTAGTATTAGCATATCTATGTTGTAGATCAATAGCTCGCGATGTAGCTCCCCGTTTGTTTTTATATGTTCCTAGAGAAAACTAAGTTGAAAGATGTTAGTAGCAATGATGCGGACTTGTTCCGTGATCTGGGGATTTTCCTCACTGCTGCACAGAAGAATTATGTCCTTGATGCACCGTTAGGTGACAGACCTATTGCAGGGGTAGATGTAGACGTTATGAATGTTTGACAAGCTCAGTATGATGACTACTTGATAGTTTAGTGCGCCATGCTTTACAGCTTATAACTGGGACTTAAATATATTTTGAACGCCACAGAGCATATGAGATGTTCCAAGAGTTGAAATTAGTATTTCATACTCATGCCCATGTCAAGATGTATAAGACCTCTGACAGTACTTTGCCTACAAGATGGAGGAGAATAGCTCAACCAGTGAGCATGTGCTTGGATTGTCTCGGTACTACAATTACTTGAATCAAGTGGGAGTTAATCTTCCAGATAAGATAGTAATTGACAAAGTTCTCTAGTCACTATCACCAAGTTAGTAGAACTTCGTGATGAACTATAATATGCAAGGGATGACGAAAGTAATTCCCGAGCTCTTCGCGATGCTAAAATCGGCGAAGGTAGAAATCAAGAAAGAGCATCAAGTGTTGATGGTTAACAAGACCACTTGTTTCAAGTAAAGGGCAAAGGGATAGAAGGGGAACTTCAAGAAGAATGACAAGCAAGTTGTCACTCCCGTGAAGAAACCCAAAGCTAAACTCAAGCCTGAAACTAAGTGCTTCTACGGCAAAGGAAATGGTCACTGGAAGTGGAACTGCCCTAGATACTTGGCGGATAAGAAGGATGGCAAAGTGAACAAAGGTATATTTGATATACAGATTATTAATGTGTATTTTACTAGTGTTCATAGCAACCCCAGGGTATTTGATACCAAGTTCAGTTGCTAAAATTAGTAACTCGAAACGAGAGTTGCAGAATGAACAGAGACTAGTTAAAGGTGAAGTGACGATGTGTGTTGGAAGTGGTTCCAAGATTTATATGATCATCATCGCACACTCCCTATACTTTTGGGATTAGTGTAGAACCTAAATAAATGTAATTTGGCATTTACATTGAGCATAAATATGATTTGATCATGTTTGTTGCAATACAGTTATTCATTTAAAGTCATAGAATAATTGTTATTCTGTTTACATGAATAAAGCCTTCGATGGCCATACACCCAATGAAAATAGTTTGTTGAATCTCGATCGTAGTGGTGCACATATTCATAATATTGAAGCCAAAAGATGCGAGGATAATAATGATAGTGCAACTTATTTGTGGCACTGTCGTTTAGGTCATATTGGTGTAAAACGCATGAAGAAACTCCATAGTGATGGACTTTTGGAATCACTTGATTATGAACCACATGGTGCTTGCAAACCATGCCTCATGGGCAAGATAACTAAAACTCCATTCTCTGGAACAATGGAGCGAGCAATAGATTTGTTGGAAATCATACATACTGATGTATGTGGACCGATGGGTGTTGAAACTCGTGGCGGGTATCGTTATTTTCTGACCTTCACTAATGATTTGAGCAGATATGGGTATATCTACTTGAAGAAGCACAAGTCTGAAACATTTGAGAAGTTCAAAGAATTTCAGAGTGAAGTAGAGAATCATCATAACAAGAAAATAAATTTTCTACGATCTGATCGTGGAGGTGAATATTTGAGTTACGAGTTTGGTCTTCATTTAAAATAATGTGGAATAGTTTCACATCTCACGCCACCCGGAACAGAACATCGTAATGGTGTGTCCGAACGTCATAACCGTACTTTATTAGATATGGTGCCATCTATGATGTCTCTTACCGATCTACCACTATCGTTTTGGGTTATGCATTAGAGACAGCTGCATTCACGTTTAATAAGGGCACCATCTAAATCCGTTGAGACGACGCCTTATAAACTGTGGTTTGGCAAAAAACCAAAGTTGTCCTTTCTTAAAGTTTGGGGCTGCGATGCTTATGTGAAAAAGCTTCAACCTGATAAGCTCGAACCCAAGTCAGAGAAATGTGTCTTCATAGGATACCCAAAGGAGACTGTTGGGTACACCTTCTATCACAGATCCGAAGGCAAGATATTCATTGCTAAGAATGGATCCTTTCGAGAGAAGGAGTTTCTCTCGAAAAAAAAGTGAGTGGGAGGAAAGTGGAACTTGATGAGGTAAGTGTACCTTCTCCCAAATTGGAAAGTAATACATCACAGAAACTAGTTCCAGTGATTCCTACACCAATTAGTGAGGAAGCTAATGATGATGATCATGAAACTTCGGATCAAGTTACTACTGAACTTCATAGATCAACCAGAGTACGTTCCGCGCCAGAGTGGTACGGCAACCCGGTTCTGGAAGTCATGTTACTAGACCATGATGAACCTACGAACTATGAGGAAGCGATGATGAGCCCAGATTCCGCAAAATGTCTTGAGGCCATGAAATCTGAGATGGGATCCATGTATGAGAACAAAGTGTGGACTTTGGTTGACTTGCCCGATGATCAGCAAGCCATCGAAAATAAATGGATCTTCAAGAGGAAGACTGACGTTGACGGTAATGTTACTGTTTACAAAGCTCGACTTGTTGCGAAAGGTTTTCGACAAGTTCAAGGAGTTGACTACGATGAGACTTTCTTACCCGTAGCGATGCTTAAGTCTATCCAAATCATGTTAGCAATTGCTGCATTTTATGATTATGAAATCTGGCAAATGGATGTCAAAACTGCATTCCTGAATGGATATCTTAAAGAAAAGTTGTATATGACGCAACCAGAAGGTTTTGTTGATCCAAAAGGTGCTAACAAAGTGTGCAAGCTCCAGCGATCCATCTATGGACTGGTGCAAGCATCTCAGAGTTGGAATATACGCTTTGATAAGTTGATCAAAGCATATAGTTTTATACAGACTTGCGGTGAAGCCTGTATTTACAAGAAAGTGAGCGGGAGCACTACAGCCTTTCTGATAAGTATATGTGAATGACATATTGTCGATCAGAAATGATGTAGAATTTTCTGGAAAGCATAAAGGAGTGTTTGAAAGGACTTTTTTCAAAGAAAAACCTCGGTAAAGCTGCTTACATATTTAGCCTCAAGATCTATAGAGATAGATCGAGACGCTTGATAAGTTTTTTCAATGAGTACATAACTTGACAAGTTTTTGAAGTAGTTCAAAATGGATCAGTCAGAGAAGGAGTTCTTGCCTGAGTTGTAAGGTATGAAGTTGAGTAAGACTCAAAGCCCGACCTCGGCAGAAGATAGAGAAAGAATGGAAGTCATTCCCTATGCCTCAGCCATAGGTTCTATAAAGTATGCCATGCTGTGTACCAAACATGTCGTGTACCTTACCATGAGTTTGGAAAGGAGGTACAAAAGTGATCCAGGAGTAGATCACTAGACAGCGGTCAAAATTATCCTTAGTTACTGGATGACTAAGGAAATGTTTTCTCGATTATGGAGGTGATAAAAAGTTCATCATAAAGAGTTACACCGATGCAAGCTTTACACTAATCCAGATGACTCTAAGTATCAATCTGGATGCATATTGGAAGTGGGAGCAATTAGCTACAGTAGCTCCAAGCAGAGCATTGTAGACATAGAAATTTGTGAAATACATACGGATATGTATGTAACAAACCCGTTGACTAAACTTCTCTCACAAGCAAAACATGATCACACCTTATGTGAACTAGATTATTGACTCTAGTAAACCCTTTGGGTGTTGGTCACATGGCGATGTGAACAATGGGTGTTATTCACATAATGATGTGAACTATCGGTATTAAATCACATGGAGATGTGAACTAGATTATTGACTCTAGCACAAGTGGGAGACTGAAGGAAATATGCCCTAGAGGCAATAATAAAGTTATTATTTATTTCCTTATATCATGATAAATGTTTATTATTCATGCTAGAATTGTATTAACCGGAAACTTAGTACATGTGTGAATACATAGACAAAACAGAGTGTCCCTAGTATCCCTCTACTAGACTAGCTCATTGATCAAAGATGGTTATGTTTCCTAACCATAGACATGAGTTGTCATTTGATCAACGGGATCACATCATTAGGAGAATGATGTGATGGACTAGACCCATCCGTTAGCTTAGCACTATGATCGTTTAGTTTTACTACTATTGCTTTCTTCATGAATTATACATGTTCCTATGACTATGAGATTATGCAACTCCCGAATACCGGAGGAACACCTTGTGTGCTATCAAATGTCACAACGTAACTGGGTGATTATAAAGATGCTCTATAGGTGTCTCTAAAGGTGTTCGTGGTGTTGGCATAGATCAAGAATAGGATTTGTCACTCCGAGTGTCAGAGAGGTATCTCTGGGCCCTCTTGGTAATACACATCATAATAAGCATTGCAAGCAAATGACTAATGAGTTAGTCACAAGATGATGTATTACGGAACGAGTAAAGAGACTTGCTGGTAACGAGATTAACTAGAAATGGTGATACCGACGATCGAATCTCGGGGAAGTAACATACCGATGACAAAGGGAACAACGTATGTTGTTATGAGGTTTGACCGATAAAGATCTTCGTAGAATATGTAGGAGCCAATATGAGCATCCAGGTTCCGCTATTGTTTATTGACCGGAGATGAGTCTCGATCATGTCTACATAGTTCTCGAACCCATAGGGTCCGTACGCTTAACGTTTGATGACGATCGGTATTATGAGTTTATGTGTTTTGATGTACCGAAGGTAGTTCGGAGTCCCGGATGAGATCGAGGACATGACGAAGAGTCTCGAAATGGTCGAGACGTAAAGATCGATATATTGGACGACCATATTCGGACATCAGAAAGGTTCCGAGTGTTTCGGGTATTTTTTCGGAGTACCGGAGAGTTACGGGAATTCGCCGTGGAGTATATGGGCCTTATTGGGCTTTAGGGGAAAGAGAGAGAGGCGGCTGCGCCCCCCCCCCCCCCAAGGCTTAGTACGAATTGGACTAGGGGGAGGGGATGCGCCCCCTCCTTCCTTCTCTTCTCTTTTCCCTTTCCTGCTCTCCTACTCCTACTACTTGGAAGGGCTCCTAGTTCTACTAGGAAAGGGGGAATCCTACTCCCGGTTGGAGTAGGACTCCCCTAGGGTGCACCATAGAGAGGGCCGGCCCTCCCCCTCCTCCACTCCTTTATATACGGGGGTAGAGGTGTTGGAGATATGCCCTAGAGGCAATAATAAAAGCATTATTATTATATCTCCTTGTTCATGATAATTGTCTGTTATTCATGCTTGAATTGTATTGTACGGAAACAGCGATACATGTGTGAATACACAGATCACAAAGAGTCCCTGGTAGGCCTCTAGTTACCAGCTCGTTGATCAACAGATGGTCACGGTTTCCTGACCATGGACATAGGATGTCAGTGATAACGGGATCACATCATTAGGAGAATGATGTGATGGACAAGACCCAAACTTGAGCATAACACGAGATCGTATAGTTCGTAATGCATAAGCTTTTCGGTGTCAAGTATTTATTCCTTAGACCATGAGGTTGTGCAACTCCCGGATACCGTAGGAGTACTTTGGGTGTGCCAACCGTCACAACGTAACTGGGTGGCTATAAAGGTACGCATCGGGTATCTCCGAAAGTGTCTGTTGAGTTGGTACGAACCGAGACTGGGATGTTGTCACTCCGTATGATGGAGAGGTACCTCTGGGCCCACTCGGTAAGACATCATCATAATGAGCTCAAAGTGACTAAGTGGTTAGTCACGGGATGATGGATTACGGATTGAGTAAAGAGACTTGCCATGACGAGATTGAACAAGGTATTGGGAATACCGACGATCGAATCTCGGGCAAGTACCGTACCGATGGACAAAGGGAATAACATACGGGATTGAGTGAATCCTTGACACGGTGGTTCATCCGATGAAGATCATCGAGGAACACGTGGGAACCAACATGGGTATCCAGATCCCGCTGTTGGTTATTGACCGGAGAGTGGTCTCGGTCATGTATACGTATCTCCCGAACCCGTAGGGTCTACACACTTAAGGTTCGGTAACGCTAGGGTCGTAGAGATTAATGCACGTGGAAACCCGAAAGTTGTTCGGAGTCCCGGATGAGATCCCGGACGTCACGAGGAGTTCCGGAATTGTCCGGAGGTAAAGATTGATATATGGGAAGTCCAGTTTCGGCCAACGGGTGATCTCCGGGGGTCACCGGGAGCGTCCCGGGACCACCGGAGGGGCCCCGGGGGTCCACCGGGTGGGGCCACCCATCCCGGTGGGGCCCCTAGGCCGCGAGGGGATGTGTCCAGCCCTCTGGGCTGGCGCACCACTGAGGGAGGCCCACCTTCCCTGCGCCTAGGGTTCAAACCCTAAAGGGGAGGGGGGCTCCACTTGCCTTGGGGGCAAGGAACCCCCCTTGGCCGCCGCCCCCTTGCAGATTGGATCTGCAGGGGGTCCAGGCGCCCCCCCCCCCCTGGCCCCTATATATATGTGGGGGGGAAGAGGGCAGCCGCACCTCATCCCTGGCGCCTCTCCCCCTCCCGTCACACCTCCCAACTCCCACGCAGGGCGCCCGGCGAAGCCCTGCTGCGATCTCCACTGCATCCGTCATCACGCCGTCGTGCTGCCGGATCTCTGACGACTTCTCCTCCCCCCTTGCTGGATCAAGAAGGAGGTGACGTTGCTGCACCGTACGTGTGTTGAATGCGGAGGTGCCGTCCGTTCGGCGCTAGATCATCGGTGACGAAGAACGTGAAGAGTACGACTACTTCATCCTTGCTTCGTTGAAAGCTTCCGCACGCAATCTTCATAACGGTATGTAGATGCACTCTTACTTGCTCGTTGCTAGATGTATCCATAGTTGGATCTTGGTGAAGACGTAGAAATTTTTTGAATTATGCTACGTTCCCCAACAGTGGTATCAGAGCCTAGGTTTTATGCGTAGCATCTTGCACGAGTAGAACACAAAGCAGTTGTGGGCGTATGATCTTGTTCAACTTTCTTACTGTTATTAGTCAATCTTGATTCGGCGGTATTGTGGGATGAAGCGGCCCGGACCGACCTTACACGTATGCTTACGTGAGACTGGTTCCACCGACAGACATGCAATAGATGCATAAGGTGGCTGGCGGGTGTCTGTCTCTCCTACTTTAGTCGGATCGGATTCGATGAAAAGGGTCCTTATGAAGGGTAAATAGAAGTTGACAAATCACGTTGTGGTTTTGGCGTAGGTAAGAAACGTTCTTGCTAGAAATCCTATAGAAGCCACGTAAAACTTGCAACAACAATTAGAGGACGTCTAACTTGTTTTTGCAGCATGTGTTTTGTGACGTGGTATGGCCAAAAATGAAGATGTGATGAATGATATATGTGATGTATGAGATTGATCATGTTTTTGTAATAGGGAATCACGACTTGCATGTCGATGAACTTGACAACCGGCAGGAGCCATAGGAGTTGTCTTTATTATTGTATGACCTGCGTGTCACTGAATAACGCCATGTAATTACTTTACTTCATTGCTAAACGTTAGCTATAGTAGTAGAAGTAATAGTTGGCGTGACGACTTCTTCAAGACACGATGATGGAGTTCATGATGATGAAGATCATGGTGTCGAGCCGGTGACAAGATGATCATGGTGCCCCGAAGATGGAGATCCAAGGAGCAAGATGATATTGGCCATATCATGTCACTTTAATTGATTGCATGTGATGTTTATCATGTTTTTGCATCTTGTTTACTTAGAACGACGGTAGTAAATAAGATGATCTCTCACTAAAATTTCAAGTAATGTGTTTCCCCTAACTGTGCACCGTTGCTAAAGCTCGTTGCTCCGAAGCACCACGTGATGATCGGGTGTGATAGGTTCTAACGTCCGCATACAACGGGTGTAAGACAGATTTACACACGCGATACACTTAGGGTTCACTTGCGAGCCTAGCATGTACAGACATGGCCTCGGAACACGGAAGACCGAAAGGTCGAACATGAGTCGTATAGAAGATACGATCAACATGAAGATGTTCACCGTTGATGACTAGTCCGTCTCACGTGATGATCGGACACGGACTACTCGATTCGGATCGTGTATCACTTAGATGACTAGAGAGATGTCATTCTGAGTGGGAGTTCATTATAATTTGATTAAGATGAACTTAATTATCATGAACTTAGTCTAAATTCTTTACAATATCTCTTGTAGATCAAATGGCCCACGCTCAGGTTTCCCTCAACTTCAACGCGTTCCTAGAGAAAACCAAGCTGAAAGACGATGGTAGCAACTATACGGATTGGGTCCGTAACCTGAGGATTATCCTCATAGCTGCCAAGAGATCATATGTCCTAGAAGCACCGCTAGGTGATGCACCTGCTCCCGATGCTGACCAAGACGTTTTGAACGTCTGGCAGTCGCATAGTGATGATTACTCCCTGGTTCAGTGCGGCATGCTTTACAGTTTAGAATCGGGGCTCCAAAAACGTTTTGATCACCATGGAGCATATGAGATGTTCGAAGAGCTGAAAATGGTTTTCCAAGCTCATGCCCGAGTCGAGAGATATGATGTCTCCGACGCATTCTACAGCTGTAAGATGGAGGAGAACAGTTCTGTCAGTGAGCACATCCTCAAGATTTCAGGATTGCACAATCGCTTGTCTCAGCTGGGAATGAATCTCCCAGATGAAGCGGTCGTTGACAGAATCCTCCAGTCGCTCCCACCAAGCTTCAAGAGCTTCGTGTTGAACTTCAATATGCAGGGGATGGAGAAGTCCATTCCCGAGGTATATTCAATGCTGAAATCAGCGGAGGTTGACATCAAGAAAGAACATCAAGTGTTGATGGTCAATAAAACCACTAAGTTCAAGAAAGGCAAGGGTAAGAAGAACTTCAAGAAGGACGGCAAGCAAGTTGCCGCGCCTGGCAAGCCTGTTGCCGGGAAGAAGCCAAAGTATGGACCCAAGCCTGAGACTGAGTGCTTTTATTGCAAGGGAACGGGTCACTGGAAGCGGAACTGCCCCAAATACTTAGCAGACAAGAAGGCCGGCAACGTCAAAGGTATATATGATATACATGTTATTGATGTGTACCTTACCAGCACTCGTAGTAGCTCCTGGGTATTCGATACCGGTGCAGTTGCTCACATTTGTAACTCAAAACAGGAGCTGCGGAATAAACGGAGACTGGCGAAGGATGAGGTGACGATGCGCGTCGGGAATGGTTCCAAGGTCGATGTGATCACCGTCGGCATGCTGCCTCTACATCTACCCTCGGGATTAGTTTTAAACCAGAATAATTGTTATTTAGTACCAGCTTTGAGCATGAACATTGTTTCTGGATCTCGTCTTATGCGAGATGGATATTCTTTCAAATCGGAGAATAATGGTTGTTCTATTTATTTGAGAGATATGTTTTATGGTCATGCCCCGCTGGTCAATGGTTTATTTTTGATGAATCTCGAACGTAGTGATACACATATTCATAGTGTAGATGCCAAAAGATGTAAAGTTGATAATGATAGTCCCACATACTTGTGGCATTGCCGCCTTGGTCATATTGGTGTCAAACGTATGAAGAAGCTCCATTCGGATGGACTTCTAGAGTCTCTTGATTATGAATCATTTGACACGTGCGAACCATGCCTCTTGGGCAAGATGACCAAGACTCCGTTCTCCGGAACAATGGAGCGAGCAACCAACTTGTTGGAAATCATACATACCGATGTGTGCGGTCCAATGAGTGTTGAGGCTCGTGGAGGCTACCGTTATGTTCTCACCCTCACGAATGACTTGAGTAGATACGGGTATATCTATTTGATGAAACACAAGTCTGAGACCTTTGAAAAGTTCAAGGAATTTCAGAATGAGGTTGAGAATCAACGTGACAGAAAAATAAAGTTCTTACGATCGGATTGTGGGGGTGAATATTTAAGTCATGAATTTGGCACACACCTTAGAAGCTGTGGAATTGTTTCACAATTGACACCGCCCGGAACACCTCAACGTAACGGTGTGTCCGAACGTCGAAATCGTACTCTGTTGGACATGGTGCGATCTATGATGTCCCTCACCGATTTACCGCTATCTTTTTGGGGTTATGCTTTAGAGACTGCCGCATTCACTTTAAATAGGGCTCCGTCGAAATCCGTTGAGACGACTCCGTATGAACTTTGGTTTGGCAAGAAACCGAAGTTGTCGTTTCTGAAAGTTTGGGGTTGCGATGCTTATGTCAAGAAACTTCAACCTGAAAAGCTCGAACCCAAATCAGAAAAATGCGTCTTCATATGATACCCAAAGGAAACAATTGGGTACACCTTCTACCACAGATCCGAAGGCAAAGTCTTTGTTGCCAAGAATGGATGCTTTCTGGAGAAAGAGTTTCTCTCGAAAGAAGTGAGTGGTAGGAAAGTAGAACTTGATGAGGTGACAGTCACCCCTCCTGTACCGGAAAGTAGCGCAGCGCAGGAAACTGTTCCTGAGGTGCCTGCACCGACAAGGGAGGAAGATAATGATAATGATCATGAAGATACAAATCAAGTTACCACTGAACTTCGAAGTTCCACAAGGGCACGTTCCGCACCAGAGTGGTACGGCAACCCTGTCCTAGAAATCATGTTGTTAGACAACGGTGAACCTTCGAACTATGAAGAAGCGATGGCGGGCCCAGATTCCAATAAATGGCTTGGAGCCATGAAATCCGAGATAGAATCCATGTATGAAAACAAAGTATGGACTTTGGTGGACTTGCCTGATGATAGGCACGCCATAGAAAACAAATGGATATTTAAAAAGAAGACAGACGCGGATGGTAATGTGACCATCTATAAAGCTCGGCTTGTCGCTAAGGGTTATCGACAAGTTCAAGGGATTGACTACGACGAGACTTTCTCTCCCGTAGCGATGCTGAAGTCAGTCAGAATCATGTTAGCTATTGCCGCATTCTATGATTATGAGATATGGCAAATGGACATCAAAACAGCATTCCTTAATGGCTTCCTCAAGGAAGGGTTGTATATGATGCAACCGGAAGGTTTTGTCGATCCAGAGAACGCTGACAAGGTATGCAAGCTCCAGCGCTCGATTTACGGACTGGTGCAAGCATCTCGGAGTTGGAATATTCCCTTTGATGAGGTGATCAAAGCGTTTGGCTTTATACAGACTTATGGAGAAGCCTGTATTTACAAGAAAGTGAGTGGGAGCTCTGTGGCATTTCTCATATTATATGTGGATGACATATTGCTGATGGGAAATGATATAGAATTCTTGGAAAAGGTAAAGGCCTACTTGAATAAAAGTTTTTCAATGAAGGACCTTGGAGAAGCTGCTTACATATTAGGCATCAAAATCTATAGAGATAGATCGAGACGCCTCATTGGTCTTTCACAAAGTACATACCTTGACAAAATATTGAAGAAGTTCAATATGGATCAGCCAAAGAAAGGATTCTTGCCTGTTTTGCAAGGTATGAGATTGAGCAAAGCTCAGTCGCCGACCACGGCAGAAGATAGAGAAAAGATGAGTGTCATTCCCTATGCCTCGGCCATAGGTTCTATCATGTATGCCATGTTGTGTACCAGACCTGATGTGAACCTTGCCATAAGTTTGGTAGGGAGGTACCAAAGTGATCCCGGTACGGAACACTGGACAGCGGTCAAGAACATCCTGAAGTACCTGAAAAGGACTAAGGATATGTTTCTCGTTTATGGAGGTGACGAAGAGCTCGTCGTAAAGGGTTACGTCGATGCTAGCTTCGACACAGATCTGGATGACTCTAAGTCACAAACCGGATACGTGTATATTTTGAATGGAGGGGCAGTCAGCTGGTGCAATTGCAAGCAAAGCGCGGTGGCAGCATCTACATGTGAAGCGGAGTACATAGCTGCTTCTGAAGCAGCACAGGAAGGAGTCTGGATGAAGGAGTTCATCACCGACTTAGGAGTCATTCCAAGCGTGTCAAGCCCGATGACTCTCTTCTGTGACAACACTGGTGCTATTGCTATTACCAAGGAGCCCAGGTTTCACAAGAAGACCAAGCACATCAAGCGCCGTTTCAACTCCATCCGGAATTATGTTCAAGATGGAGACATAGATATTTGTAAAGTGCATACGGATCTGAATGTAGCAGACCCGTTGACTAAACCTCTTTCACTAGCAAAACATGATCAACACCAGAACTCTATGGGTGTTCGATTCATCACAATGTAACTAGATTATTGACTCTAGTGCAAGTGGGAGACTGTTGGAGATATGCCCTAGAGGCAATAATAAAAGCATTATTATTATATCTCCTTGTTCATGATAATTGTCTGTTATTCATGCTTGAATTGTATTGTACGGAAACAGCGATACATGTGTGAATACACAGATCACAAAGAGTCCCTGGTAGGCCTCTAGTTACCAGCTCGTTGATCAACAGATGGTCACGGTTTCCTGACCATGGACATAGGATGTCAGTGATAACGGGATCACATCATTAGGAGAATGATGTGATGGACAAGACCCAAACTTGAGCATAACACGAAATCGTATAGTTCGTAATGCATAAGCTTTTCGGTATCAAGTATTTATTCCTTAGACCATGAGGTTGTGCAACTCCCGGATACCGTAGGAGTACTTTGGGTGTGCCAACCGTCACAACGTAACTGGGTGGCTATAAAGGTACGCATCGGGTATCTCCGAAAGTGTTTGTTGAGTTGGTACGAACCGAGACTGGGATGTTGTCACTCCGTATGACGGAGAGGTACCTCTGGGCCCACTCGGTAAGACATCATCATAATGAGCTCAAAGTGACTAAGTGGTTAGTCACGGGATGATGGATTACGGATCGAGTAAAGAGACTTGCCATGACGAGATTGAACAAGGTATTGGGAATACCGACGATCGAATCTCGGGCAAGTACCGTACCGATGGACAAAGGGAATAACATACGGGATTGAGTGAATCCTTGACACGGTGGTTCATCCGATGAAGATCATCGAGGAACACGTGGGAACCAACATGGGTATCCAGATCCCGCTGTTGGTTATTGACCGGAGAGTGGTCTCGGTCATGTATACGTATCTCCCGAACCCGTAGGGTCTACACACTTACGGTTCGGTAACGCTAGGGTCGTAGAGATTAATGCACGTGGAAACCCGAAAGTAGTTCGGAGTCCCGGATGAGATCCCGGACGTCACGAGGAGTTCCGGAATGGTCCGGAGGTAAAGATTGATATATGGGAAGTCCAGTTTCGGCCAACGGGTGATCTCCGGGGGTCACCGGGAGCGTCCCGGGACCACCGGAGGGGCCCTGGGGGTCCACCGGGTGGGGCCACCCATCCCGGTGGGGCCCCTAGGCCGCGAGGGAATGTGTCCAGCCCTCTGGGCTGGCACACCACTGAGGGAGGCCCACCTCCCCTGTGCCTAGGGTTCAAACCCTAAAGGGGAGGGGGGCTCCACTTGCCTTGGGGGGCAAGGAACCCCCCTTGGCCGCCGCCCCCTTGCAGATTGGATCTGCAGGGGGTCCAGGCGCCCCCCTGGCCCCTATATATATGTGGGGGGGAAGAGGGCAGCCGCACCTCATCCCTGGCGCCTCTCCCCCTCCAGTCACACCTCCCAACTCCCACGCAGGGCGCCCGGCGAAGCCCTGCTGCGATCTCCACTGCATCCGTCATCACGCCGTCGTGCTGCCGGATCTCTGACGACTTCTCCTCCCCCCTTGCTGGATCAAGAAGGAGGTGACATTGCTGCACCGTACGTGTGTTCAACGCGGAGGTACCGTCCGTTCGGCGCTAGATCATCGGTGACGAAGAACGTGAAGAGTACGACTACTTCATCCTTGCTTCGTTGAAAGCTTCCGCACGCAATCTTCATAACGGTATGTAGATGCACTCTTACTTGCTCGTTGCTAGATGTATCCATAGTTGGATCTTGGTGAAGACATAGAAAATTTTTGAATTATGCTACGTTCCCCAACAAGAGGCACCCCATAGACACACAAGTTGATCAGTTGATCTCTCCCAACCGTGTGTGGTGCCCCTCTCCACAGAATCACACCTCGGTCATACCGTTGCAGTGCTTAGGCGAAGCCCTGCGCCGGTAGCTTCATCATCTCCGTCACCACGCCGTCGTGCTGACGAAACTCTCCCGTGAAGTTCTACTGGATCAAGAGCTCGTGGGACGTCATCAAGTTGAACGTGTGTTGAACGCGGAGGCTTCGTACGTTCGGTGCTTGATCGGTTGGATCGCGAAGAAGTTCGACTACATCAACCGCGTCACTAGACGCTTCCACTCCCGGCCTACGAGGGTTCGTAGACACACTCTCCCCTCTCGTTGCTATGCATCTACTAGATAGATCTTGCATGATCGTAGGAAAATTTTGAAATACTACATTCCCCAACAATCATGTCTACCTACGAGTCATCCATAACCCATCCATATTCTCTTCCCGAACTCCCTCTAAAATATACCACCACGACTACTCACACGGTAGTGTATTATGTTTGAGTTATTGTGTCAAGTTATCTACAGCCGGATATGAACAAACTCCAATCCACCATATAACCACGAGCGCGGCTTTCGAAAGATCGTAACCCTGCGGGGGTGTCCCAACTTATCCCATCACAAGCTCTCGCGATCAACATATGTAAATCCTCTTATCTTAGGGACTACCTGATCAGACTCGGAATCCCGGTGTACAAGATATTTCGACAATGATAAAACAAGTCCAGCAAGACCTCCCGACGTGCCGACACCCTGATAGGAGCCGCGTGTATCTTGTCTCAGGCCACGATCGGATGAGCACTACATACAGCAACCGGAAGCCCCATTAACTGGGTGGCACCGCAAGTGGCTCTAGTTTGGACCAACACTCATGAGGAGCACTGGCCCAGGGTTGTTAATTAAGTCCTCGGGTGCTAGGCGGTCCCTGTGCAAGTTTTTAGTTATTAGGAAAATGGTAAAGCCAAAGTTGGGCCTTGCTGTAGGAGTTTTATTCAAAGCGAACTATCAAGGGGGGCCCATTAACCCCAACCACGTTAGGAATGAAAATCAAGGAACATAACACCGGTTTATCGGTTCCTAAGGCGGCATGAGTGGAACAAAACACCGAGCAAAAGGGCCAAGCCTTCCACCCATTGCCAAGTATATCTATGCATTAATTTAAATATAGATATTGTATTATTCCCAAAAATCCAATCCAACATGGAGCAAACTTCATCTTCACCTGCAACTAACAACGCTATAAGAGGGGTTTTGAGCAAAAGCGTAACTTAGCCAAACAACGGTTTGCTCGGAAGGTAGTGTTGCCTAGTCTCTTCCATAAGATTGGTCTTTTGGTTGCATTGGCTAGAGTACGCACTTCTACACTTTCACCAGCTGGTGATGCGGGAGGAGGCCGAGGTTGTAACGCTCCTCCTCATGCGTCTACTAGGACACTCGCTATGGCGCTGGCTGCTCCTCCGCCATAATGACATTGACACTACTAGGAAAACGGCTATAGCTAATATGGACATTAATGGTGCACCATGTATGTGGTGCGCCACTGCTATATAGTAGTTGTGCACCAGATACAGGTACGCCTTTATTGGCCACTTTACTAATGGCGCACCTGGTGTGTGGTGCGTCATTACTAGTTTTGAAAAAAAAGATTAAAAAAATTGTTAGCAGTGGCGCACCAAGGTAACTACTAATGCCGCACTATCTGCTGGTGCGCCACTACTAACATGTTTTTTATATATTTTTTTTCAAAATTAGTAATGGCGCACCACACACCATGTGCGCCATTAGTAACCCTGGTTACTAATGGCGCATTCTTAGGTGGTGTGCCATTACTAACTTTCTGAGTCTTACAAAAAATTCAACAAATGCACCCCCCGGACCGCCTTTTCAGTTTCAAAAAAAAATAAAAGAAAATGATAGAAATGTCAAAAAAAATAAGATTCCCATGTGATATGTGGTCTAGTTGTTAGCAAAATTTACAAACATGAATTTTCGACTTTTTTGCAAAATCCCTCGAGAATTTGTAAAATGGGCATCACTTTTGCATACGAACTCCGATGAAAAAGTTTTTTATATGAAAAATCATCTACTCGAAAAGTTATATCCGAATTCAACTGGGGGAACCCCGTTGAAGATTTTTAGAATCCTCAAAAACCTAACAGAAAAAAGTTACGGGGTTTTCAAGATCTGAAGAGGCAAAAAAATTCAAAAAAAAAATCAAACTCACTGATGGCGCGCCTGCCCATGGTGCGTCATTACTATCTTCCCGCCTTCAAAATTCAAACTATATCAAAAAATAAAAAATAAAGATAGTAATGGCGCACCTGCCCAAGGTGCGCCATTACTATCTTCCCGCCTTCAAAATTCAAAAAAAAATAAAAAAAAATAAAAAAAATAGTAATGGCGCACCTGCCCACGGTGCGCCATTACTATGCCATATATATGGCTGGGCGGGGTCCTCTCCTCCTTACCTCTTCATTTTTCTCCTCCACTCCATCTCCTCCTCTCCTCCACTCCATCTCCCCTCCTCTCCTCCACCATACTCCCATCCTCCTCTCCGGCGACCTCCTCTTCCTCCTCCTCTCCGGCGACCTCCTCCTCCCTCCTCTCCGGTGATCTTCTCTTCCCTCCTCTCCGGTGATATCCTCCTCCCTCCTCTCCGGTGACCTCCTCTGTAATGCCCAGGATGGGACTATATCTCCTACGTGTCGAGGCACGACTTAAAGATATAAGCCCATCCTAGAATGATCTCAAGTTTGGTATCTTTGCACGACTCATGTAAAAGAGGGATTAAAAAAGCAAAAGGAGATAGTTGGCTTACACTCGCCACTTCACACAATACAATACATAAGCAATACATCATTCAAAACATCACAACCCGACTACGGGTGAAGATCCAAAAGAAAGATACCAAAACAACATAAAGCCACAGGTCCGGATCGAATCCTAGTAGAAGCCACTACTGAACATCGAAACGTCTCAAGCAAACGGCCACAAACTCTTCACCGAGCTCCCGGTGAAGAACTGATCCAACTCCTGCATCAAACTCGGCTGAACCTGCATCTGGTGTGGTGAAGTAACTGTGAGCCACAGAGGACTCAGCAATCCCGTTCCCGGGTAACAAGACTATTTAAGCCTTGGGTGAGGACAAGGCTGAAGAAAGAACGAGAGGTGAAGGAACAAACAAGAGTCTGCAGCAGCAACTAGCACTAACTTACGTAAAAGAGAGCGAGAAGAGATGAGCATCGGTCGAAAGATGATCACGAAGTGATCCTAACTAAAGCCGGTCAAACATAACCCCACCGTGTTCAACTCCCGAATCCCTATTCGGAAATTGACAGTCACGGTACACACGCTGGTAGTGTATTAGAAACATTGTGTCAAGTTATCTACAACCGGAATTAACAAGCTCCCATCTGCCACATAACCGCGGGCACGGCTTTCGAAAGTTCAAACCCTGCAGGGGTGTTCCAACTTGACCCATTACAAGCCCACGATCCGCGGAGTCGCAACTCCATAGTTGGGAAGACCCGAGTATTCTCGGAATCCCGTGCTCAAGTTAAACCGAACTAAGGTAAGGCTAATCCAGCAAATCCTCCCGGCGTGTCGACACCCTGATAGTAGCCGCGCGTATCTAGGTGTCAGGACACGACCGGATGGGCGATGCTACAGGTATACCAAATACCTCGGGTTGCCCCAAGGCGGCCCTGCAGGACCCCCGTTTGGGACCAACACCATCGGCACTGGCCCCCCTGCTATGTAGAAATAAAGGATCCTCGAGGGAGCGACCCTCTATGCAAATTTAATTAATTAATTAAGTTGTTATTATGAGGCAAATAGTACCAAAAGTTGGGACTTGCTGGAAAAGACTTAGCACTTAGCGGTTTATCAAGGGGGTCCCATACACCCCAACCGTGTTAGGAACGCAAAATCAAGGAACATAACACCGGTTTATACGGTTCCTAACGGCATGAGTGGAACAAAACACCAAGCAAAAGGCTTAGCCTTCCACCCTGCCAGTATATAGGTGATTTCATTTTTAAGCATTTATATAGTGTGATATAACCCAACCAAACTTCAACATGAAGCAAGCATCTTCAAACTTCACCTGCAACTAACAATGCTATAAGAAGGGCTGAGCGAAGCGTACTTAGCCAAGCAACGGTTTGCGTAGGTAGGGTGGTTAAACATGGCAATTGGTTACAAGTAGGAGGCTGACAAGAAGACATGGGCATCGAGGCAAAACTATAGATCGTGACTTCTAGCAAGAGGCAAAAATAGTAATGGTATCCGGGTTCGGTCATCTTGCCTGGGATTCCACAAGGGAGAAGAACGGATCCAAGAAGAAGACGGAGCAACAGTCGAGCGGATCCTCACAACTCCGGAACGAAACCGAAGCTAACAAGAGAAGCAACCGGAAAGAAAGAACAACACGGTAAACACACAATCATAAGCATGGCATACGATGCACAAACAAGAATGATGCATGTCCGGTTTAAATATGCGAGGCATGGCAAAGTGCACAAACAAATACTACAAGTTAAGTGGAGATCAATATGCAACGAGTTGCATATTGACGAAACACCACGTATTAATTATTTAGTTGACTCTCATTATTAACAAGACAAGTTTAATTGTCTTTAGCATGGCAAGAGGTGAAGCATAAGTAAACTAACTATTCAATTTAAATGAGGCCGGAAATAACAACAACATATCCGGAAAATCCCCATATGCATGTTTAGTAATTATAAGCAAACAACAATTAAGCATATAGTGTTGTTAACATGATGCGGATGACATGAACAAGTTTTATGCAAGTTTATTAAAAGGTTGACAATTAACAAGATATGAAGTATTGTCACCGTGGTGGAATGAAAGGGTGCCACGGCAACGATCCGAAATGAGGCAATGCAACAATTCGGTTCCGGTAACTCGGTGAGGGACCGGTGCAAAACAAAAGGTGGAGCGAACGAGTTGAACAAGATGATGGGGTGATCCCGTTGCCGGGTTCCCACGAGTCGGTGACGAGGCAACCGAGGAACAACAAAAGGGACGAAACGGGCACGAAGCACACACGAGAAGCATTTCATACAACCACAACAAGCACAAGCGTTCATCCACGGGGTCGCGTCTCGGGGTTATACCTTCGAAGCGTTCTCTCTCGAAGCGGTTCGAGAGCGTCGAGGAAGTAGCCGTAGTAGTGGAAGTAGTGGTACACGGCCGAAGAGGAAGAAGTCGTTCACGTGGCGGTAGTTGTACTCGGGCGACGGTAGTGGTACATGCCGCGGTCATCGTCGACGTAGGGGTACACGTGTAGTGGAAGTAGTTGTTCCGTTCGTCTTGGCGGTTCCACGACGGCGGTAGTTGTTCACGGTCATCGGTAGTCGTTCGGGGCGTCGTGGTACTCGGGGTTCCCGTTTGCGACGGTAGTGGAAGTAGTGGAACTTGACGCATCCGAAGAGGTACTTGACGAGTCGGTCGCGGAACTTGTTCCCGGAGGTGTTCACGAGCTCGTTTCCCGTAGAGGTACTTGAGGGTCTCGGCGACGGTAGTCGTTCGGGTCGTCGTGGACGTAGTGGAACTTGGTCTCGGCGCATCGAAGGGGTACTTGTCGCATCGTCTTGTGTCGTGTAGGCGTACACGGAGCGTTTTGTAGATGTTCACGGATCTTGTTCGTAGACGTACTCATTCCCGTAGATGTACACAAAACCGTAGAGGAACTTGGCGTATTCGGAGATCGGGTCTGCCTGCGGTGCACTTGACAAAAACAACAACAGTGCACAAACATGACACGCATCAGAACAAAAAAGGACAGCACGGGGCTAGGCGGCGCCGGAAACAGAGGCAGGGGCCTCGGCGCTGGTGCGACGGGAGGACGAGGGCCTCCATGGCGCTGGAGTCGGAGGGAGCAGCTCCGTCCTCGGTCTGGGGCGGCGCTCTGTTCGGCTCGGGCGCCGGGCTTCAGCGACGCAGAGAGGAACGGGAGGATGACGGGCGCGGCTCGAGGCGTGGAAGAGGCCTGGACGAGGAAGCTTGGGGGGGGCGCCGCGCTTGCTGGAGGCGAAGGGCGCCGGGGACGGGCGCTCGGGCTGCTGGAGTCGCACCTCCTGGCCGGCCGGAGGGGCACCGAGGGCGCGATGCCTGGCCAGAGGAGGCCGGGCGCGGTGGGGCGGCGCCGCGAGGAGGAAGGCCGGGCGCGGTCGCGGCCGGAGGCACCCATGGCGAGGCGCGCGCGGGCCGCGGCCTCGTGGCCTGGAGGACGGGCACGGTCGGGCCGCGGCAGGCTGGAGAAGGGAACGGGCTCGGGCTCTGTCGCGAGGGAGAGCGAAGAGGTTGAGCGAGCGAGAGCGAGGGAGGCTCGGGCTGGATCGGGAAGGGAAGCGGGACGAGAGAGAGAGGGCTGGCGGCGGCTCTGGGAGGCAGAGAGGGATCGAGGGGAGAGGGAGATGCGGCGGCTGGGGGTCGAGGGAAGGAGAGGTGCGACCTCGGCTAGGGTTCGGTCGCAGGGATGGGCCAGGGAGATGGAAGTGGGCCGCAGGGAGGATGGGCCTGATGCCCATATGGCCTAGAAGAGGGAAAAGAAATGACTGGGTTCTCTCCTAATAAAAGAGAGAAAGAAAAGAATAGAGAAGAAGAAAAAAATAAAGAGGGGGGGTTAGGAGCAGAAATTGGACAAGGGAATATTTTCCCGGGCTCGTAAAAATGAGCACGACCGGAGAAAATACAAAAGGCCAAGACGGAAAATAATTCAAACATATTTGAATTTTAATTCAAATAGTTTGAACTAAGACTTGATTATTGAAGTGTCCAAAAATGTTCAAAATTTTGGAGGAACCTCGAAACAACGGAAAAGAATTATTGGCAAGATTTAGAAGGTGAAACTCGAAGTGAAAAGACATGGGGAAATTATGCAAGTGTGTTAAGGTGATTTCCAACAAATGGAATATTTATTAATATAGCTCCCTAATATTGAGAGGCTTTTCTATGTTATAAAGAGAAGACATCTTCCCTCGATTTAAATGGACCGAAGGTCCACACAATTTATTAGGTTTGAGATGCAAAAATAAATAAATATGACATGATGGCATGATGACATGATGCAATGCAAAAAAAAAAAAAATAAAGCAAGCACAAAGAACACACGGGAGACCCCCGGAACATCTGGAATCTTCGGGAATCTTCTAGAATCTTCTGGGACGTCGGTCTCGGGCGTCACATCCTCCTACTACTCTCCGACGATGTAGGCGAGCTCCTCTCCAGTGACCTCCTCCTCCTCCCTCCTCTCCTCCTAACGGTCTCTCCTCGGCCCTCCTCTCCGGCGAACTCCTCTCCGGCAAAAGAACGTACAAGATCCAAAAACAAGAAAAAAATTTGAAAAAATATCATGAAAAAAACGAGCAAAAAAAGGGCAAAAAAATCGCGATCCAAATCCAAATTCAAAATTCAAAAATAGCAATGGCGCGCGGTGGGGGTTAGACAGTGCGCCACTACTATTTTCCCACCTTCAAAATTTAGAAAAAAATCCAAAAAAAGTTAGCAGTGGCGCACCTGTAGCAATAGTACTGGCGCACTACAAGGTGCGCCACTGTTACCTGCAATACTAATGGTGCACCAGAGGTGAGCCATTAGTACTTGTTACTAGTGGCGTGGTGATAGTGGCACACCTATAGTGCGCCATTAATGGCAAAAATAGGTGCGCCACTAACAGGCATTTTCCTAGTAGTGTGAAGTGTGTCTGCGCCTGCTCTATGGTGAAGCCGGCTCTTCGGATGAGGCATCCTCCATCGTCTGGTCATCGTCGGAGACCTCTGCATTCTAGGCCAGCATGCTCCTTCAAGACGACTCCAGTGAGAGGTCGCATCTGCTCCAAACCGGCATGAATGTGGCGCTAGCGCTCTGGAGCGGCACTGACATGCATGAATGTGCGGCAACACTAGAATGGCGAGATTGGACCTTACTTCCCCACATTCTGTGGGGTCCATCGGGGTGATCCCTTCTCTCCGTTCCTCTTCAACATGGTTGTTGATGATGTGGCAGCCATCTTAGATAAAGCCAAGGTTGCAGGACACATTAAAGGCATAGTCCCGCATCTAGCAGGCGGGAATGGGATTTCACTTCTCCAATATGCATATGACACCATTATAATGGTGCAAGGATCAGCGAACGACATCACAAACTTGAAGTTCGTCCTGCTCTGCTTTCAGCAGATGTCTGGCCTCAGGATCAACTTCGATAAGAGTGCGGTCATGGTCTTGGGATTCACCCCCCCCCCCCAAGACGAGCGACAGAGCATCGCAGACCGCCTCAACTACCAGCTCGGGAGCTTTGCCACGACTTATTTGGGGATCCCCATTAGCGACACGAGGCTCGCGGTGGCCGAGCTGCACCCCACGGTGGGGAAGCTCCAGCACCACATTGAACCATGGCAGGGCCAATGGCTCTCAAAGGCAGCCCGGACGGTGCTCATTAACTCATCCCTCTCCAACTTTCTCCTATTCATTATGAGCTTTGTAATGCCCCGGATGTAATACTTTCCCTTTTTGGGTATATAATATATCTCCGGTTTCATCTATTTCTATTCCGGGTTCTTTGTCTTTCGGGTTTTCGTCGTTTTGTTGTGTGAGTGTGTGGCATTCATTCATATCATGTAGACGTGTTCATCGCACTGCATTTGTGTTGTCGGTTGCATCCGGTTCCGCGTGTTTCTTCCCGTTGTCCGTTTCGCGTTCCGGAGCTCCCTCACGTGTCCGTGACGTTCCGTAGGCCTACTTTGTTGTTTGGGCGTTTAACGTTACCGGTGTGCCGCGAGGTTGTTGTGTGTGTTGTTGTTTTGTTGTGTGCAACCCGCCTCTCAAATCTCGTCTCGTTTGGACTCCGTTGGCTTTTCCATCCGTTGTTCGTGTGGGTCCAAAGTGCCTTCACTTTGTGTCCCGGAAACACCCCTGCTGGAGTCTCTATCTTCTCCTAGGCCTTTCTAAACTACCCCCGCGATCGGATCCGTCGGATCGCGATCGGAGGGCTCCTAACACCCCAATCCCCCCAAACCCTAGAAAACTGCTATATATATAACACCCCCATGCCATTTTTGGCAGCCTAATCCTTCTCCACCTACCTCTAGCTCCTCTTCCCTAAAATTTCGGATCTGACCAGCTCCATTTTGCCATTTGGCTGTTCCTCTCCTCGATTCCCGAAGGAATCAGATTGCTGCGCCAGTCCTCTGGCTCGAGAGGAGCCTACCGCATCGCAGACCGCTTCGGTCAACGCTCTCGGCGAACCGCGTCGCGGTCAGCGCCTCCCCGCTCCTTCCCGATCGATCCAGGCCCGCCCGATCCTGCCTGGACCACTTCACCGATCTCCCGCAGGCCCCGATCGCTTCCTCGGGCGGCTGGATCGTCTTCCGCCTCGTCGGGCCTGTCCAGTTTCGCCAACCCGCCGCGGGACCCGACGAGGCCTCTTCCGCCTCGCCCTGGGCTGGTCGCTCCAGGCCGTCGCGAGTACGCCTCGCTCTAGCCGGCTGGGCCGCCCAGCTTCACCGCCCCAGCGCGCCTCGCCATCCGCCCCGAGCTGAGATCCACACCGAGCTGGGCCGGCCTCCGCTCCGCCCCTCAGGCGCCGGCCCGCAGCCGCCCGACCGCCCGGGCCTCTTCCTCCAGCCGAGTGGGCCGCCGCCGGGCCCCGCGCGCCCGGATCCGCCAGATCCTCCGGGCCCGTTGCTGATTTTGTTCTCAGATCAGATCTGAGTGAGGTTGACTCCCCACTCCTAAGTCCCAGTATTTTTTTAATCTGTGATGCAATGTTTGAACTGCCCTAACTTTTTGTCTGTTGCTCCGAATCGCGCATATAGCATGTCCAGACGTTCGTGGAGACTTGCTCTACGTTTCATCTGTTGTTGTCATGCATGTTAGAGATCATCTAGGTGCTTGTTTTGCTGTTGCAAGAGTGCATCATGATATAAACTGCTGCTATGTGATGTTTTCATGTCATCTTTGCCATGTGGTATCTTTTAGCTCGTTTACCCGAATGATGCAAATGACATGTCCACGTGTTCGTCTTGCCATGATCTACATGTTGTATGTGATAGGATGCATGATAGATTTATTATTGCCTTGTTATCATCGTTGCAAAGTGCCATGTGGCTGTGATGTTGTTTCACTTGTTTTGAAATGCCATCTTGTTGAGCTCGTTGCTATCGTTGTGTTTACCTCAATGATGCATGCTTGTGTGTTTCGGGATCACCTTCATGTGTACTTTGATGAGGTGCTTACCGCTTGCCATGTTTAGTTTCGAGGTGACTTAAACATGCTCTTTTAGATGCTATGATGATATTGCTGTTTTAGGACTTAGTGGTTTTTCACTAAGTCTGAAATCTGTAACGTTCCGATGCCATGTTCGTGTGATGTTCTAGGGCAAAGCATGATAGTTTTGGAGTGGATCTTGATTGTTCCTTGTAGTATATATTGTTGACTTTCCATCCATGTCCTCACATTTCTATTTGAGTGGCTGTAGCATGTTTATCTTTTGCTCCAAAGTTTCAATAAAATTCTGCTGCCAGAATTTTATTGTCAAGTTCAATATGTCCAAGATCATTGCTATTGATCCGTGGCTCCGTTGGGGGTGCATCTTTGGACTTAGTTGCTGTAGTATATGTCTAGTTTGTGTTCATGCCCTTTGCCATGTCATTTGAGTGTTGTAGCTTAATTATTTTGAGCTCCGAAGTTGCTATGTTGCTGTAATTTTCAGCTTTCGCTCAATTCTTGTTTCGGGCATAACTTTTAGCCCGTAACTCCGATTTCAGCGAATCTTATATCAAACTTGTTTGATTTTCTGTGTAGATTAATAATATCAGATTGTTATCATGTTTTGAGGTGTTTTGCTTGAGTGATATTTTCCGTGCTCCGTGTGCATCCTTAGTGCATCCATCATGCATTCATCTTTTCCGAGTGCGCATTGCATCTTGTTGATTGGTGCTTGGTGTGATTGTTTTGTTTAGAGCCGGAAGCAGAGTCTGAGTTCGAGTACGAGAACGAGGTTTCCAACGAGGTTGAGCACGAGGACCCTTCTTACGATCCGAACGACTTCTCTTCAGGCAAGATGACCGAACCCCGATAACATTACTATCTTTGCCTATTGCTAGTAGTCTCGATCTATAGTTTTGCCTCGATGCCCATGATCTTCTTGTCAGTCTCCTACTTGTAAACCATTGCCATGTTTAACCAACCTACCTATGCAAACCGTTGCTTGGCTAAGTACGCTTCGCTCAGCCCTTCTTATAGCTTTGCTAGTTGCAGGTGAAGATCGAAGATGCTTGCTTCATGTTGAAGTTTGGTTGGGTTATATCACACTATATAAATGTTTAAAATGAAATCATCTATATATTGGCAAGGGTGGAAGGCTAAGCCTTTTGCTTGGTGATTTGTTCCACTCATGCCATTAGGAACCGTATAAACCGGTGTTATGTTCCTTGATTATGCGTTCCTAACACGGTTGGGGTGTATGGGACCCCCTCGATAAACCGCTAAGTGCTAAGTCTTTTCCAGCAAGTCCCAACATTGGTACTATTTGCCTAATAACAAACTAAACCTGCATAGGGAGTTATAAACCCTTTTTCTTAATCAACAACCCCGGGCCAGTGCTCCACATGAGTGTTGGTCCGAAACGGGCAACCTACGGGGCCACCTCGAGGAAACTCAAGGTCTGGTAAAAACCCGTAGCTTGTCCCATCCGGTCGTGGCCTGAGACGAGATACGCGCGGCTACTATCAGGGTGTCGGCACGCCGGGAGGATTTGCTGGATTAGCCTTACCTTAGCTCGGTATATCTTGAGCACGGGATTCCGAGGATACTCGGGTCTTCCCACTTTGGAGTTGCGACTCCGCGGATCGTGGGCTTGTAATGGGTCAAGTTGGAACACCCCTGCAGGGTTTGAACTTTCGAAAGCCGTGCCCGCGGTTATGTGGCAGATGGGAGCTTGTTAATTCCGGTTGTAGATAACTTGACACAATGTTTCTAATACACTACCAGCGTGTGTTCCGTGACTGTCAATTTCCGAATAGGGATTCGGGAGTTGAACACGGAGGGGTTATGTTTGTGGAGCTTGTAGCTAGGATCACTTCGTGATCACTTCTCGCCGAGGCCTTCTCTTCTCGCTCTCACTTACGTAAGCTAGATGCTAGTTGCTGCTGCAGACTTATTCTTTTCTTCAGCCTTATCCTCTCCCAAAGGCTTAAATAGTCTTGTTACCCGGAGACGGGATTGCTGAGTCCTCTGTGGCTCACAGTTACTTCACACCAGATGCAGGTCCAGCTGTGAGCTATCCAGGTGATGGCACCGAGCTGGATTGGGAGTATGACGAGGAGCGTAGTCGGTACTATGTGCGATACCCGGATGATCAGTAGTGGAGACTCTTACTAGGATTTGATCCGCCTGTGGTTTATTTATCTAAGTTTGGTACTTTGACATTTGGATTTTGCCCTTAGAGGGTTGTGATGTTCTTAATGTATGATGTTTGAGACTTGTACTGTAATTCTGTGACGTGGCGAGTGTAAGCCAACTATTTTCTGTTTACTATCCCCTCTTTTACATGAGTTGTGCAAAGATTACCAAACTTGAGATCATTCTAGGATGGATTTATGCCTTTAAGTCGTGCCTCGACACGTAGGAGGTATAACTCCATCCTGGGCATTACAAGTTGGTATTCAGAGCCTTCTCCGACCTAGGAGCCCCCACTGTTTGATCGAATCGTTGACGGTCTAGTCTAGGCACACACTAAAAACTTTTTGAGTCCTATATTATATCGGCGAGTAGGATTTCTTTGCTTCTCATCCCCTTTCTCTCTGGTGAGGACTCCTGACGACTACTCTTGTCTCTCCTATCTTCAAAAAATTGCACAAAATTTTTTTTAGGAATCCAGCGAGTATTCTGGGATTGTTTCGATGTTCTTGTGACAAGGATATTGTTCTCGATGCCTCCTGTTACCGAGGAGTTGAGCTTCGGGGTATTGTTGTCATAAGCATATCGCGGCAGTACTAAATACTTAAGACGGCCGACATCGAAAATCTCCCCTATACGGCCAGTGGCAAGATAACCCCGACATCACCCAGTACTGGGGAGGTAGTTCGGGAGTATTGCCATAGCTTGTTATAGTGGATGCTTTTCGAAGGTCCGAGGTACACAGTTTCCGAGAAAGACTGGTTATGTGTTGAAGGATGGATACACCTGGATGTAGGTTTAGAGTTGATTGCGCGGTGCTTCCCGTGTATCCCCAACACCTGATTGCATAACTGGAATCTTTCGGAAATCTATAGGTGGGTTTTCTCCAGTAGATCGTAGGCATTCTTCCAACGAATGCAGGTTAGTGAGTTCGGGGTTCTACATTGAGTGAAGGGGTTATATGACCGATGTTACTATCAGGAGTTGCATCTTAAAGGGTCCTTGGCTATGCTGATCCGGGGATTGCAAAACCTTTTCGTAACGCGTTCATATGCTTTCAGCACAAAGATGTTAGAACGAAACTCCTCTCTTGTGTTTGTTCCCATCCGTACCTTGTTGTTTTTCTTATTTTCATTTTGTCCCCTATGTGGCTTCTCGTGAAGACTGATGTTATCATTTAACTGAGAATTTCATTCGTTCCTCTTGTTCGAATGATTTCATTCGTTCTTATTGTTCGAATGATTATTGTGAAGACTTGCTGCAATTAATTCCATTGATTCAGCTTATTCCTTTTGTCAATCAATTGCTGATTCATTGTCATCTCTTACAGGATGGCTCCGAAAAAGGTTCCCAATGCTAACCCAGAGGTGGAAGAGGTCCCAGAGCATCCTCCTTCCTCTCCTCCTCCGCCTGAGGCTTGGAGAGCAATTATGCAGACTACAGCTCAGAATACCCAGTTGATGATGCAGATGATGCAGCAGATGCAAGCTAATCAAGCTAATCAGGGTATTCCAGGGAACCAAGGCAACTTCTTCCAGCAGCACCATGCTACTCTTAACCAGTTCTTGGCCAACAATCCTAAAGCTTTCAGTTACTGTGTCGACCCTCTTGATGCTGAAGATTGGTTAACCGATATCAAGAAGCATTTTGAGTGCAGTAACGTGAAGGAAGATGACTATGTGAAGTTTGCAGCCTTCCAACTGAAAGATCAAGCAGCTGACTGGTGGCAGCAGTACAAAGACTCCATGCCAGGTCAAGTGATCTCTTGGGAGAATTTCTGCAAGGATTTCCGTTCACACCACATTCCTACAAGTGTCATCGAGGGTATGCGTGAGCAATTCCGCAACCTGAAGCAGGGCTCCATGACAGTCTATCAGTATAATGTCAAGTTCCAAAACCTCGCTCGCTATACTAAGCAAGACATTCCTGATGCCAAGAGCAAAATCTACCAGTTCCGTGGAGGTCTCAAAGATGAACTTCAGCTTGCTCTCACTTTGTTCGAGCCCGATGAATTCGACAAGTTCTATAACATGGCTTTGAAACAAGAAGCAGCTCAGCTTAAGATGGAGGCTTCTAAGAAGAGAATTCGAGATGCCGTTCACTCTTCCTCATCGTCTCAGTTGGTCTCGAAGCATCAGAAATTCTGGCTTCCTCCTCCTCCAGTGATTCGAGCTCCATACAACAACTCCAACAACAAGAACTCTAGTGGACGTGGTTTCTCCCACCCACCCAACCCGAGCAACCAGTCTAAGAAGCAGTTTCAGTCTCAAGGCTCCAAGTCAAGTGGCTCTCATTTCCGTCCTCTCTCATAAGTGACTTGCAACAAATGCACTCAGAAAGGTCACTATGCCAACAGATGTCCGAATCCGAAGCGTCTTCCTCCTCCTCCACCTATGAGTTCAGCTATTGTCAGGCATGATCCAAAGGCAGCAAGGGTCAATCTGATGAATGCAGCACAAGCGGAGAATTCTTCTGATGTCATTTTGGGTAACCTTCCAGTGAACTCTATCCCTGCTAAAGTGTTATTTGATTCGGGTGCTTCTTGCTCTTTCATGTCATATCCATTTGCATCCAAGAATAATGTTCACTCTGAAGCTTTGCCAAGACCTTTGAGTGTCATATCACCTGGCAAGAGATTGAGTTCTAGTATGGTGGCTCCGAATGTTTCTATTCGCATGGGTGATTATCGATTTTTGGCTTCTCCGGTGATTCTCGGCAATTCTGACATCGACCTCATCCTCGGAATGGATTGGCTTTCTCAGCACGATGCTCATATTGATTGTGCACTGAAGGAAGTCAAGATGACTCATTCTGATGAAGATGTGATTATCTTCGCCTCCAGGGATAATACTATACGGCTTTTCTCTCTCAATGATAAGGGCGAAATTAATGCCATATCTCAAATTCCGGTGGTGAATGAATATCAAGACGTCTTTCCTGAAGAACTTCCAGGCATGCCTCCACACCGTCAGGTGGAATTTGTCATTGAACTCGAGCCGGGTACTGAGCCAGCATGCCGGCGTCCGTACAAGCTCTCTCTGGATGAATTGAAGGAATTGAAGAAGCAGCTTGATAAGCAGGAGAGTATGGGTCTCATCAGGCCTAGTACATCTCCGTGGGGCTGTGGTGTCTTGTTTGTCAAGAAGAAAGATGGCACGGAGCGTCTCTGTGTTGACTACCGGCCATTGAACAAGAAGACGATTAAGAACAAGTATCCGCTCCCCAACATCAATGAACTCTTTGAGCAGCTCAAAGGAGCTAAAGTGTTCTCTAAGCTTGACCTCCGAATGGGCTATCATCAAATTCGCATTCGCGAGGAAGACATTCCCAAGACGGCCTTCGGAACGAGCTACGGTTCATACGAGCATACCGTCATGTCCTTCGGTCTCGCCAATGCTCCTCCTACCTTTTCAAGGATGATGCATTACATCTTCAACCCCTATACTGGAGAGTTTGTGCTTGTGTATCTGGATGATATTCTGGTGTTTTCCTAGAATGAAAAAGATCACGAAAAGCACTTACGTCTGGTTCTTGATCGACTCCGAGAGCATAAATTCTATGCCAAGTTCTCAAAGTGCAAGTTTTGGCTCGATAAGGTTTTGTACCTGGGCCACATCATCTCAGCTCACGGTATTGCGGTTAATCCCAAGAAAGTTGAAGCAATTGTCAACTGGGAAGCTCCTCAGAACGTCAAGCAGCTCCGCAGTTTTCTGGGTCTTGTCAGCTATTGCAGAAGATTTGTTGAGACTTCTCCAAGATTGCCAAGCCTCTTTCCAACCTGCTTCAGAAGAATGTCAAATACTTTTGGTCTCCAGAGTGTGAAGTGGCATTCAAAACTCTCAAAGATAAGCTTGTCTCTGCTCCAGTTCTGACTCCTCCAGATGAAACCAAGCCCTATGAAGTATTCTGTGATGCTTCTCTTCAAGGTCTTGGTGGTGTGCTTATGCAAGATAAGAGAATTGTGGCATACACTTCTCGTCAGCTCAAGCCAAGTGAGAAGAACTATCCCACACATGATCTCGAGCTAGCAGCTGTGGTACATGCTCTGATTACGTGGAGACATCTGTTGTTGGGCAGAAAGGTCGACATCTTCACTGATCACAAGAGCTTGAAGTACATCTTCACACAGCCGCATCTGAACCTCCGTCAGACTCGTTGGGTTGAAATGATCCAAGAGTATAACCCCAGCATTGAATACACTCCTGGCAAGGCGAATGTGATTGCAGATGCTTTGAGCAGAAAGGCATATTGCAACAGCCTTCTTATCAAGCCGTACCAGCCTGAGCTTTGTGAAGCATTCAGGAAACTCAACCTCCAAGTTGTTCCGCAGGGTTTTCTTGCAAATCTCCAAATTGCTCCTACCTTGGAAGATCAAGTCCGTGAGGCCCAACTGGTGATACCATGGTGAAGAAGGTGAAACATGGGATTCAAAAGGGCACTCCAAAATACAAGTGCTTCCCCGTTGATGAGAGAGATACCTTGTTCTTCGAGGACAGACTCGTTGTTCCCAAAGGTGATCTCAGGAAGCTCATAATGGAAGAAGCTCATGATTCTCTCCTTTCCATTCATCCTGGCAGTTCCAAGATGTACCAAGACCTCAAGCAGTCTTACTGGTGGACACGCATGAAAAGGGAAATTGCCCAATTCGTGAATGAATGTGATGTTTGCAGAAGAGTGAAAGCAGAACATCAACGTCCAGCCGGTCTTCTCCAACCTCTTCCTATTCCCAAGTGGAAGTTCGACCACATTGAAATGGACTTCGTCACTGGCTTTCCTAAATCCAAGCGAGGAAATGATGCTATCTTTGTGGTGATTGACAAGCTTACCAAAGTCGCTCACTTTCTTCCAGTCAAAGAATCAATCAATGCAGCTCAATTGGCAGAGCTGTACACTTCCAGAATTGTGTCCTTACATGGCATTCCTCAAGTTATATCCTCAGACCGTGGAAGCTTGTTCACATCAAGGTTCTGGGACTCCTTTCAGTCCGCCATGGGCACTAAGATCAGGTTCAGCACTGCTTTTCACCCTCAGACTAGTGGTCAAGTCGAGCGTGTGAATCAGATTCTAGAAGACATGCTCAGAGCCCGTGTCATCTCCTTCGGCATGAAATGGGAAGACTGCCTTCCATTTGCTGAGTTCTCTTACAACAACAGCTTTCAAGCAAGTGCAGGCAAAGCACCTTTTGAAATTCTCTATGGCAGAAAGTGACGTACCCCTCTCAACTGGTCTGAAACAGGCGAACGTCAACTCCTTGGCAATGACTTGATCTCAGAAGCCGAAGAAATGTGCAAAGTCATTCGTGAGAATCTCAAGGCCGCACAGTCGCGTCAGAAGAGCTACTATGACGGCAAGCATCGTGATTTGGCATTCGACATTGATGATCATGTCTATCTCCGAGTTTCTCCGATGAAAGGCACCCAAAGATTCGGTATCAAAGGAAAACTTGCTCCTAGATACGTCGGGCCTTTCAAGATTCTTGGCAAAAGAGGCGATCTAGCCTATCAGCTTGAGCTCCCTTCAAACTTTGCAAATGTTCATGATGTCTTCCATGTGTCTCAACTTCGGAAATGCTTCAAGGCACCTGGGCGCATGATTCCGTTTGAAGAGATTGATCTTCAACAAGACCTGTCCTACCGAGAGCACCCAATTGCCATTCTCGAAGAAACCGAACGCAAGACCCGCAACAAGTCCATCAAATTTCTGAAAGTCAAGTGGTCACATCACACCGACCGAGAAGCTACCTGGGAACGAGAAGATCATCTTCGTTCCGAGTACCCTTCCTTTTTCCAGTCCTAGACCTCGGGACGAGATCTTTTTGTAGTAGAGGAGAGTTTGTAATGCCCCGGATGTAATACTTTCCCTTTTTGGGTATATAATATATCTCCGGCTTCATCTATTTCTATTCCGGGTTCTTTGTCTTTCGAGTTTTCGTCGTTTTGTTGTGTGAGTGTGTGGCATTCATTCATATCATGTAGACGTGTGCATCGCATTGCATTTGTGTTGTCGGTTGCATCCGGTTCCGCGTGTTTCTTCCCGTTGTCCGTTTCGCGTTCCGGAGCTCCCTCACGTGTCAGTGACGTTCCGTAGGCCTACTTTGTTGTTTGGACGTTTAACGTTACCGGTGTGCCGCGAGGTTGTTGTGTGTGTTGTTGTTTTGTTGTGTGCAACCCGCCTCTCAAATCTCGTCTCGTTTGGACTCCGTTGGCTTTTCCATCCGTTGTTCGTGTGGGTCCAAAGTGCCTTCACTTTGTGTCCCGGAAACACCCCTGCTGCAGTCTCTATCTTCTCCTAGGCCTTTCTAAACTACCCCCGCGATCGAATCCGTCGGATCGCGATCGGAGGGCTCCTAACACCCCAATCCCCCCAAACCCTAGAAAACCGCTATATATATAACACCCCCATGCCATTTTTGGCAGCCTAATCCTTCTCCACCTACCTCTAGCTCCTCTTCCCTAAAATTTCGGATCTGACCAGCTCCATTTTGCCATTTGGCTGTTCCTCTCCTCGATTCCCGAAGGAATCAGATCGCTGCGCCAGTCCTCTGGCTCAAGAGGAGCCTACCGCATCGCAGACCGCTTCGGTCAACGCTCTCGGCGAACCGCGTCGCGGCCAGCGCCTCCCCGCTCCTTCCTGATCGATCCAGGCCCGCCCGATCCTGCCTGGACCACTTCACCGATCTCCCGCAGGCCCCGATCGCTTCCCCGGGCGGCTGGATCGTCTTCCGCCTCGTCGAGCCAGTCCAGTTTCGCCAACCCGCCGCGGGCCCCGACGAGGCCTCTTCCGCCTCGCCCTGGGCTGGTCGCTCCAGGCCGCCGCGAGTACGCCTCGCTCTAGCCGGCTGGGCCGCCCAGCTTCACCGCCCCAGCGCGCCTCGCCATCTGCCCTGAGCTGAGATCCACACCGAGGTGGGCCGGCCTCCGCTCCGCCCCTCAGGCGCCGGCCCGCAGCCGCCCGACCGCCCGGGCCTCTTCCTCCGGCCGAGTGGGCCGCCGCCGGGCCCCGCGCGCCCGGATCCGCCAGATCCTCCGGGCCCGTTGCTG
Source organism: Secale cereale (assembly GCA_902687465.1). Classification (NCBI taxonomy): domain Eukaryota; kingdom Viridiplantae; phylum Streptophyta; class Magnoliopsida; order Poales; family Poaceae; genus Secale; species Secale cereale. Next base: position 690,826,946 of record LR738712.1, on the reverse strand, counting down.
ATTTTTTTCTCATATCAGATCTGAGTGAGGTTGACTCCCCACTCCTAAATCCCAGTATTTTTTTAATCTGTGATGCAATGTTTGAACTGCCCTAACTTTTTGTCTGTTGCTCCGAATCGCGCATATAGCATGTCCAGACGTTCGTGGAGACTTGCTCTACGTTTCATCTGTTGTTGTCATGCATGTTAGAGATCATCTAGGTGCTTGTTTTGCTGTTGCAAGAGTGCATCATGATATAAACTGCTGCTATGTGATGTTTTCATGTCATCTTTGCCATGTGGTATCTTTTAGCTCGTTTACCCGAATGATGCAAATGACATGTCCACGTGTTCGTCTTGCCATGATCTACATGTTGTATGTGATAGGATGCATGATAGATTTATTATTGCCTTGTTATCATCGTTGCAAAGTGCCATGTGGCTGTGATGTTGTTTCACTTGTTTTGAAATGCCATCTTGTTGAGCTCGTTGCTATCGTTGTGTTTACCTCAATGATGCATGCTTGTGTGTTTCGGGATCACCTTCATGTGTACTTTGATGAGGTGCTTACCGCTTGCCATGTTTAGTTTCGAGGTGACTTAAACATGCTCTTTTAGATGCTATGATGATATTGCTGTTTTAGGACTTAGTGGTTTTTCACTAAGTCTGAAATCTGTAACGTTCCGATGCCATGTTCGTGTGATGTTCTAGGGCAAAGCATGATAGTTTTGGAGTGGATCTTGATTGTTCCTTGTAGTATATATTGTTGACTTTCCATCCATGTCCTCACATGTCTATTTGAGTGGCTGTAGCATGTTTATCTTTTGCTCCAAAGTTTCAATAAAATTCTGCTGCCAGAATTTTATTGTCAAGTTCAATATGTCCAAGATCATTGCTATTGATCCGTGGCTCCGTTGGGGGTGCACCTTTGGACTTAGTTGCTGTAGTATATGTCTAGTTTGTGTTCATGCCCTTTTCCATGTCATTTGAGTGTTGTAGCTTAATTATTTTGAGCTCCGAAGTTGCTATGTTGCTGTAATTTTCAGCTTTCGCTCAATTCTTGTTTCGGGCATAACTTTTAGCCCGTAACTCCGATTTCAGCGAATCTTATATCAAACTTGTTTGATTTTCTGTGTAGATTAATAATATCAGATTGTTATCATGTTTTGAGGTGTTTTGCTTGAGTGATATTTTCCGTGCTCCGTGTGCATCCTTAGTGCATCCATCATGCATTCATCTTTTCCGAGTGCGCATTGCATCTTGTTGATTGGTGCTTGGTGTGATTGTTTTGTTTAGAGCCGGAAGCAGAGTCTGAGTTCGAGTACGAGCACGAGGTTTCCAACGAGGTTGAGCACGAGGACCCTTCTTACGATCCGAACGACTTCTCTTCAGGCAAGATGACCGAACCCCGATAACATTACTATCTTTGCCTATTGCTAGTAGTCTCGATCTATAGTTTTGCCTCGATGCCCATGATCTTCCTGTCAGCCTCCTACTTGTAAACCATTGCCATGTTTAACCAACCTACCTATGCAAACCGTTGCTTGGCTAAGTACGCTTCGCTCAGCCCTTCTTATAGCTTTGCTAGTTGCAGGTGAAGATCGAAGATGCTTGCTTCATGTTGAAGTTTGGTTGGGTTATATCACACTATATAAATGTTTTAAATGAAATCATCTATATATTGGCAAGGGTGGAAGGCTAAGCCTTTTGCTTGGTGATTTGTTCCACTCATGCCGTTAGGAACCGTATAAACCGGTGTTATGTTCCTTGATTATGCGTTCCTAACACGGTTGGGGTGTATGGGACCCCCTCGATAAACCGCTAAGTGCTAAGTCTTTTCCAACAGGTCCCAACATTGGTACTATTTGCCTAATAACAAACTAAACCTGCATAGGGAGTTATAAACCCTTTTTCTTAATCAACAACCCCGGGCCAGTGCTCCACATGAGTGTTGGTCCGAAACGGGCAACCTGCGGGGCCACCTCGAGGAAACTCAAGGTCTGGTAAAAATCCGTAGCTTGTCCCATCCGGTCGTGGCCTGAGACGAGATACGCGCGGCTACTATCAGGGTGTCGGCACGCCGGGAGGATTTGCTGGATTAGCCTTACCTTAGCTCGGTATATCTTGAGCACGGGATTCCGAGGATACTCGGGTCTTCCCACTTTGGAGTTGCGACTCCGCGGATCGTGGGCTTGTAATGGGTCAAGTTGGAACACCCCTGCAGGGTTTGAACTTTCGAAAGCCGTGCCCGCGGTTATGTGGCAGATGGGAGCTTGTTAATTCCGGTTGTAGATAACTTGACACAATGTTTCTAATACACTACTAGCGTGTGTTCCGTGACTGTCAATTTCCGAATAGGGATTCGGGAGTTGAACACGGAGGGGTTATGTTTGTGGAGCTTGTAGCTAGGATCACTTCGTGATCACTTCTCGCCGAGGCCTTCTCTTCTCGCTCTCACTTACGTAAGCTAGATGCTAGTTGCTGCTGCAGACTTATTCTTTTCTTCAGCCTTATCCTCTCCCAAAGGCTTAAATAGTCTTGTTACCCGGAGACGGGATTGCTGAGTCCTCTGTGGCTCACAGTTACTTCACACCAGATGCAGGTCCAGCTGTGAGCTATCCAGGTGATGGCACCGAGCTGGATTGGGAGTACGACGAGGAGCGTAGTCGGTACTATGTGCGATACCCGGATGATCAGTAGTGGAGACTCTTACTAGGATTTGATCCGCCTGTGGTTTATTTATCTAAGTTTGGTACTTTGACATTTGGATTTTGCCCTTAGAGGGTTGTGATGTTCTTAATGTATGATGTTTGAGACTTGTACTGTAATTCTGTGACGTGGCGAGTGTAAGCCAACTATTTTCTGTTTACTATCCCCTCTTTTACATGAGTTGTGCAAAGATTACCAAACTTGAGATCATTCTAGGATGGATTTATGCCTTTAAGTCGTGCCTCGACACGTAGGAGGTATAACTCCATCCTGGGCATTACAAGCTTCTACAGCCTGCCTGAGACTCTGCACCATAAGATTGTCATAGTTCAGGGGCACTTCTTCTGAGCTGGCGAGGGCGATAAGCAGAAGTACCACATGGTTCGGCGGATGGAGATCTGTAAACCTCGCGATCGGGGCGGACTCGGGATCATGTCCTCCAAACACATGAACATTGCTCTCCTGACTAGGTGGCTTTGGCGGATTGCGAACAGAGAGGGTGTCATGTGGCTTAGCATCATCCAACAGAAATACCTACGTGGTCAGCCACTCGCCTTCTGCCTGCGGTCCGGTGGCTCCCAGTTCTGGCAATCCATCATACAGCTCCTCCTTGTCCTTCGCATCGGGACCTCGGTTGCGGTTGGATCTGGCATCGCCATGCTGTTTTGGTTCGATAGATGGGCTGGGGACACCCCCTTCACTTTCCTGACCTGTTCACCATCGCGGTTGATCCGCGGATTTCTGTCGCGGTGGCCCTTATTGACTTAGGGCATCTCGCGTTCCAGAGACCATTTGGTCCGGCTAAGAATGCGGCGTGGTAGGACCTGCTCGACTGCATTGCTCTAGACGAGCCAGACTTGGAGATGGGTGAGGACCGCACCAGGTGGCGTCTAGAGCCATCTGGGTAATTCTCTTCTAAATATCTCTACCAGGCTATAGCTCCTTCACCGGGTCCAGGGGCTCTCACCACCATCTAGGTGATCCGTCTCCCCTTAAAGATTAGGATCTTCTTGTGGCAATAGATTCGCGGCCGCCTTTCGTCCGGTGTAGAGGTCCTGAAGTGCAATGGCCCTGGGGATGAGCGATGCACGCTCTATGGGCCTGAAGAGGATACAGACCATATCTTCTTCACATGTGTGTCCGCGCGGTTTCTTTGGAGTTGTTTCCGCAAATTGATGGGTGGAGGCTGGGACCACAACAACTTCCCCGCTCTCTTCGCCGAACTCCAGGCGTCACCACCCGCGTCTCTCCACATTAGGTGGTTAACCATTATCGGTGTGCTAGCCTGGACGTTGTGGACTATTAGGAATAAGCTTGTGATTCAGCATATCCCTCTTCGTCGCGCTACTGACGCTTTGTTCAAATGGTCTGGTTATTTGCAGCTTTGGCGGCTGCTTAGCCGCCCCAGGGAGAGAGACGCCATCACTTCCATCATCACCCAACTTCGTGCAATGGCTCTCCGGATGGCTCCTCCGCTTCCCCCACCACCTCCAGAGCCGGATTAGATCCTCTCTACCTCGCCGCCGCCGCCATTTATGTGTTGTGCATGCCTCATTTCTGTGTTGGGCTTGTTGTGTTGTGCCCACAGGTGAACCTTGGGTAGTGTTTGTGTGCGTGTATGTTGGACCTTGCATGCGGTGGCGTTGTGTGCGTGTTATTCGGCTAGTACCTTGTTGACTTTGTGCTTGGTGGTTTGCTTTATTTATAAAATGAGGTGAAAGCCTTTTTCGGTAGTGCGCAACAACTCCTTCACACGGGAGAGGGTTTTGGGAGGTTCCGGGGTGGCTGATGTGTACGTGCCACCGATCCAGACGCTTGCAAAGCCCCCATGGTTTGTGTCCGCCTTGGGGGGAAACGGACATTCGGATCAGTTCGCGAACCGATGGGTACTACGTTGAATGTCAAACTGTGTCCGGTCCCCTCGGTCTGGACGATTGCGGGTGGTTTGTGGTCCGCGTTGAAGATGCCCTCGGTACTTAGATCCTAGTTGCACCACTGTCTTAGAGCACAACAATCATATGACGGAAAATTTTAACATGGTCGCTACTTAATGAGATCAACAGCTCAGATCTATTTTGTACTTTTACCTATCATGTGAAAAGAAGAGGTAAAAGGACCATGTTAAAACTGCTCTCACATGACATACTATTGGCTAACAAAAATTGTTTTTTTTAGCCGTAACATAAATTGTTAATCGGTAGCAACGCAGCGTGTATTTTGTTAGGAGTTAGTTTCTGGAAAAGGTAGCGGAGAGAAACCCCTCGCAGCAGGTTGCATATGGCGGTCGAGGAGAAGTCAAGTCATGCAGCAAGCATGCATCCCGTGCACGCGCCTCCGGACGAAATAAAGCAATGGAGCACGTTACGCTGATCAATGATCATATCTCCATGGATGGCATGGCACCGCCCTGCCCTGCCCTGCCCTGCCCTGCCATCACGCCACGATCCGATTCGATCCCCGGCTCAGAAGTCAGAATCGGGGTGATAGCGATACACCCATCGGAGCGTCCGTACATCCGCTACACCTCGCCGCCCACCTCCCACGTACACCCTCCGTCTATATAAACCCCTGCACCCCCCACCCCCAGGGGTTCAGGACTAGCTAGCTCTCTCCGCCCTCTCGGTTCTTCCATCGCCTGTTTGTTTTGAATTAGCGAGTGTGGGAGAGAGATCTTGAGGGGCAGGCATGGGTCTCCCGCTTGAGCAATGGCGCGGCAGCGAGGCGGACAGCGGCGGCGACAAGCAGGCAGAGGCCTCCGGGTGCAGGACGCCGAGCGGCTCCAAGGCCCGCGCGGGCGCCGACGGGGGCTGCCCCGCGCCTCCTAGGAAGAGGAGGGCCGCACCCGGGGCCGTCTCGCAGCAGGGCGGCAGGGGCTTCTACGCCGGCGCCGACGTCGAAGCCTTCTTCGCCGCCAACAACCTCTAGGGTCTAGACCCTATCGAGCAGCATGCAACTCCGAACTCCTCGCCGCCGACGATAATCTAGCTTCTGTGTGCGCATGCACATGGTTGGGGTGCGTAGTTAGCTAGCTAGCTAAGTAAGTGATTTACCTAAGTATGTAAGTTATTTACTTCTCTGAGCTTGTGGTCGGTGCATGCGTAATGCCGCAGCGGCTGTGGGTTAGTAGCATATGTCTATGTACGCTCATCTGCATATTTCTACGTACTAGTTTGTGTGTGTCAACGGTCGTCTGTTGCGTGTCTTCTGATCGTTTCTGTAAGATACATTTGTGAACTAGGTGTTGTTTTTGTTTTCCTTTAATTATGAGCAGAATGAAAGTTCTTTTCTTTTACGTCGACTAGTTTTGTGTCCAAGGGTGCACGTTCATGCATGCCTCTTGGCATAATGCACCAAACATCAGAAACAAAATCGGTACCCGACGGTGTTTACGATTTACCATGCAAAATCTAACGCAAGTTAAACATGCAAGTGATTACAAAAAATTATGTGCGCCTGCATCTCACAGTTATGTAGAGGCGAAGCTTTCTTCCATGAGAAAGAAAATGGTATCTGCACTAAATAAATATCCATGATGTGTTTGTGCAATTTGCTCATGAATTGTGTCACTCATGGTGTGAACTATACAAGATGTGAAAAGGTAATAAGTATTATTTTCACACCGATCATGACCAGCTTTGGCTCCATCGGATTGTCTTGCATGCCATGCCATCGTTGGAACCGAGCAAGTGAGCATGAACCTGCCTTGTTCTTGAAGAAAAAAGCATGAACCTGCCTCAGCTACCAGCTAGAAGCATACAGGAGAATACAACACCATCCATACACTACAACACAGGAAGTAGTAGTGTGCTGCAAGCTAGCTAGGCAGGCATGCATGCATGGACACGATAGGGATACTTTTCACATTGAAAAGAGCAAGAACTTTCCACATTCAGGTGCTGCAGCAGCCAGGCCACATGAGAGAGATGCTCTCTACGAGGGGAGGGGCCCGGTTCGGTTGGAGTGTGCATGTGAAATGACCCAACTGCAGTGAGAGAGCAAAGATCTTGTACTCATTGCTGAAGCTAGCAGAGCTCCATGCAGTGCAGACAGCAGAGGAACCGGCAGCCCTCGAGGCAAGTGTTCAGAGCCGAGATGGTTGCCGCGACGTCACGGCGCAAAAGAGTTTGTTACGATCCTGATCCGGTCCACCTTTTGAAAAGTCCTCTTGGTCGATCTATGGGCTATATCTACTGTGGTTGATTTTTCTTACAGCCATGACGGCCAGTAGTGTTCTAATGTCAGACTTGAATCGGTACCCAGCCTGCTCTCCAGGTGAAGGCTCAGGCTTTAGACGGGTAACTAACCCACCGGCGTCGAGGTAAGTAAAAGGTTCAGGGTTTCACATGCGATGCGAGCGCGTACGTGCGTCGTACCGGCAAAGGAAGTTGTTGCGATCCTCCCACTTTTTGAAAAGTCTCGTTTCTCATGCAGCAACGACCATCTGCAGTGCAGTGCAGTGCTGTCCTGTGCGCCCGGCCGTATACACAACCACAACCGCGTGAGTGGTGAGATTAAACATCCTGCAGTTTCTACGGCTGATGAGTCAGTTTGCGTGCTGCGTGCATAGTTGTCCACCTGCATTAGGGCAACTCCAGTGCACGACGCATTTGGTGTGCACGCGTTCATTTGGGTCGAAACGGGTAGAAAACGTGGCCCAACGCGCCAACGTAGGAGAGGTGCGTGGATAGGCGCGTGGCTCTTCAACAGGCATATGCTGCCTATACGGTGGAGAGACACGTGGCTCTTCACTGGCCGCTACTTTCACCACGCCCGCAAGGTGCACTATATTGGGCGTCGGAGAATACGACTCTGCCTCGCCAACGTCCACCTACGCAAGGTCTGCCGTCGCGTCCCCTGCCCATTACCTCGCACGGCGGGCACGATGTGCATGGTTGCGTCGGACGACCTCCATCGCCTCGGTGCACCAACGGAGTGGTTGCGCGTCCGCCACCATGTTCGAACACCAGACGGACCGCACCGCCTCCGCTGAGGCAGCGATGGCACACCTGGCGCCGAATCCACATGACATTTGGGCAGACACAATGGATTCCCGACGAAAGGAGTCTGAGCGCTGTTGTCGGGCGGCCTCCTCCTGGGAGCGACGAAGTGCAAGCCAGACAGCCAGTCCTCCTCGGGACCGCGTGGGATGAGCTCGGTGTCGAAGGATATGGAGGTGTAGGACTCAGATCCTCTACCTGCCATGCCGGAGAAGGCCGGAGATCGCCGGACGGGAGCTTGGGTAGCGGAGGGGAGTGAAGTGAAGTCGCTAGGGCTCGATCCGACGAGTGGATGGAGAGAAATATATGTGAAGTCGGGTGGGCTAGTATGGGCCGGGTTCAAAGTGGCGAATGCGGTCGGCGCCTGGGCACCTCATATGTGTCCCAGATTTGAGATGGATTCGGGGGATGCGGGTCATCGGCCTAGATATTTGAGGTCCGTTTGAGGCATCCGTTTAAATTTTATTTTTCTTAGACGGGTGGTTTGGGCGGCCGGGTGTAGATGCTGCTAGTGCATGCATGAGATCAAAGATCAATTAAAATCCTGGCTGGTCAGCGGTGCAGCTACTAGCTACTACTCCTGCTAGCAGCAAAAAACATACAAAGCTCCTGAGGTAAATATATACGATATGATGTAGACCATAGTGCTACTCAACTGCAGGTAGGTAGGATGAGGTCTGACAAATGTACAAACCGATCCATCACGTGCCCTATGTACCTGCAACTAATATATTCCTGCCGATATTCCGAGCTGGCTGGACTGTCATATGCAGAGCAGCCCCTGAGGTGTCAGCACACCAACATGATGCATGCGTACTTGAATATATATATTACTTCCTTCGTTTCAAAATTATAAGGTGTGTCTTTTTAAAAGTCAAGTATTTTTAAGTTTGATCAACTTCACAGCAAATTTTACTACTCCAATTTAAACTAAAATCACTACATCTATTAAACCTAGACACACACCTCTACCCCGATCCGGTTGCATGTCCATCCTCCACACACAGCTTGTCACGACCCGACCGCCAGTTGCAAGTCCATCCTCGATAGGAAACATGCGACCCTTCCCAGAGCTCGACCTAGTTGTCCACCCTAAACATGCCTTGCCCCTGACTGACCCAGTTGCACGTGAAATCTTGGCATGCAAGTCCACTAATGTGTATGAAAAATGTAAATATGTGCTGAAGAAAAAATGAAGAAATAGGTGAAAATTGAAGAAATCAAACGGGAGAAAGAAACAATGAAAATTAAAGAAAACTAAGAAAAAACAAAGAAAAATGGAGAAAACCAAGAAAGAAATAAATAAAAAGAAAATAAAAGAACATCATAAAACCAATGAAAACCGAAGAAACAATGAACCGTAAAAGAAACAGAGAGAAACAGAAAACCAAAAAAAGTTGTAAAGAAACAAAGAAAAACATAACAAGACAAATAAAAACAGAAAAAGGGAAAGAAAAAGAAACAAAAAAATCAGAGATAAAAAGAAAGAACCAGTAAACAAAAAAGGCAAATTAACCAGAAAGAAACAAAGGAAAACAAAAAAAAAGACAAAAAGAATAAAAGTCAAACAAAGGTACAACTATAGTGAGCGATTGAACGTGAACATAGCCTGCGATCTAAACACAAATGAAACGTTAGGGCTTGTTCGGTTGCAAGAGTTTTGAAGAGGATTGGGGGGGGGGGGATTAAATCCTCAATAAGTCAAAATCCACCTCAATCCCCTCCAAACCTCTCCAATCCTCTTCAAAAGAGGTTTAACCGAACATAGCATTAGCGAGACAGAAGCTATACTCACTATAAGCAAGAAATAGTCTTCGCCCGGTTAGGGCATGTACAATGGTTGATAAGATAGTCTTATCTTAAGTTTTGCATGTAAATTAGAGATGACAAAAAAACAAGTCTACAATGGGTCATCTCTTAGCCTTATCTTCAATAATTAATTGTTCCTAAAAACATGGTGAGACAAATAATGCTAAGAGATCATCTCTTGCCTTCTGTTAAATAAGAGAAGACAAGCCTTCTCTTACGATTTCTCTCTCCTCCACCTCATCATTTATCCTACGTGGCACTCTTAAGCTAGAACCATTGTACATGCCCTTAGCACACCGACGCTCGCGCGCGCCACATGGGTGGGCCGGCCCAAGCAGCGAGCGCTCGCCCACTCAACTCCTTTCATGTGCTCAGTTGATCAGTCAACCGTTGACCAATTCACCTGGTGGACCATTGACTAGCTGACCAGTTGGCGTATGATAAATCATAATTAAAAAACACCAATATTATAAACAGATCACATTGTTAAACTTTGGCAAAAAAAGACAATGTAGGGGAATTCAAAAATTCACAAATTTGAAATACAAATCTCAAATTTGTAAAGGTTCAAAAATTATAAAGACATGAATTTCGAAAAGTTTGTGGATTCAAAAAATGTCCGTAAATTTGAAAAAAAAAACTTTGTGCATTTGAAACAAAATCATGAATTTACAAAATGCTCATGAATTTGAAAACCGTTTGCTAAGTAAGAACAGGAATCAAGAAAATAAAAATAGATAAACACCAAACAAAATTGGAGATACACAACCCAGGGAAAACTAGTATGGATAACCAAGTAAACCAGGAAAAAACTGAGAAGGAAAGAAAGGAAATGAAGATTCAAGAATGTTTCTAGGACCAGAAAAACAACCCCCGCTATGTGGGACAGCCTGAAGCATATGCAGCTACCCCGTTGTGTGTAGTCTACCAAAATTACTAGTTAAGAGCATCTCCAACAGCCGCGCTACGCGCCGCGTCCAAAAAATGCATTTGCCGCGCGCTGGTCGCCTGGTTTGCCGTGCCGCGCAGCGCTGGCTCCAGCAGCAGCTTTAAAATGCAGCGCGCGCGCTCCGCTCCAGCTGCGCGCAAAAATGCAGCGCGCGCGCCGCTCCAGCAGTGTCAAATATGGCATTTGGACACAAAATAGTTTGAAACATTCAATCAAAATGCAATGAACATGTGAAATTTAACACAAACAAGTTGATGAATAATAAAAGTCAGGCCCACAAGTTCATCCAACCAAGTTCAAAATGCAAACCAAGTTCAAAATACAAGTTCATCCAACAAAGTTCAAGACATATAAACACATCAACCATCTTCCTCGTCTTCTTCCTCTTCTTCCGCCGACGATTCTTCCTCTTATTCCGCCGATGAATCTTCCTCCCTAACTTCATCACGCACCGCATCACGTGTAGCTCCGACGGTCTTGGCAAGTTCTTCAACAGCATTTTCATGGGTATGTGTGTGAGGCACATCGAAAGACATTCCACTCCTCATGGCCGAAGGTGCACCCATGCCTCCCATGGCGGCCGGAGGTGCACCCATGCCTCCCATGAGAGAAGCAAAACTCATGCCACCCATGCCTCCCATAGCGTTGGAGGGTGCTCCAAAGCCACCCTTGTCTCCCATAGCGTTGGAGGGTGCTCGAAAGCCACCCATGCCTCCCATGGCGGCCGGAGGTGCACCCATGCCTCCCATGGCTCCGAAGCCACCCAAGCCTCCCATGGTGCCGAGGCCCATGCCTCCCATGCCGCCGAGGCCACCGCCACCCATTGTGCGGATCATGGCTCTTTTTTGAATCAAGACTTCTTCACGGGCAAGGTTGACATATTCCATTTGCGCTTCATTGAACAAAGATGTGTCCAAGAAGAACAAGTGCTTTTCCCATTCCAACAACTTAGCTCGCTCCTCCATGCCCACCTTCCTCTCCTCCAATGCCACTTTCCTCTCCTCGGCGGCCACCCTCCTCTCCTCGGCCGCCAACCTCCTCTCCTCGGCCGCGGCATCTTGGTTCCTTGCCATTTTCCTCACCTCGTTCGCTTCTTTTCTTGCCTTCACAATAGCTTCCATAGCATTTGTGAGCTCATCATCTCCTTTCCTCTTCTTCTTTTCGGTTTTGTCCTTCTTGCACCCATCCGGTCGTTTTGGTTTCGAGTATGAAACCGAGTTGGGTGTGGGGCTCCTCTTTCCGTCCTCACTTGATGCATCCTCCTCCTCATCATCATCATTCAACTCAATTGTGCACTTGCGTTTGTTGCTCAAATGAAAATCATCCAAATCTTCACGCTTCTTCCATTTCTCATCATCCTTCAACACTTCATAGCAATGAGGCAAGGTAAAGATCTTTCCTTTCTTGATCTTCCCCTTCTTGGTTGTCCTCGTCTCTTCTTTGAACAAGTTTTGTGCAATGTTGTACTACAAGAAAAACAAAACAAGTTAGCACTTCGGACACCAAAAAAAAAATATGATGAACATGTATGAGATGCCACTTACTCTATCATCCTCATTTGTGCCACTTGGGTTAAGCTTGTCAACTGCCTTTTGTGCGGCCGCCCACTTTTGACAATCCGAGTTGATTGTCGACCATCGGGACCGAAGTGATCTCTCGGAGCGGTCAATTCCACTCACGTTCTGAGCATCAAAGTGTTCTTTCATTCGCCCCCAATAAGCATCTCTACTTTGATCACCTCCAACGGATGGATCCCTCGACACTTGCAACCAAGTATTGCATAGTAATTTGTCATCATTGGTGGTGTAATTGCCCGCTCTTCCTTTCGGCGCCTCGACAATGCCCTCACCCTCCTCGTCCACCTCAAACTCATGGTCGTCCAAATGGATTTCATTGGTTTGAGACCAATGCGAATAGTTGGACCCAACACCCATAGTTGACATGTATGCATCATCGTTGAGACTACAAATGCAAATATAAAGAAATCTATATGATGATGCATTGAACAAATAACAAGAAAATAAAAGTTGGATTTTTTTTCACCTTGGAGGCATTTCGTCGAACACGTGGTGCACGTCGGCCGCCGGCTCAACTATTGAGCTCGCCGGCGCTTCGGTAGACGCCGGAGCCGTCCGCCGCCCTGCAAACTTCTTCTTCTTCGAGCTGCCAGAGCCGTCCGCCGCCTTCTTCTTCGCGGATGTTTTTCTTTTCTTCGGCTCCGACGCATTGGGGAGCTTTGACGGTGCGGCGGCAGCACGGGACGGCGCCGGCGCGACGCCACCCGTCGGCGTGGTCATCCGCGGCGGCAAGAAGAGGCTGCGCGCGAGTCCGACGGTCAGCGGAGCTCCGGTGGCGGCGGCGGCGCCAGCGCCAATGCTCGCCGCGCTAGGGTTTTCGGCGGCGGCCGGGGGGGGGGGGTCGCGGCTGTACAGCGGGGTCAGCGGGGTGCCGGTGTGCGCGTCCATGGTGGCAGGGGCGCGGGCGCCGGCGCGCGCGGTTGCGAAGGAGGAAGAAAGGGCGAGTTCGCGCGCGCGCTCGAGTCTGCCGCGCGCGGAAGTGGACGCCCCAAATTAACCGCACGGGATGGGGCTTTCGCCAGCGCGCCCAACTCGTTTTAGCGCGCGCGCGGTTTTTGCGCCCCCGCTAGAGCTGTCCGCCGCGTTGCGCGCGCGCTATAATTGCCTTTTTTGCGGCGCGATGCTCTAAGGGGTAGTCTTTGCAAAGGTCATCTTCATTTTTTTAGGCACCGACAAGTGGCGCATCTTTGTCGCAACCTGGATTTTTCTCCTTTTTTGTAGAATTTTTTATTTAAAACATTTTATCCTTGAACCATGTGCTCAAACCTTGAACCATTTTCACCGTTGAATTTCTCGCATTGAAATCTTAGAAAATAGGTCCCATATTAATAGATTTTGTGAACTTTTTTTCAAAAAGTAAAACAAAAAACAGAAATAAAAAAGGAAAACAATAAAAAAGAAAAAATTGCAATAAAAACGAACATTAAAAAGAGCAATGAACCGAAAAACGGGAGCCCAGAACGAAGGGAGTATAATATGTGAATGTATATTCACATATTGCCTAACCTAGAACAAGATACAACCAGGGATTTAATAAACACGAAAATGTTAACTACGTAGACAATGGGATGGCAGTGTGGGTTGCATCCACGATCACCTGCGGCGAAGTTGGAGTAGTTTGCTCAGAGTTTAGGGATGACGATGATGCCTTCTAGAGAAGGAGCTCGTCTGCGTGCTGTTTGGGCGAGACCCTCTTTAGAGTGATGTGCCTGGGTATCTTGTGGTTGCTACTCAGCCCTCGTGATGTTTTCATCCGGTTTTTCATAATCAATCAGACACTTTGGTTTTCCACCATTTTTCCTTGAGAACTTAATTAACCCGATTCAATGAGAAGGTAACCCGGGCCACCGTTCCATGTTGTAGGTGTACTAATTACTACTAGTACTCCCTCCGTCCGGATTTATTAGGCATCTCAGCATCACAAGCATGTCTCTTTTTATAAGGCTTCGCTTTGGAAAAGTGCATGCATGCAACCATTTCATTGGTCGCATTGAAAGCCATTATTGTTGGTGCCATGGCTGAGAAATTAATACATTTCATGCGGGCTTTTTCATTGGTCGCATTCATGTGAGAGAGTGCATTGGAAATGAAATGGAAAAATTAATGTGAGCAAATTACTATGCGTCCTGGTCTAAGAGAAGCGTCTTGCCCCTTCCAATGTTCCACCTTGTACAGGTGCTAAGCCTGTCACGTATGCAAAAAAATGATGTGACAAGGTAATTAAGAGGAGAGATATGGGTGTGGTGACCCCAGGAAGAAACAATGCCAAGCGCGGGAACCAAGGGAAAACACTTAAATGAAAGAAGCCCACCAATGCATGGATAACTTTAGTTGCTAATTTATTAAATGAAGGATGCTTAGCTACAACAAGTTAAGCACATTTGCATTGTGGACTTTAGTTGCTTAGCTCTTTAATGTGCTTAGTACGGTATCTTAGCACCAATGCATTGGAGGAGGTCTGCATATGCTTCAGGCTGTGTTTAGCCTATGTCTACGCTAATACAGGGTTGACACCGCTATAACTACAGTTGGCTCTGCTATTGCCTAGGTTAATTACTTTGACACGATCAACTACTTTCTTTTTAACGAAATGTGGAAATCCTATCATTAAAAAAACTAAGTAGAAATAATCCTATATTAACTTAAATATGATACAGTAAGACTGAAGAAATTACCAACATAAAGAGTGAATTACAGTACAAATATATTGTATTATTTATTCTGCAACAAACAATAATCCCATTATTCTGAACAAGTATGGTAGTTATTCCTTCGGATGTTAACAACCCAATGGCAGTGACGCTGCGCCGTGATGGGCTTCAACCGCAGCTGCGGCCGCGGCCTCCGCCCGCTTCATCTTGGCGAACTCGACCAGCCTCGTCGGGACATCCGCCATGACAGCCTTGGCCGCGTCCAGCGCGCCGAAGCGCTCCAACCACGCCGCCAGGAGCGGGACCCTACCGGTATCGAAGAGCCACGCGTACCGTAGAGCACCTCCGTCCAGTAGACCCACGGCACGGCCCCGCCCAACACGACGTCGACGTACCCGACGTTGTCGCCGCCGAAGAAGCTCCCGCCCTTGGAGCACTCCGTCAGGCCCGCCTCGAGGACATCCACCGCCGCCAGCGTCTGCTCCATCCACTCAGCCTTCTCCTCCTCGGTCTTAGCCGTGAACACCTTCTGCCATGGCGCCTCCAGCTGCACGTACGATGCCAACATACATATATTAACATCTCCGACATGACTGAATTTCATCATCCGTAACGTAATTACACAACAATGCACCTTGTCCATGATGAAAGCTGCCCAGAAGCGAGCGACGGCGCGTTCGTAGGGTTCGGCGGGGAGGAGGGGCGGCCCGCGGAAGGCCTCGTCCACGTACTGCACGATGACAAGCGACTCGCAGACGGGCTTGCCGTTGTGGATGAGCACGGGCACGGCCTTGTGCACGGGGTTGGAGCGCAGGAGGAGATCGCTCTTGCTGCCGAGGTCCTCGTCGACGTTCTCGAAGCTCACACCCTTGAAGCTGAGCGCAAGCTGCGCTCGCAGGACGAACGGGCTCGCCCACGTGCCCAGCAGCTTCACCTCTTCTTCTCCGCCGCCGGCCATATCCTGTGGTACTCTCGACTTGTGTGTGCGTGTGATCCAACAAGGTCTGAACTGAACTCTAGTGCGTAGTAATCTAGTTGTGCTATGTGTTCGTGTTGAAGAGGAGCTACCTAGCTAGCTGTGTGTATATAAGCTGGTATGGTGGACTATCGCATGACCATGAGTATGAAAAATCCTGATTTTCCACTTCAACGTTTGACCAGCTGATCGGTTGCTTCACTAGTAAGCTGGATTCATGAGTAAGGACTTGTGGTCTGCTGGTACGTGCGCGCGAAACTTCCGTCGCATGTACGTACAAAAATGCTACACTCAAGAATTACTTTTACTTAATCAACAGACTTTCCTTTTTTCCCTCACTAATCTCACCACCTGATTTTTAAGGTGGGCCCGCGGCGCCTAATCCCAATTAGTGCAACCCACGTCAGCGTAGCCCCGTAAAACGTCCGTAAAACCCCGTGAACGTTGCATTGCTCCACGTATGTATGCCAGCTTCTCCATCTCCACCTCGTCGCATGTACGTGCTAAACTGCTGGTCGGTCGGTCGGTCCCATACGAACGAATCGCCGACTCTCACCTCGTAGTGGCCCTTTTTTTAGTAGTTAGGAAGAAAAGATTCTCACTTACGCACGCTAATAGATTTCTTTCGGCTCTCGCAATTAGCAAAGAACGCCTGCGAATGAAATCGACCCCTCTTCCTTAGTTTTGGCTGGCCATTACACAAACATGGGCCACACAAGCTTAGGCCTCCTTTGATTTACATGATTCGCGTAGGAATATTATAGGATTGACACCCTCTGGAATTTTTTCTTTGCATGTTGTTTGATTCGCAAGATTGCATTCCCCAGGAATCAATTCTATAGGAACTTCTTAGTTCATTTTCACAGGTAAACAAGCATGTGGTTGAACTTCATGGAAAAAATCCTTTGTTTTGCTACCCGATGTAGGATTTCAGTGGACAGTACATCCTATTCATGTACGTTTCCTATTCCTACGCTTCCCAAACCCTGTGAATCAAAGGAGCCTCACTTAACACATTTATATTCATAAGGAGTAGTTCCGGCTGGCCATTACACAAACAAGACCCTGATAACTGTCACACATGTGGCACGAATGGTATGTTTAGTGACACGTGGATGACAACTTTAGTTGTCAAGGATGGCAACTTCTTTTCCGATGACAAGTTTTAGTTTTTTTTCTTTTCCTTTTCCTTTTCTGATGGTACTTTAGTTGTAAAAAACGTCAGGGCCGGAGTGCTTCATGTCATAGGTGTGGCACTTATCATTTGAGTTTTTTATAGGCATGACTAAACTAAGAGATATTTGATTTAGACAAAAGCGAAACCTCAACTATTATGGAACATGGGATTACTAAAGAAGGTATTGACGATAAGATTAAAATGTCAACAAGATTAAAATAATAATTTACAACTTGTATGTATCTAGTAACAAAGATGCAACCGAACAAAAATGTGCTGAGTAGGTAATATATAAAAGACAACAGATGATCAACTCAAGGATTGGAGGAACTTGGGGAACTCACAGGGGAGAAATGACATGGGTGCTTGGGACCTTCTTTTGGTTAAGTCAGCGTCGTCGGTTTCAAGGCCCTCCCTTCCATTGATATATTTAGAGAATGAATCCACGGTCTTGGTTTTCATGTCAATGACGACCACCCACATCTTCTTGAGCGCCCATTTAAACTCGGTCATAAGGAAGTGCACTTTATGTGGGTTGTCGATGTTCACTTGAGGGAACATCATGATGTCACGAGGGAGACACTCAGAAGAGTTGAGCGACCATAGCTCATGCGAGCTGATCTTGTAGTCCTCGCTCCACACCATTTGGCCCGGCGTAAGGGTCATGAGGGTGTGGCATGTGATAGTGAAGCCAGCACCTGGTTTTAGTGGTCCGTAGCCGATGCCATCGCTGCGGGCGATATTAACAAATTTGAGTGCACGACCTGCATCGACAACAGAAGCAGCACGATACACCCAGCTGGATGTCCTACTGCGATTGTGAGTAGAAGGGAACTTGTTCAGAGGAAACCGGAGAAAGGAGACGGTAGGACCGGCCTCTGCAAACACATCACAAAGTAGCATGCCTCGGTAGTAGTCGACCCAGCATAGGAAATGTTTGAAGGGAATAACGGTGTCGGTCTGCCAATAGCAGAGTTGCGAAAAATCATCTGGATCTTCAACGCCGAGGATCGGTACACGCACGGAGTTCCATTTGCCGCCAGGTCCGGGGCTAGCTGATGTACTAGAGTGCAGCATGCAGATGTCAGCATAGACCTTATTATGGCGGGTAGGGTAAACGCCGAGCTCCGCCACCGCAAACTCTTCGCCTTCGGCTCGGCACAAGAAGCCCATGGAGTCAACGGTCAGGAGACGCCGCTCCTCCTTCTGTCCAGGAGGTCGACGAAGTAGGCGGCAATCGGAGCGGGGATAATCCGGGTACAGCTCGGTACAAGGGGGAGCGCTATGAGCGAGGAAGGGTTGGTGGCGTCGTAGATGAAGAAATCCTGCAGCACCCTAGTGCCGGGGTACAGGCACCGACGCGAAAGAGGAAGAGATGGCGGTGGGCTGTCTGGATGGCCAAGGGCCTCTGTTTGGTGGGATCCGGGAAGCCCGGAAACTGCGTGTACAGGCGTGAGACGAGCGGCGGCTCGGCGAGGCAGAAGGCGAGGCGGAAGGGGGCGTTCCAGGAGGTGGCGCCGGTCACCCTGATGGGCGCCTTGCTGTCGTCCGGGAAAGACTCGTCGTCGTCCCTGCGGAAGACGAAGCGCTCCATCATCACCCAGCTCGGGAAGGGGGCTGCGGCCATGGCGATCGACCTTGAAACAGATTGGGAAATTAGAGCGGTTTTGCGAGGACAATCGGAGGATCGGCGAGGTAGGGTGCCTTTAAAGACGAACGACTGAAGGAGGAGGCGTGCGGGAGCGGCGATCGGCGCCTTCCAGATTCTAGAGACCAACACGGATTTAGGTTACGAGTTACACGGCTACACGCCGATCCGGCCTGCTGCAGCTACTTTGTGTACTACTAGTATATACGAAGGAAAACTATTCTTTTCAGCCGACTGATTATATGCTCGTGTAAACCGCCCTCTCCGCATGACACGCGTCCCGCTGGGCCCTCACCCTGCCCAGCCTTATCCCCTCACCTCCAGAAGCGAGAGCAACACCAGATCCGCTCATTTTTTTACCAAACCCGATCCTCTTTTGTTCTGCTCTGCATCTCTCCTACAGCTCTCTTCACCATGGCCATGGACACGCTCTAAGCGCCGCTGCTCTGCTGCCTCATAAGCTCCAAGTGCTGCTGCCTCACAAGCTCCAACGCTCTGCTGCCCAAGCTCCACGCGACCGGTGCTGCGTTGCAGCGTTCATTGATGAAGCCGACGCTACGACGCGGCGGTCCTCTGTGGCTGCCAGCGCTGCTGCAAGGAAGTGGTCCGCGATGGCCGCTGGTGGCGCGCATCCCTCATCGGTGCTCCCAGCGCTGTGATGCAGTACTCGCACCGCTGCAAGAAGCATCGGTTGTTGTGATGCAGCCCTCGATGATGTCGGTGCTGCTATGCAACGCTGCCGAAGATGCGACGGGCCACCGGTGCAGCGATGGAGCACCGCCGCGTCGGTGTCGTGGCTGCAATGAAGCATCATCTGAGCTGCGACGGTCCGGCCGCGCTGCGTTGGAGCACCACCATGCCGGTGCCGCAGTTGTAATGGAGCATGTCCGGAGCTGCGACGTACCACCGTATCTGCAATGAAGCATCGTCGGAGCTGCGGCGGGCCGTTCGCGCTGCGTTGGAGCACCACCACGCCGGTATCGTGGTTGCAATGGAGCATGGCTGGAGCTGCGATGTGTCGCCGGTGCTGCGTTGGAGCACCGCATGCCAGTGTTGCGGCTACAATGAAGCATGGCCGGAGCTGTGACGGGCCGCTGGTGCTGTTATGGAGCACTGCCGGCCGCGCCGGCGATGCAGAGCGTGGAGTGGTGTTATGATGAAGCTTGGCGGTGGCAGCAACAAGTGTTGCGGGGTGCTATCTTTTTCGTTCCTCGACGTGGTGTTATTTTTTTTCCTTTTGGCTTGAGATGAAGAAGATGATTGGTGTTATCCAATGGTCATACTACGCATGATCCAACGAAACGAGGCGGTTGATTGTTTGCCTCGCGTCAGTCGGATGACGCCTAGCAATGGCCATATACGAAGGAGGCCATATGCAACTGCTTGCACCCCATGGACTTACGTCCGATTTGGGCCCGCCCTATTAGCTCCAGTTGGGGGGCGGTTTTATGTTTTCCTGTTCATTTTAACAAATGTTCTCTTTTATTTATTTTCTTTCCATTTTTTTATCATTTGTTCTCCTTTTCTATTTCGTTTATTTCTATATTTTTCTTTTCCAAATTCAGAACCTTTTAGATTTCCCAGTTTTAGTGCATGATCATTTTTTTTCCTGTACTACGAACAAATTTTAAATATTACACCAATGAAGGTTTACATTTTTTGAATATTTTGTAAACATGTGAACATTTCTGAATACATATTGAGCATTTTCTAAGTACATGGCAAATATTTTAAATGCATGGAAATTTTTTGAAAATACATGATGGAATTTTTAATTACATGATGGACATTTTGAAATATATGTTGAACAATTTTAAAAATAGATGTTGAACATTTTCTAAATACATATAGTAGATAATTTTTTAAATAAGATGTATTTTCAATGGTAATGTTAAAAGTCCGACTTCAGATTTTTAACCTGGCAAATCAAATGTTTTTATGGAAAATTATGTTCTCGCGAGTAAGGTAATTTCCTTTACCAAGCATGACAAATATGGTAAAGGATTGAACTTGCCAGGATTTGCCGTGCTTGCTAAAGAAAATTATCATCCTCGCGACAACATAATTTGCCACAAAAAGCTTTCGATTTGTCATGCTAAAAAATCTGACATTCGATTTCCCAGCGAAATCATTTTTACAATACACGAGAACATTTTATAAACACACCAACATTAATGAAAATATTTTGAACTTTTTATGCACAATGAATGTTTTTTTAATACATTGAACAGTTTGATGATACATGTCGAATATCTTGAAATAAACCTGCTATATAATGGTATTGTTTTATGCTATTTACTCTAGTTCTTGTAGTACTTTGATGAATTCTCGTCATTTTTCTTCCAAGACAAAAAGAAAGTGCACTGTGATTAGCATCATGCATAGGCCTGCATAAATTTGTGGGCCAGTCGCATACTGGCACAACTTCAACTTACGTAATTGTTTTGTGCAGCATTAGGCAATCATAACTCCACATACCTCACTATCATTAGATAAATATGGTCTTCATAGTCATCCTTTGTCACCCTAATTTCGTATTAGGAAATTGAAAATGTCATGGTCGTTGTCGTTTTCAGTGGCCCAACAAATGCACAAGCAACAATTTCCACAGTACGAGCGTGCCTTGACACTCAGCCACTCCCAGATTACTATTTTCGAAGTCGGCGCACTCCCAAATTGTAAAGATACTAGCAATCATTATTAGCAGACAACCTAAACTAAGCACCAATGATAAGACTCACATCTCTAAACCCTAGTTAAATATAAAATAGGGTCGTCATGGCTAGCTATCTATTCATACAAAAATCACATTGGTTTCATTATCTTCGCCTAGGAAATTAAACCATGAAAGCTACATGCGAACAACTGCACACGAGCTATCTTAGACTAAATTAATCTCCTCATCCTATATAACAATATAGATAATCCACACTAACCTATTTATGCGTATGCAAATATAACATTTTAATATGCAACAATGCATGAAACAATGATTTCTATTTTATTAAGTTACTTAATTATAATCAATAACTATTTTACAACTAAATAATAATCAGAACAGTATGTATTTTCAGTTATCATATTATCAAAATATAACCAATTCCAGATAAGAATACATATAATCGATTCTTGCCGTAACATGTGGGGTATTCATCTAGTTACTTAGGTTATGGAATACAATTACTGGTAGAACCCACATCATTGAGTTAAAACATAGGGCAGGAAATGATAATTCTAAGAGGTGCCCAGGTTCTTCTACATCCGGTAAACAGTAAATATTTTCAAAAAGTAAAATAATTTCAAAGAAATCTGAAAATCTTAGGTATCCAAGATGCTCACATGCGCTAGGAGCGTACACAATTTGATTTGTGTTAAGCATCTGAGGAGCTCATACAAAAAGAAAACAGTTTTGCTCAGACATTCGATGTTTTTAGCACGAACTCCTCAAATTTCCAAACACCATGAAAATTTACAGGCAGCCTGCGCACATGAGCATCTAGAATTTACCTTTCACATCCAGGTGTAAATACACCTGGGTGCAGAATTGCCATTCTCGGAAAAAAAGCTTATCAATAAACACCGGCAACGGTATGAACATCAGGTTGGCCACAAGAATTTAACATGATTGTTTATTCATCTTAGCACATGAAACTAACAACAGACCGAGGAAGTACATTGATCGCCTACTAGTTCATCGATGGAAATAAAATTACGCCCATCGATCGAAAACCCCGCGTCATCAGTTAAAAATAGCGATGGCGGGGTTTTTACCATGAATATTGACTGTAACGACGGCACGACAGGAAGACTATGGCGCCAACGTTTATGCCCTTTGCTGGATATTGCCTCAAGCTGGGCAGACGCCATTGCCACGATCAAGTACCTTCACCCTTCTAGAAGCTTGGCACGACTCCATGGGATGCAACTTGGAACCCTACACTGTTGTCGGAGAAGGAGAGCCAGAATTTGGCCGTGTTGTCGCCGTCGTCCGACGCCGGCGCCGCGGGGCGTTTGACGAAGCGGCCCTTGATCCTCGGCCGCGCCTCGGCGTACGCCTTGCGGGAGGCGTAGCGGATGGTCTTCTGGAACTTGCGGTTCTTGCGCTTCTCGCGGTACCGCCTGACCCTCTCCGCCCTGTCCGCCGCTGACGGGACGACGACAGCCTCCGACGGCGACCACGAGGAGGTCCACGCGGAAGAGCCGTCCGCGGCGAGGCTGGACGGCAGCCACAACGGCGCGACGCCGCCGTCCGATAGCATGCTTCCGCCGGCGCCGGTGGCCACGAGGTCGACGTCGGAGAGCAGGTCAAACAGGCTCATCTCGACGCCGCCGCCGTTACTGTGGCCGGACGAGCCGCTGCTGGGGCTCCCGTGCCCCGGCGTCGGCCAGGACGCCGCACCTTCTTCGTCAGCCGCGAAGAGGTCGTACACGCCGGAGGTCGCCGCGACGGCGGCCGCCAGCGGCACGCGGTCGTGGCGGGAGGCCAGAGGGTTGGCGGAGTGGACAGCCGCGTCGCAGGGCACGCAGAGAGCCGCCGCGTCCGCCGGACAGTACAAGGCCGCGGCGCCGCCGCAGACCGCGCAGGCGGCGCCGCCGTTGGGGCTCGCGCTGCCGTCGCTCTCCATGCCCTTGGCTTCTGCTGGCTTTGCCACTCCGCTGAGGAGGATTTTCTTGGTTTGCTTGGCTTCTGCTGGCTTTGCCACTCCGCTGAGGAGGATTTTCTTGGTTTGATTGGTCAATGGAGCAATCACCGAGTGTGTGCGAGTGTGAAGCGCGAGTGAGCTGCTGAGCTGTATAAATAGCTGAGGTGGAGGGAGAAGGTGGGGATGGTGACGCGCCCGGGAGGGCACGTGGCCGTCTACTGGCCGTGCAAAGTTGGCACTGGGTTGATTGAGTTGAGCGAGACTGTAGTTTATGAGGAATTTTCGGCCGACCAGCAACTTATAATATGCTTGTCTCTATCGCCAGCGCAGCAGGACGGCGCCGGACAAGTCACGATCTACCAAGACCGACTTTGTAAGCCGGTGTCAACTCTGTTACCATATCGTTCTCGAACCTTCCACACACAGAGAGGCGGTCCACCAGAGGATTACTCGTCTTCTTGCCCTTCCGTCGACGTCCTCACCGGCTCACCGCTCTCTCAGACTCCGGTGGCCGCTCCGGAACTTTGGTCCCCTGTTTTGGTTGCTGGGATGATGTCTAGGTGGTGCCATTCAAAGTGGTGTTGTTTCAACGGGGTAATGTCTCCTTGATTTCATCTGCGTTTCGTCGGAGCGGCTTTTCTGTTCCAACGGAGAGTTGGTGTGATCTTTGGTGGTGGCGGATCTGATTTCTTTAGATCTTCACGGCTCATGTTCTGAATTTTGTAGCCGTTGGTCGTTGTTGACTATTCATGGGCAACTGCTAATTATGGGGTGCAGTATCAGGTTATCTCTCCCGATGTTTCTGATGATATCCTCCCTACTCCTCCACTTGCTTCTGAGATGAATTTGATGTTGGACATGGGAAATGCGCAAAAATGATCTGAAGAGAGTAGATGAGAGGGCTGCAATTGCTACCAGGAAGAGGAATTTGGAAGGTACTCTTCCCTATGTATAGTTCTAACTCATTTGATATCCTGTCTGATGACGTACTTATGCTAGGGGCCACTAAAATGGGTGTTTTAATATGTGGAAATTATTTTTCCTACATATATATTGTTGGAGAACTTGATAAATCTGGGAGTAATTTGGATGATAAGAGGAATCCTATCCAAGATGACTATTTATAAGATTAACAATATATGAGATGTATAATGTAAAAATTATATCATTGGAAACTCCTTTCACATGCGAATTTGATGGTATGCTTTGTGTAACTTGTATGTCATATATTATTGCTCTAACATGTGGTCAAAGACTCAAAGTTAGCCCCAAAAAATGCATTAAGCTCTCTCTATATATATGGATAGAGGGAGTGTGTACAGACTTGTTACCATGAGTCAGATAGTTACGGTTGAGCCCCGTTAAAGTGATGGTAATCCGATGCTTAGTGCCCGATTTGCAGCCGATGCTTAATCCAGCGGGTGTGCTACACTTGCTCATGTCCATGCATGGTTGGATCTATGCTTTCGTGCAAGAATCGGCTGGACAATGTTTTCCTATCCCCCTAGCAGAATTACAAGGCAGCAATAAAAAACCTAGAAATATAAAGAGAGGTCTATTCTAGAAATGGAGATAGGAAATGAATCAAAGAAGGGAATGTTCACCTGCATCTCTGACATTATTTTTGGTCATTTCCTGGATTTTATTTGTTTACAAGAAACTATTAAGAAGTTCTCTGCTGGTTATTTCAAAAGTTGATTCTTATTATGTGTTTACCTGGGAATGGATTCCCTGTAGAGGTAGAGCCAGTAGCATCCTTTGTGGGTTAGAAAAATTAGGAAGTAGCTAGTGTGTTAAAGGAAAATAATTTTTGCAAGTCGTTATAGAGGATTTGATTTGTTAAAACTAGATGGGCCCTCCTTGTTGTTTATGGGGCCACACAAGATGATGCTAAGTTGGAACATTTAGATGGGCTAGCTAGTTTTTGTGGTAATGTCAAAATTCCTTTTCTTATGGCGGGCTATTTTAATATCTTGAGGCATAGTGGGGAGAAGAATAAGAGACTTTTGGTTTGAGAGGACCTTTTATAAGCAGTGAAAAGCACACGTGGAATAATAATCAAAAGCACCCGCCCCTTAAGAATTTTGATAGGATCCTCATGCCCAGTGATTGGGCGGACATGTTTCCTTTGGTGATTGAAAAAAAATGGTAAAAGATGTCTTTGGCCATAGTCACCTCTTATTATCCACTGGGAATAACATTGTTACATGTCCTAAAAGAGGGAGATTCCTTTTGAGATTAATTAGATGAAAAAAGCTACATTTCTTCCCCTGGTTCATAAGATTTGTAGTAAACCTGTCAGATCGGTGGATCATATTGATGTACTTCAAACTAAAATTTAAATACTTTAAAAATTGTCAAAGGCTAGGGCTCAAATTCCTTTGGTCATGCTAGAAATAGAAAGGATGAACTCTATGTATCGGAAGAGTTGGAAGAACTATATCCTCTTGATCCTGAATTGTATTGTAGGAGAACCGGCATTAGTTTTGTACTCAAGATCCGAATTAATGAGGAAGTGCACCTACTACAACAATCTAATGATAGATGGTTATCGAAGGAGATAAAAAAAAAATCATATTTATAGAAAATTGCCGATGGCAATAAAATGAAATAAAAGGCACTATACATTCCCTCTTTGTTGATGGTGTTACTATTGACGGTCCCGACAACCCGTTGGTACATGCCACCAAACACTATAAAAACCTTTTTGGTCCATCTTGTAAGAATATTTTCCATTTATCCCTATAGACCTGATCTATAGATGAGAAGCTCTCTGGTTCTAAAAATGTACAATTAGTTAGACCTTTCATTACAGAAGAAGTTAAAAATGCTTTATTTAATTGGATAAAAATAGAGCTCATGGTCCTGTTAACATCCCTACTGAGTTTTTCAGTGTAGTCCGGAGATAATTTAGTTTGATATTATGAACATGTTCCATGTTTTCCTTGCTGGCACTCTGGATGTGCAAAGACTCAATTATTATGGGATAAGTGCTCTACTCCCTAAATTTTCTGGTGCCAATAAAATAGAATAATTTTGTCCTATTTGTCTCCTTAGATTTGTATACAAGTGGATGCCCTTAGCATCAGATTAGAATCCTTTGTAGATAACTTGATTAGTATCAACCAAAATGCTTTTATTAAGAACACTATTCTCGAAGACGAGAATAGTGTGGTAGATGGGTTTTTGTTTGTTTGGCCTCAATTTTTTTTACGGAGACAAAGACATGTAAGACGAAAATTTAAGATGTATTCTCTTGAATCTAAAATTAGGGGATCTTCTTAAAAAAGGCATCAATTTTTTTTTTCTTCACACGTCAAGCATGAGTAGCACACAGAGCCTAAACTTTTTTTGGTGGTAGATCTGGAAAAATTCAGAGGCTATTCAAATCTAAATTCAAGGCGGAACAAACTCTCAAAGTATTCAGGGATATTCTAAAAGAAATCTGAAATTTGTGCGCTCCCTCACAAACCAAGCTCGAGGAGCTAGTCATGCGACTCTGAGGGGGGGGGGGGGGTTCTAGAGAGGTCGTTGAGGACTTGAGAGAGATAGGGGAGGTTGCAAGAGAGAGGTGATCGAAGAAATATATTAGGGTACTTCGTCATCTCTATCCCCCAACATAGTCCCTTGATGATAATGGCATGAATACTTGTTAATAAAAAAGGCAAAGGAGGGAGAGTGTGGTTGTCTATGTGTGCAGGTCGAAGATGTTATCCGAGCCCTTTTCAGATAGAAGCAAGAGAGAAGAATGTTTGCTAGAGGATACACAAGTTTGTTAGGTCCACCATTCTCTCTCATGCATTAGTCATGTATTTAGTCTGTATCTTCAAACTCTAAAATGCTTTAAAAATTGAATTTATTTTTTCGATAAAGGACTTTTCATTGAATGGATATATCGAGGTGATACAATCATATCGAAAGAAAGCCCGGCCTCTGCATAGCTAGATGCACACAGCCAAAAAGTCCAGAGCACCCTAAAAATTAAATAATTCGATACAATGCCAAGCAATAAAACGTGTCCAGCCTAAGTAGCGGTAGATCCTATCCGTAAATCACACCGCCATCCATGGGGGTAGAAAACCTCCCTGGCTGTACGCTCCAGCCGTGTAGACGCCATCATAAAAAGGTCCCTGTCATCTGGCTTCTGCAGGATAGACCAAGTACGGAGCCATCGTGTACAAACATGAATAACCTGCATAGGAGATGAGACACATTTATTGTTGAAAACCACATCATTCCTGGTAAGCCACATTGCCCAGCATAAGGCTGCTGCTCCCACAAGAATATGTGCAGAAAATTGTTTATCGATACCCCTCAACCAGTTGCCGAACATATTCCGTGCACTACGAGGTGGGTATAAATTCGAAGCTACTTGAACCATGGCCCAAACTGCCCGAGCGAACTTGCACTCAAAAAATAAGTGCTTGATGGACTCGTCATGTTGACAAAAGACACATGTCTTGGAACCATGCCAGTTTCGTCGTGCCAGATTATCTCTAGTTAGGATGACTCCTTTGTTTAGAAACCAGAGGAAAATCTTCACTCTTAGAGGAATTTTTAGCTTCCACAATTTCCTGTTATCTACTGGAACATCACAATGAACCATTGCATCATACATGGATTTGACCGAAAATTTGCCATTCTGATGCAAGTTCCATCGAAAAGTGTCCGGCTCATTTGACAGTTGAATGTCCTCCAGGCGAGTGAGTAATTCATTCCATGCTGCCAGACGAGTGCCCAGAAGATCTCTACGGAAAGAAATATCGGGGTTTTTTTGTCCTAATACTTGTTTGATCGTGACAAATTTATGTCTGACAATCCGATACAAGCTCGGATATTGCACCATTAGTGAGTTGTTCCCTAGCCAGGTATCTTCCCAGAAACGAACCTGAGAACCGTCCCTAACCGAGAAGGTCCCAAATTGGAAGAAGAATTCCTTGGCCTTCATGACCCCACTCCAAAAATGTGAATCCCCGGGTTTCCAATGAACTTGAGAAATGGCATTGGATCCCACATACTTGTTGCGAATGATTTCCTGCCATACTCCATTCTCAGTGAGTAGTTTATAAACCCACTTGCTGAGAAGAGCGATGTTTTTAATCTCAAGGTCTTGGATTCCCAGGCCCCCTTGACTTTTAGGTCTGCATAATACACTCCACCTAGCCAGTCGATATTTCTTGGTTTCGTTATCACACTGCCAAAAAAATCTGGATCTAAAGTAGTCTAGGCGCTGTAGAACCCCTTTCGGCAGGTGGAAGAATGACAACATGTATAAAACCATGTTGCTTAGGACAGAATTGATCAAGATCAATCGCCCCCGTAAGACAAGAGTTTGGCCTTCCAACTGGCTAATCGTTTCTCAAGTCTCTCTTCCACATGCTTCCACTCAGCGATAGTTAAACGCCGATAGTGTATGGGAATACCCAGATACCGAATCGGAAACTGCCCGAGCTGGCATCCAAAAATCTCAGCATACTCGGGTGCTGATTCTGCAGCATCGCCAAAGCAAAAAAGTTCGCTCTTATGAAAATTAATTTTGAGACCAGAAAGTTCCTCAAAAGCACATAAGAGCAGCTTGAGATTTCTTGCCTTATCTAGATCATGATCCATGAATAGTATCGTGTCATCCGCATATTGTAGAATAGATAGACCATCTTCTACCAAGTGTGGAATGACCCCACTAATTTGACCATCCAGCTTAGCCCGCTCAACAAGGGTAGCTAGCATGTCAGCCACAATGTTAAACAGAATAGGAGAAGCGGGGTCGCCTTGACGAAGCCCCTTCTTTGTCTGAAAATAGTTGCCAACGTCATCGTTAACTTTTATGGCCACACTACCTCCAGAGACAAAGCTCTCTACCCAACGACACCATTTTTGTGAAAACCCCTTCATGCGCAAGGTTTGCAACAGGAAGGGCCACTTAACTTTATCGTAGGCTTTCTCAAAATCAATTTTAAGAATGACACCGTTCAACTTTTTCCGGTGCAGTTCATGTGCAGTTTCGTGCAGGACCACCACTCCATCTAATATGTTGCGGCCTTCAATAAATGTTGTTTGAGTGGGTTTTACGACATGGTCAGCTACCCCGTTCAACCGATTAGTCGCTACCTTCGTAAAAATTTTAAAACTTACATTCAGAAGGCAAATCGGTCGATATTGTTGAATACGACTAGCCTCCTTAATCTTAGGCAAAAGGATAATTTCCCCAAAGTTTAAACGAGAAATATCAAGGTCCTCGGAATGCAGTTGGTTAAACAACTGAACCAAGTCTGCCTTAATCACGTCCCAAAAGCATTGATAGAACTCTGCGGGAAAGCCATCCGGACCCGGCGCCTTGTTGTGTTCCATCTGAAACACCGCGGTTCGAATTTCCTCCTCAGAAAATGGAGAGGTTAGGAATTCATTTTCCGCATCCGTAACTTGAGTAATGTCATGAGTAACGGATTCGTCCAGCTGAAAATTAGTTTCCGCTGAAGGCCTAAAAAGCTCTTTGTAAAACTTAGTGATAAAATTTCTAAGAGGTACGTCCCCCTCTATTCGGCCGTCCTCCTGGTCAAGGGCGAAAATACGCTTCTTTCTATGTCTGCCATTGGCTAGCATTTGAAAGTATTTCGTATTATCATCGCCTTGCACCAGCGAATCCGCCTTACTACGTTGGTACCATTTAATCTCTTCCTCACGTAGTAGGCGGGCAATCTGCTCGTTAAGATTGCTTTTTTGCTCAATCTCAATAGCAGACAGAGGCCTCACCTCCGCTATTTTATCAAGGGAATCAATTAAGGTAGATAATCGCAGTTTTTATTTTTTGTAGATGCCAGCAGTATGCTTTGCCCATCCACGAAGGAATCGACGCAAGGCGCGGATTCGATTATTCCATCGTTGAATGGGTGTGTTACCGTGAGGCTGGCGCGCCCACACCTTCTTAACCAGCTCATGAAATCCCTCTCTAGTGAGCCATCCCAGTTCAAATTTAAACTGGTGACGGTTAGAAGTTGGGATTGGTTGGCCAAAATCGGTTAGCAATGGAGCGTGATCCGATAGGGCCTCAATTCTTTCTAGTGCCCGAACCGAGGCTAGGGGATATTTATATTCCCAGTCGGTAGTAACTAGCACTCGGTCCAGTTTTTCAAAGGTTGGCACCGATCGGTTATTGGCCCAGGTATACTGACGACCAGACATCGTGATCTCCCTCAGATCCAGGCTGTCAATAACAGCATTAAAGAGGAAAGGCCACCTAGTGTCAAACCGATCATTGTTTTTTCCCTGCTGATATCGAAGGATATTAAAATCCCCCCCGATTAACATGGGATGGGGATTGTCTCGACAGGTATTAACCAATTCTTTTAGAAATGCAGACTTAAACTCCTCTTGAGCGGCGCCATATACAGCCACCAGACTCCAGATGAAGTTGTCGGACTTATTTCGAAGGTGGAATTTGATATGATACTCCCCCTTTGATGTGGACAATAATTGTAGGTACGTAGAGTTAATACCTAGCAATATTCCCCCGGACCTCCCGGTCGGCGGTAAGACGTGCCATTCGTAATCAAAACCACATGAAAAGTGGTCCAGATCACGTGTTGGAAAATCACGTTTACCCGACTCAGTGATAGCCACAAAGTCCAAAGTATGATCCTTTACACAATCGGCAATGTGTTTGTGTTTAGCCAAGTCACCAAGACCTCTGCTATTCCAGAACATGCCTCTCATGATGAACCAGCTTTATGCTTAGAGACCTTTGCCTTCTTAGAAGAGCGCCCTCTTTTCTTTGCTGAGTTAGACTTGTTCTTACGCACCGACGCGACAAGCTCAAAAAGCGTAGTGTCGCGTACAGTATCGTCAAGGTCTATTTCAGTCGTGTCTTTAACCAAATGAGAGAGAAGCTTGCCTTCATAATTGGCATCAGCATCCTCATCCTCCTCATCTGACACGAGAGGGTCGACAAAGCTCGATTTCTTCGGAGCAACCGTAAGCCGGTCGAACTCCACTTGTTTGAGAGCCTTAACCGAAACATCTATCTCATTCTCACTACGTCCTAGTGACACCCCAAGTCTAGTGATATTTGAAGATACTTTGGAATTATCAAAAGACATAAAAGATTTGCGAGAAGGGGTACCTTCGAAGTCGAGGTTGTGTGCAGCAGTCCTACGCATGGCCTTCACCATAGAGTCCTCGTCGGTGGCTGCTGATCCGTCAGTCCCGACATGATGGCGTCCGCTGCGCCTCAGCGGCGAAGGATTAACATCGGCCTCGGAGGCCATCTCATCGACTCCGAGAGGTGTAATAGGCTGCTGCGGCGATGTAGAAGAAGATAGTGGGGGCTGCTCCTCAGCCTCCTCAAGTCCGAAAGCCGCCCCCCCCCCCCCCGGTGGCGGAGGAGTAGATGATAACGCGCGTAGCTCCGCCATGGCAGACTCCTGGCCAGCTCGAACGGACGGGGAGAAGATCACACCACGTCGAGTCGGAGAGACGGGAATGGGCGATGGTGGCGGCGATGGAGCGGTCCCCTCCGGTAAGGGGCGCACACGACTCCCCACATGGGGGTTAGGCGGTGGCGACCAACGAGACGATGACGGCGAGAAAATCACACCACGCCGAGCTGGTGATACTGGCGTGGGTGACTGTGGTAGGGTCGGTGATGAAGACGCCGCACCTGATGCCTCCTCCTGAAGCCTAGGCCCCTGGGACCCCTCGTCGAGGTGAGGCGGTGGTGCCACGGATGACACGGCCGGTGACGTCGAAGTCCGGTGCGCCATAGTCGACGCAGAAGCCGGCGGCGCCAAAATGGACAACTGCATGGGCATCACGCCGCCAGAGATGGGAGCAACTGCAGGCTCCTTGGACGACGAAGTGGGTTTCGGCCTTTTACTTGTATCATTGCCCCGCACTGTGTCCTCCCTGTCATGTCCCTTGTCGCCTCCTGGATCATCCCCGTGCTCCCATACTCGAGGCACAAAATCAGCATCAACACGGAAGTCCTCTTTTTCCAGGCTGTACCGGAACTCATAACCCTTCCTCTGAACGACCACGTCAGAAGAAAGTGAATCAATTGTGCTTCTCCTGAAAGCATCGAGGTTCAGCACCGCTACCTGAATACGAACAATGCCTCTGCGACGCAAACATAGAAGATCAACATCTAGAGTAGCTCCAATAACCGAGCCGACCGCCCAAAGACCCAAAAAGTGTCGAAGCGCATGAGGCACACCGTGCACATGTACCCAAATAGGAATAAGCTCAAAACGATGTGGTATCTCCTCTGACTTCCAGGGCTTGAACTCGATGGTGACATTGTGAGACTTGAGGAAAACTGTGAAACCGGTCACCCTCTGCAAAACCTCCTCACTAGGAGAGGACATGAGAAATGCATTCTGACCATGCGGTATAGCCTCCCAAGCCCACTCATGCTGAAACTGAGCGATCTTGGCCACCTCTTCCTCCACAATATCGGCAGAAAGTGAACCGCCGGAAATCGATACCAAAGCTGTCAGTGAGTCCTGTGGTGAGAGATCCACCCTGCAAACGTTATCAGGCATCTGAAAAAACGCCATGCTTTCAGTTCCGTAACCACATAGCATCGCCGCCGGCTTCGGCAACTTCAAGGCAGGACACCGTCTCATGGTCATCGGGTGATTGTACTTGTTACAGATGAAGCAATATTGCTGTGTCTCGCAGTCGTCAGCCTTGTGCCCAGCAGATTGGAATTTGGAACACCAAACTTTTTTGGGTACTGTTGTCTGTTGGACAGCACCTATGTTGGATGTCCAAAGGCCAAGTAGCAGCCTGCACCGGCGTTGCCGCCGCTGCGGACGAAGAGGACGAGCTGGGCACATGAGCCATGGATTGCATCGGTTGGGCAGAAGCAAAATGAGCAGCAGCAGTGACTACTTGCGAGGGAGCCGGGTGTTGAGTGGCTGCGCCCTGGCGGGGCTTGAGGCGACCGCCCTTACCAGCCTTCTGTTTGCGCGGCGGCCGGGCTGCAGCAGGAACACCGGCGGCTGCATTGCCGTAGACTGACGGACTGGTGGCCAGGTGTTGGAACTGCTGATGCATCATATCAGGCGTTGCCAGGAACTGAGGAGGAGCGGCCATGTGTTGTTGCTGCTGCACGAACCCACCACCAGCTTGTAGAAGAAACTGTGGTTGCTGATGGTAGCCAACGAACTGATGCGGTTGCGTGGCCTGGACGAACTGCGGCGGCGGCGGTTGCACCGGCGCGGGCTGCGACGGCGCGAGCGCGGCCGAAGGAGCGGACGCATGGACAACCTGTATCGGTTGGTACGCGCCCGGTGTGAAACCGGGAGCCCCACCCGAGGGAGAGCGGGCGATCGGCGGCGGCGCAGAGCTCGGAGGCGGGCGGCCGGCGGCGGCCCCCGACGGCGCAGAGGAGGCATCCCGACGCGACATCACAGGAGAGCGGACGACGGCCGCGAACGAACGAGTGGTATTAGGGTTTCCTTTTGGCTGCACCCGTTTCCACATATGGCCTAGCCAACGTCCGAGATTGGCCATCCGTAGCGGACGTCCAGGATGAATTGGATCGCGAGCCTGTCTTGGATGTGGCGAAGAAGTCGGATCGAAGGTTGAATTTATGAACCAGGTGAACTTTTTTTAGCTCCATGGGATGATATCATTATACCATCCCTAACCTGTTTGCTCACATATTATCCGGCCACGCCTCACGGCCCTTAACTCACCACTTGCTCCTTTCAGTGTCCAGCTTTGCTTCGTCTCGTCATCCAGTTCACCTCGCAGCCAATTAGCTCACTATTTGCTCATCTATATCTCTAGAGTTCCTTCACATTTTAATCCACACCCACCTCGCTTGTCCTAACTGGTCGCTAGCTTGGCTACTTGTGTGGCATCACTTCATGTGGCGATCTATTTTGACTCGTTGCTCTAAGCAAGCCATTTGATATGAAATTGTTTGATTATTTGGAGACATAAAAGGCACACTGAATGGTATAATGTACTCCCTCCGTTTCAAAATAGATGACCCAACTTTATACGAACTTTGTACTAAAGTTAGTACAAAGTTGGGTCATCTATTTTGGAACGGAGGGAGTAGCTTTCATCAACTTAACTACTCCCTCCATTCCAAAATAGATAACCCAACTTTGTACCAAAGTTGAGTCATCTATTTTGGAATGGAGGGAGTAGAAGGTAAACGCTTCTGATATGTACTAGAAAGGACGCGAGCGCCAGACCAATCGACGCCTGTCGATTCGTTGAAAAGTCGATGCTCCAGATTTCATCACGTTAAAAAAAAAAGGAAAGCCCCGATCTGTGCATACCCCCGCTCCCAATCACCTCCCCTAATCTCTCGCCAGCATTATGTTGGAAATATGCCCTAGAGGCAATAATAAATTGGTTATTATTATATTTCCTTGTTCATGATAATTGTTTATTATCCATGCTAGAATTGTATTGATAGGAAACTCAGATACATGTGTGGATACATAGACAAACACCATGTCCCTAGTAAGCCTCTAGATGACTAGCTCGTTGATCAATAGATGGTTACGGTTTCCTGACCATGGACATTGGATGTCGTTGATAACGGGATCACATCATTAGGAGAATGATGTGATGGACAAGACCCAATCCTAAGCCTAGCACAGATCGTGTAGTTCGTATGCTAAAGCTTTTCTATATGTCAAGTATCTTTTCCTTAGACCATGAGATTGTGCAACTCCCGGATACCGTAGGAATGCTTTGGGTGTACCAAACGTCACAACGTAACTGGGTGGCTATAAAGGTGCACTACAGGTATCTCCGAAAGTGTCTGTTGGGTTGGCATGAATCGAGACTGGGATTTGTCACTCCGTGTGACGGAGAGGTATCTCTGGGCCCACTCGGTAGGACATCATCATAATGTGCACAATGTGATCAAGGAGTTGATCACGGGATGATGTGTTACGGAACGAGTAAAGAGACTTGCCGGTAACGAGACTAAACAAGGTATCGGGATACCGATGATCGAATCTCGGGCAAGTACTGTACCGATAGACAAAGGGAACTGTATACGGGGTTGATTGAATCCTTGACATCGTGGTTCATCCGATGAGATCATCGTGGAGCATGTGGGAGCCAACATGGGTATCCAGATCCCGCTGTTGGTTATTGACCGGAGAGTCGTCTCGGTCATGTCTGCATGTCTCCCGAACCCGTAGGGTCTACACACTTAAGGTTCGGTGACGCTAGGGTTGTAGAGTTATAAGTATGCGGAAACCCGAAAGTTGTTCGGAGTCCCGGATGAGATCCCGGACGTCACGAGGAGTTCCGGAATGGTCCGGAGGTAAAGATTTATATATAGGAAGTCCTATTTTGGCCACCGGAAAATGTTCGGGATTTTTCGGTATTGTACCGGGAAGGTTCTAGAAGGTTCCGAAGTGGGGCCCACCTGCATGGGGGGACCCACATGAACGTGGGTAGTGGGGGCAAGGCACCACACCCCTGGTCAAGGTGCACCAAGATCTCCCCTTAGAAGGAATAAGATCATATCCCGAAGGGATAAGATCAAGATCCCTAAAAAGGGGGGATAACAATCGGTGGGGAAAGGAAATGATGGGATTTCTTTCCCCCACCTTTGCCAACGCCCCAATGGACTTGGAGGGCAAGAAACCAGCCCCCTCCACCCCTATATATAGTGGGGAGGCGCATGGGAGCAGCACCCCAAGCCCTGGCGCCTCCCTCTCCCTCCCGTGACACATCTCCCTCCTCCCGCAGCGCTTGGCGAAGCCCTGCTGGAATCCCGCTACTTCCACCACCACGCCGTCGTGCTGCTGGATCTCCATCAACCTCTCCTCCCCCCTTGCTGGATCAAGAAGGAGGAGACGTCCCCGCTCCGTACGTGTGTTGAACGCGGAGGCGCCGTCCGTTCGGCGCTAGGATCATCGGTGATTTGGATCACGACGAGTACGACTCCATCAACCGCGTTCTAGTAACGCTTCCGCTTAGCGATCTACAAGGGTATGTGGATCCAACTCTCCTCTCGTAGATGTGCATCTCCTAGATTGATCTTGGTGAGCGTAGGAAAATTTTTGTTTCCCATGCTACGTTCCCCAACAGTGGTATCAGAGCTAGGTCTATGCGTAGTATCTTGCACGAGTAGAACACAAAGTAGTTGTGGGCGTAGATCATGTCAATTCTCTTGCCGTTATTAGTCTTATCTTGATTCGGCGGCATCGTGGGATGAAGCGGCCCGGACCGACCTTACACGTACTCTTACGTGAGACAGGTTCCACCGACTGACATGCACTAGTTGCATAAGGTGGCTAGCGGGTGACTGTCTCTCCCACTTTAGTCGGATCGGATTCGATGAAAAGGGTCCTTATGAAGGGTAAATAGAAATTGGCATATCACGTTGTGGTTTTGGCGTAGGTAAGAAACGTTCTTGCTAGAAACCTATAGCAGCCACGTAAAAACTTGCAACAACAATTAGAGGACGTCTAACTTGTTCTTGCAGCATGTGCCGTGTGATGTGATATGGCCAAAAGGATGTGATGAATGATATATGTGTGATGTATGAGATTGATCATGTTCTTGTAATAGGAATCACGACTTGCATGTCGATGAGAATGACAACCGGCAGGAGCCATAGGAGTTGTCTTATTTATTGTATGACCTGCGTGTCACTGAATAACGCCATGTAATTACTTTACTTTATTGCTAAACGTTAGCCATAGTAGTAGAAGTAATGTTTGGCGAGACGACTTCATGGAGACACGATGATGGAGATCATGATGATGGAGATCATGGTGTCATGCCGGTGACAATGATGATCATGGAGCCCCGAAGATGAAGATCAAAAGGAGCAAAATGATATTGGCCATATCATGTCGCTATTTGATTGCATGTGATGTTTATCATGTTTTACATCTTATTTGCTTAGAACGACGGTAGTGAATAAGATGATCTCTCACTAAAATTTCAAGAATTGTGTTCCCCCTAACTGTGCACCGTTGCTAAGGTTCGTTGTTCCGAAGCACCACGTGATGATCGGGTGTGATAGGTTCTAACGTTCGCATACAACGGGTGTAAGCCAGATTTACACACGCAATACACTTAGGGTTGACTTGACGAGCCTAGCATGTACAGACATGGCCTCGGAACACGGAAGACCGAAAGGTCGAACATGAGTCGTATAGAAGATACGATCAACATGAAGATGTTCACCGTTGATGACTAGTCCGTCTCACGTGATGATCGGACACGGCCTAGTCGATTCGGATCATGTATCACTTAGATGACTAGAGAGATGTCTATCTGAGTGGGAGTTCATTAGATGAACTTCATTGTCATGAACAATAGTCTAAGTTGTCTTCGCAAATTATGTAGTAGACCAATAACCGCGTTGTAGCTCCCTGTTTAATACGATCCTAGAGAAAGACTAAGTTGAAAGGTATTGTAAGCAATGATGCGGACTGGGTCCGTAGTCCGAGGAGTGTCCTCACTGCTGCACAGAAAGCTTACGTTTTTGATGCACCGCTCGATGTGCAAACCCCTACAACGTTGTCTGTGGATGTTGTGAACACCTGACAGACACGTCCTGATGACTACTTGATAGTTTAGTGCACCATACTTTACGGCTTAGAATCGGGATTCCAATGACGTTTTGAACGTCATAGAACATATGAGATGTTCTAAGAGCTGAGATTGGGTTTTCAGGCTCATGCCCGTGTTGAGAGGTATGAGACCTCTGACAAGTTCTTTTGCTAAAAGGATGGAGGAGAATAGCTCAACTTGTGAGCATGTGCTCAGAATGTCTGGGTGCTAAAATCACTTGAACCAAGTGGGAGTTAATCTTCCAGGTGAGATAGTGGTTGACGGAATTCTCTAGACACTATCACCAAGCTGCCAGAACTTCGTGATGAACTATGACATGCAAAGGATGGAGATGATCCCGGAGCTATTAGCGGTTCTTAAGACCGCGAAAGTAGAAATCAAGAAGGAGCATCAAGTGTTGATGGTTTAATAAGACCACTGGTTTCAGGAGGGCAAGGGCTAGAAGGGAAACTTCATGAATGGCAAACCAGTTGTCGCTCTAATGAAGGAACCCAAGGTTGAACCCAAACCTCGAGACTAAGTGCTTCTATTGTAAGGGGAACGGTCACATGGTAGCGGAACTACCCCAAATACATGGTAGATAAGAAAAGCTGGCAACTTCAACAAAGTATATTTGATATACGTGTTATTTATGTGTACCTTACTAGTACTCCTTGTAGCACATGGGTATTGGATACCGGTTCAGTTGCTATTATTAGTGACTTGAAGCAAAAGCTACGGATTGAACGGAGACTGGCTAAGGGCGAGGTGACGATGTGTGTTGGAAGTGTTTCCAAGGTTGATAAGATCACCATCGCACGCTCCCTCAACTTTCGGGATTAGTGTTGAACCTAGATAAATGTTATCAGGTGTCTACGTTGAGCATGAATATGATTAGATCATGTTCATCGCAATACGGTTATTCATTTAAGTAAGAGAATAATGGTTATTCTGTTTACATGAATAATACCTTTATGGTCATGCACCCAATGGTTCGTTGAATCTCGATCATAGTAATACACATGATGATAATATTAATGCCAAAAGATGTAGAGTTATTGATGATAGTACCACTTTCTTGTGGCACTGCCGCTTAAGTCATTTTGGCATAAAATGCATGAAGAAACTCCATGCTGATGGATGTTTGGAGTCACTTGATTTTGAATCGCTTGACACATGCGAGCCATGCCTCATGGGCAGGATGACTGAGATCCCGTTTTCAGGTACAATGAAACGGGCAAGTGACTTGTTGGAAATCATACATGTTGATGTATGTGATCCAATGAGAATTAAGGCGTGTGGTGGATATCGTTATTTTCTCATCTTCACTGACGATTTGAGTAGATATGGTATATTTACTTAATGAAGCAAAAGTCTGAAACGTTTGAAAGGTTCAAACAATTTCAGAGTGAAGATTAAGAATCATCATAACAAGAAGATCATGTTCCTACGATCTGATCAAGGGGATATTTTCTGAATTATGAGTTTGGCAATCACTTAAGACATTGTGGAATTGTTTCGCAGTTGAAAGCCCCCTGGAACACCACAGCGTAATGGTGTGTCCGGACATCGTAATTGAACCTTATGAGATATGGTGCGATCTATGATGTATCTTACCGATCTACCGCTATTATTTTGAGGTTATGCATTAGAGAAAGCTGCATTCACTTTACATAGGGCACCATCTAAAGTCCTTTGAGACGACGCCGTATGAACTATGGTTTGGCAAGAAACCAAAGTTGTCGTTTTCTTAATGTTTGGGGCTGCGATGCTTGTGGCTTCAGCCGGGAAAAGCTCGAACCCAAAGCGGACAAATACATCTTCATAGGATACCCAAAGGTAACAGTTGGGTATACCTCCTATCTCAGATCCAAGGGCAAAATATTTGTCCCTAAGAACGGGTCCTTTCTCGAGAAGGAGTTTCTCTCGAAAGAATTGAGTGGGAGGAAGATAGAACTTGATGAGGTTTTCGAACCCTCACTTCAACCAGAGAGTAGTGCAACACAGAAAGATGTTTCTGTGAAACCTACGACTGTTGAAGAGGAAACTAATGATAGTGATCATGAACTCCAAATCAAGTTGCTATCGAACCTCGTAGGTCGACAAGGATATGTACTACTCCTGAGTGGTACGGTGATCCTGTCTTAGAAGTCATGTTGTTGGACAACAATGAACCTACGAACTATGGAGAAGCGATGGTGGGCCCATATTCCGACAAATGGTTAGAAGCCGAGAAATCCGAGATAGGATCCATGTATCGAAACAAAGTATGGACTTTGGTGGACTTGCCCGATGACTGGCAAGCCATTGAGATAAATGGATCTTTAAGAAGAAGACGGACATGGACGGTAATGTCACCGTCTATGAAGCTCGACTTGTGGCAAAGAGTTTTTCACAAGTTCAAGGAGTTGACTACGATGAGATTTTCTCACCCGTAGCGATGCTTAAGTCCGTCGGAATCATGTTAGCATCAGCTGCATTTATGAAATCTGACAGATGGATGACAAACAAGTTTCCTTACCAGTTTTCGTAAGGAAAGGTTGTATGTGATACAATCAGAAAGGTTTTGTCGATCCTAAGGATGCTAAAAGGTATGCTAGCTCCAGCGATCCTTCCATGGACTAGAGCAAGCATCTCGGAGTCGGAATATACACTTTGATGGAGTGATCAAAGTTTTTGGGTATACAAAGTTTGTTAGAAACTTGTATTTGCAATAAAGTGAGTGGGAGCACTACAACATTTCTGATAAGTATATGTGAATGACATATTGTTGATCCGAAATGATGTAGAATTTCTGGAAAGCATAAAGGGTTATTTGAAATGAGTTTTTCAAAGGAAGACCTGGATAAAGCTGCTTACATATTGGGCATCAAGATCTATACAGATAGATCAAGACGCCTGATGATACTTTCGAAAGGAACACACACCTTTGACATGATTTTGAAGGAGTTCAAAATAGGTCAGTCAAAGAAGGAGTTCTTACCTGAGTTGTAAGGTGTGAAGTTGAGTAAGACTCAAAACTTGACCACGGCAGAAGGAAGAGGAAGGACGAAGGTCGTCAACTATGCTTTTGTCATAGGCTCTATACGGTATGCCATGCTAAGTACCGCACCTGATGGGTGCCTTGCCACATGTCTGGCAAGAGGGTACAAAGGTGATCCAGGAGTAGATCACTGGATAGTGGTCAAAAATTATCCTTGGAGGAATAAGGAAATGTTTCTCGGTTATGGAGGTGATAAAGAGTTCGACGTAAAGAGTTCCGTCGATGCAAGCTTAACACCTATCCGGATAACTTTGAGTAGAGATACCGGATACGTATAATGGAGCAACAGTTTGGAATAGCTCCAAGTGGAGCGTGGTAGCCGCATCTACGATATGACATAAAGTTTTGCAAAGTACATAGCGATCTGAATGTTGCAGACCCATTGACTACAACCTCTCTCACAAGCATAACATGATCAAACCCAGAACTCATTGAGTGTTAATCACATATTGATGTGAACTAGATTACTGACTCTAGTGAACTCTTTGGATGTTAGTCACATGGCGATGTGACCTATGAGTGTTAATCACATGGCGATGTGAACTAGATTATTGACTCTAGTGCAAGTGGGAGACTGTTGGAAATATGCCCTAGAGGCAATAATAAATTGGTTATTATTATATTTCCTTGTTCATGATAATTGTTTATTATCCATGCTAGAATTGTATTGATAGGAAACTCAGATACATGTGTGGATACATAGACAAACACCATGTCCCTAGTAAGCCTCTAGATGACTAGCTCGTTGATCAATAGATGGTTACGGTTTCCTGACCATGGACATTGGATGTCGTTGATAACGGGATCACATCATTAGGAGAATGATGTGATGGACAAGACCCAATCCTAAGCCTAGCACAGATCGTGTAGTTCGTATGCTAAAGCTTTTCTATATGTCAAGTATCTTTTCCTTAGACCATGAGATTGTGCAACTCCAGGATACCGTAGGAATGCTTTGGGTGTACCAAACGTCACAACGTAACTGGGTGGCTATAAAGGTGCACTGCAGGTATCTCCGAAAGTGTCTGTTGGGTTGGCACGAATCGAGACTGGGATTTGTCACTCCGTATGACGGAGAGGTATCTCTGGGCCCACTCGGTAGGACATCATCATAATGTGCACAATATGTGATCAAGGAGTTGATCACGGGATGATGTGTTACGGAACGAGTAAAGAGACTTGCCGGTAACGAGATTGAGCAAGGTATCGGTATACCGACGATCGAATCTCGGGCAAGTGCTATACCGATAGACAAAGGGAATCGTATACGGGATTGATTGAATCCTTGACATCGTGGTTCATCCGATGAGATCATCGTGGAACATGTGGGAGCCAACATGGGTATCCAGATCCCGCTGTTGGTTATTGGCCGGAGAGTTGTCTCGGTCATGTCTACATGGTTCCCGAGCCCGTAGGGTCTACACACTTAAGGTTCGATGACGCTAGGGTTGTAGAGATATAAGTATGCGGAAACCCGAAAGTTGTTCGGAGTCCCGGATGAGATCCCGGACGTCACGAGGAGTTCCGGAATGGTCCGGAGGTAAAGATTTATATATAGGAAGTCCTATTTTGGCCACCGGAAAATGTTCGGGATTTTTCGGTATTGTACCGGGAAGGTTCTAGAAGGTTCCGAAGTGGGGCCCACCTGCATGGGGGGACCCACATGAACGTGGGTAGTGGGGGCAAGGCCCCACACCCCTGGTCAAGGCGCACCAAGATCCCCCCTTAGAAGGAATAAGATCATATCCCGAAGGGATAAGATCAAGATCCCTAAAAAGGGGGGATAACAATCGGTGGGGAAAGGAAATGATGGGATTTCTTTCCCCCACCTTCGCCAACGCCCCAATGGACTTGGAGGGCAAGAAACCAGCCCCCTCCACCCCTATATATAGTGGGGAGGCGCATGGGAGCAGCACCCCAAGCCCTGGCGCCTCCCTCTCCCTCCCGTGACACATCTCCCTCCTCCCGCAGCGCTTGGCGAAGCCCTGCTGGAATCCCGCTACTTCCACCACCACGCCGTCGTGCTGCTGGATCTCCATCAACCTCTCCTCCCCCCTTGCTGGATCAAGAAGGAGGAGACGTCCCCGCTCCGTACGTGTGTTGAACACGGAGGTGCCGTCCGTTCGGCGCTAGGATCATCGGTGATTTGGATCACGACGAGTACGACTCCATCATCCCCGTTCTCTTGAACGCTTCCGCTCGCGATCTACAAGGGTATGTAGATGCACTCCCCTTTATGCTCGTTGCTAGATTACTCCATAGATAGATCTTGGTGATGCGTAGGAAAAATTTTGATTTTCTGCTACGATCCCCAACACATTAATCGCCGGCCCTGCCCGAGCTCTGCTTCCCACCTTCCTCGCCTCGCCGCCATCTCACTTCACCAGATCCGCTGCTCCGCCGCCATCTCACCGCGAGTCCACCAGCCAACGACGCCCTCACTGCAACGCGACCACACCGGCCACCGACGCGACCTCGCAGTTCCACGCTCGGGGCTCGGCGATCCCTCCTCCGCGCCTACGTCCTTCTCCAGAGGCCACAACATGCACTGCTCTAATCCCTATCAGGGCAGCAGTGGTTCACATTCACATCACTGGGAGGTGGCTGTAGCAGCTCGCAACCCTTATCCATGCCCTTCTCGGCAGCAATGGCAGCCGACATGACACACTCCGGCGGCAGATCCGATCTGATCCATAGCTAGATGCACCGTGCGTGTCGCCATTGGTTCGACCAGGTTGCACGTCGGCGACCTTCCAGGTCTCCCGTTCCCATATCTCATGGCGACGACACATGTCTTTCAAGAAAGGCCACCAATCTTATTTCTTTTCAATTTCGCAGTTCAAACCTGTACAGTGCAAAGCAATTGATACTCTTACTTGGAAGCAGATTTGTCACTGTCTTACCTCCACCATGACTCATGATGCTTCAGGCTATACAATATACAGCCTCAAAGACGACACAATGAAGAAGATCGAGGGGCTTGGGCAGGGGCACTGCAGCTTCTACCCGCCACCAACATGGATCACACCTTCCATCACATGATGGCTATAGTTCACGTTTGAATTACTGAAATTCGACGCTTGGATGCAATTTGACATTGCATGGCAGTAGAACCTTTTCTCTCTTTGAAAACAAACCAAGAATTCATATGAACCAGTGTAACTATGACAAAATATTTTTCTTTTTAATGGAAGTGAAATAATATTTTTTTGGAAACAAGATCATCATGCTTCGGAAACATGTGAAATATTTTTCGTTTTTTACAGAAGAAGGTTAGAAGCAGTCGTCTAGTCGATGGAAGCAAGATCCTGATGCCTATAAAAATATGTGGAATATTTTTCCT
Source organism: Secale cereale (assembly GCA_902687465.1). NCBI lineage: Eukaryota > Viridiplantae > Streptophyta > Magnoliopsida > Poales > Poaceae > Secale > Secale cereale. Next base: position 690,782,902 of record LR738712.1, on the reverse strand, counting down.
TTTTGACGGAAAAAGGTTCGAAGCAATTCTCTAGTCGATGAAAGCAAGATCGTGATGCTTCCGAAACAAATGGAATGTTTTTTTTTTGAGAGAAGAAGTTTCGAAGCAGTCGTCTAGTCGATGGAAGCAAGATCATGATGCTTCCAAAACATGTGAAATATTTTTCTTTTCTGACAGAAGAAGATTCGAAGCAGTCGTCTAGTCGGTGGAAGCAAGACCGTGATGCTTCTAAAACATGTGATTTTTTTTATTACACAAGAAGGTTCGAAGTAGTCATCTAGTCGATGGATGCAAGATCATAATGCTTTTGAAACATGTGGAATATTTTTCCTTTCGGAAGAAGGTTCAAAGCAATTCTCTAGTACTCCCTCTATAAACTAATATAAGAGCGTTTAGATTATTAAAATAGTGATGTAAACGCTCTTATACTAGTTTACGGAGGGAGTAGTATATGGAATGCATGGATGCACCTGGTTCGGAGATTGATAGATGTTCAACTCTCCGACCAGCCGGACTCCACGCAATGGAAACTAGCTAAGAATGGGACTTTTACGGTAAAATCTTTTTATATGGATCTGATTAATTCTGGACCAGTCTCGAGATCGTTGCATATTTGGAAGATTAAGGTTCCTTTGCGTATTAAAATCTTTATATGGTTTGTCCACAAACAAGTAATTCTTACAAAGGACAACTTAATCAAAAGGCGATGGGTAGGTAGCCCACGATGTTGCTTTTGTGATCATGATGAAACAATACAACATTTATTTCTTGAATGCCCTTTAGCTAAATTGCTTTGGAGAACGATTCATATCGCTTTTAACATTACCCCTCCAGTTGACATTGCATCGCTGTTTGGAATGTGGTTAACTGGAGTCGAATATACTACGGCGGCACGTATTCGGATTGGAATATGTGCACTCTTATGGGTTATATGGAATTGCAGGAATGATGTGATTTTTAACAGACAACAAAATTTAACTTTCTTGCAGGTGATCTTCAGAGCTACCGCTTGGATCCGTACGTGGTCCTTACTCACTTCTATGGACTCCAGGGAGCCTTTGGTTACTGGGTGCAACCAGTGGGAGATGGTAGCACGGGCTATATTCAACCGGTTCGGATGGCGGTCGCATAATAGGATAGGAGTCTAGGGAGCTTATCCATCTTCTTGCCGTTCCGGTTGTGATTGACATTTGGAACTTTCAGTTTTTGTTTATTTTTGCGCTCCTCTTGCGAGCTGTAATACTTTGACGACTTTGTGATACTCTGCGAACTTTTAATAAAATGGCTGCATGCATCAATATGATGCAGAGGCCGGGGGCACGCCTCCATTTCAAAAAAAAAAAAAGAAGCAACAGCGTGATTCTTCTTAAACATGTGAAATATTTTTATATTTTGACGGAAGCATATTTGAAACAATTCTCTATGTGTTTAGTCGATGGGAGCAAGATCTTGATGCTTCCGAAACATAATATAACAGTAGGAGAAAAATTCAAAAATATTGGAGCAGACATTCACCACATAAGCAAATTCTCTAACCAATGGAAACATAAAGTAATTACAAACAAAAGTACAAGCGTGTGCATCTGATGCAAATTTGGCGTTGCCGCGTTGGTTAAAGGTTTTGCTTCCTAGCAAGCAAAGCTGCCTAAAATATGTAACTTGCATCCTAAATACAAGGGCGAGGAGTGAATATCGCCAAATGATTCCACGTAATTAGCAGCCCACTTAACGGCGTGATTTTTTTTTTTTGCATGATAATATATGTCTCATTTATATAGAATAAAGATAAAGTTACAAGACACGTAAGCCCCAATCATATAGGACCGAAAAGATAGGAAAATCATATACGAAATATCAGCGTATGTCCCTCTATTTCGACGTCACCGAAGCGGACACCAAAAGATAAAAAGACATATCACCTCTTCACTCAAGATCGACGCGGCTCCATCGCTGATCTGCAGCTTTACGGACCTTCAAAGTAGTTTGCCAGAAGTAAAACCATAGCCGTTGAAAGAATCAGACCGGGGCAACATGTCCCCGGACACGCCATCAAACTTCAGAACTGACACCCTCGCATGACGACGACGTCGGAGGAGGAAACCAGAAATGTCAGCCTTCAATCACAGACCCAGCACAAGATTCTCCATCTTCCATCTGTCACTTGTGTAGCGCGTACTCCTGAACGACAAATCCTCCCTACTCCGCTATGACGTCGGAGACAACGCCACGTCAACGGGGACAGAGCAGAAGGAGAGACACGCCTGATAGAGTCGCCGTCGCCGCCTCGTCAACACCATCCATGAATCCCAACGCTGCCGATCTGAAGGATCGGCAGAGATACGATGCCATCAACTCCGAGACGCCGCCATGAAGGACACCGCCGGTGTGGGAGTGAAGATGAGGCAGATTTATTGGTCTGGGCGCCGCTCCCACCACCCCAACGACGCACCACGACCTACAAATCCAGAAAATCTAACTACAGAGCGGAGGAACGAAGCGGCGGGAGGGAGAGAGAGGGGGCCAACGCCCCGACTGGTGTAGATCGCCTGGCTGATGGCGGCGGCTAGCAATAATTCTAGACGCACGGGGTTTTACGGGACTGTGACGAGCTCTTTCCTTAGCTAATCTCCCCCCCTCAGTGAGGGTGGGCCCCTCACCTTAATCTCTATCCAATCAAAAGATCCCAACTAGGACACTCCGTAAACCATGTGTAGCATTGCTCCGGCGGCTAGGGTAGGGAAACGATTCGAAAGGTTGAGTAACAGCGTGATTCGTGGAAGCAGTTTAGGCTGGATTCCGTACGTGTCTAAGGGCATGTACAATGGTTGATAGGATAGTCTTATCTTAATTTTTGCATGTAAATTAGATATGACAAAAAAAGATGTCTACGATGGGTCATCTCTTAGCCTTATCTTCAATAATTAGTTGTTCCTAAAAATATGGTGAGACAAATTGTGCTAAGAGATCATCTCTTAGCTTTTCTTAAATAAGAGAAGACAAGCCTTCTCTTATGATTTCTCTCTCATCCACCTTATCATTTATCCTACGTGGCACTCTTAAGATAGAACCATTGTACATGCCCTAATAACTGCCCAAGCTCGTATCCAGGGCCAGCGCACACATCAGATTGAATCAATCGTATGGCTCATGACTGGTCTGCTGCCTAATTCACTACTTTTGCTAAGTACTAGAAGAATACGCGTGCTTTGCTGCGCCGTCTGCTTTCTTGTCTTTTATTGGTTTGCTTGTTAATTCACATATAGATCTTTTGTTGCTCTATGTGTGGGGCGGGCGTTGTTGTTCATTTTATGGGCATGTTGTGTTATTTTTAAACCTTGCATGGCGAAATAAAATCTTGAACGAATCCGCTACTTTTTCGGCCTCAAGCGAGCGAGAGATCGAATTTGAATCAGGTTGACAAAGAAAGGATGAAAGATGGAGAGGGCCGATGAATCGAGAGTTGTGATACATATCTTGTCAACCCTACCGTGTTGAAGAAGGCAACAAGTCCTGAAGACGGGGTTGTCCCTGTCAAGCACCACCGCTAGCCATGTCGGCCTACCACACCACTTGCTCTTTCAGGCCTCGCGTGTTGCCGTCGCCGAATGGCAATTACCGTCACAAGAGAAGGGGATAAAGATGGAGAGATGGGCGGGGCATGTGTCATGGTGCTAGACTAACAATGCCAGTGCAACCGTGTTGTGTTGAGGAGTCGGTGATGGGTCGAGCTGGCAGCGCCTATGCGGTGGTCTATCACTTTAACAGGCGTGGTCACATGAACTCGCATTTTAAACAATGCATTTTAAACTTGTTTTACAATGTTAAAAATTCTAAAACAAAATTTCACGCATACATATTCACAACATGTGTGTGCGACACAAAGTTTTGTGAAAAAATATTATTTTTTATGTTCACTGACGAGGTTACAGACCTAGGATAGGGTCACAGGCCCGACCAAGGTACCCCACCTAGGGTCACTATCCTAGAAGATCAAAAGACAAAACTTATGATGACAAAGACAGTCGACCGAGACGGCCCAAGAGGACATCCCACTCGACTAGACATCACCCACAGGACGACTCAACTCCACTCGACCAATCCGAGGCACTCGACCCCCGAAGGTCAAGGGTCCCTTAGGACAATAACGGTCTGGTATTTACTCGCCGTAGTGAATGCCTTAATTACTCTTTATTGTAGGCGTTATCAGTAACGCCTGCCTTAATGTACATTGAACCCTTGGTAACGTGGAGCATGGCTGGGGTCCTGGCGCACTATATAAGCTACCCCCCTCCTCCAGTAGAAGGGTTCGCATCCTTGTAACTCACACATATACACATATCAGTCGACCGCCACCGGGCACCGATACGTAGGGCTATTACTTCCTACGAGAAGGGCCTGAACTCGTAAAACACCTTGTGTACAACTCCACCATAGCTAGGGCCTTGCCTCCTCATTCGTACCCCCTACTCGTACTGTCAGACTTAGAACCACGACAGTTGGCGCCCACCGTGGGGCAAGGCGTCTTAGCGACATCTGGTGAGGTTGCAACTTCTTCTCCGACCTCCTTCATCATGGTGTCAGGCGGTGGTTCAGCGTTGGGCCGCGAGATCCGGCTCGGCGCGCTCGTTTTCATCGCCGACGACTCCTCGTGGCTCCAGGAGGGCCCTCTTGGCGTCGAGGCTCTGCCCACCCGGGGGGCTGCGCACTTCCGCGCCAGCGCCTGCGGTGTCCTCCTTCGACAGTCGTCGACTCAATATTCATCGATCCCTACATCGTCCCCCATCCCCGCCGGACGCCGCCGCAAGCGATCCGGTCGCTCACGGCTCCAGCGGTGGGTGAAACACGCGGTGGCCCGTCAAACGGCCACCCCTCAAGTCGCGGCCATCGAGCCCGACGGTTACCTCTACGGGACGGCCGACCAGTCGACCGAGCTCGTGGATTCTGTTTTCGAATGCGGGAGCAGCGATCCCGCAGCGGAAATCCTCATGGTCGATTCGCGCCGCAGCCCACCAGGTTTTCCTCGCGGTGGAGACGGCGGCAGCGGCGGCGGCCGGTCACACGACAACGACGGTTACATTCCTCAACCCCTCACCTCCGAGCAAAGGGCTGAGCTTTGTCGCCGCAACGAAGATGCACTCTTCACTCCCATCGTGGGGGATTCTCCGGAGGCTCTGGCCCTCGAAGCCACACGCTTGGCCACCGTGGCCGAGCGCGCGCGCTTGAAAAATATCCAACGCGCACTCGACGAACAGGCCCGCTGACTGGTCCCCGAGTCCAGTCGACGACCGCGGCAATCGCGCCAGCGCGAGACTCAGGTGTTCCGCACGCCAGTCCAGAACCTCGAAGCCGCGGCTCGCATCGCGGAGTCGATTCAACCTTCTCAGTCGGAGGCTGGGAGAGGCCTTCAGCAGATCCGAGCTTTGCTCCGAACGGCTGAAGAGCAAAACGCGGCTGTTTCTCAGTCGCGCAACAAGATTCACAGCAGACCGGTGGCTGCAAACACCGTATGGTCGGCCCACAGTCCAAGATCGCCCCCGAGGCGTGAGGAACGTGGCCCGTGGCAAGACCGGCATCTGGGTCGGAATGACGAGTAACACGATCGTCAACACAGACATCATGACCGCCGTCGAGTGCCTACGCCTCCTCCGGGAAGCGGATCGTACTCGCCCCGGCGGCACGAGGGCAGGCGCCTGCGCGACGATGAGTGGAGGATTCCCCCAGATCCTCGGAGGCCAGGTTTCAATGCAAGGTCTATCCTTGTGCAAGGACGGGTCGACCGGAACAGGGCATTCAGTGAAGAGCAAGGCAGAGATCAACTGAGTGGCAGCCGAACACCTGTCTTTGGACCCCGAGTGTTTCTGTAGTGCTATCAGAGACGCAGAGATCCCCCCAAACTTCAGGTTAGCGGCGGGGGTAAGCAAGTTCACCGGTGAGTCGAAACCAGACACCTGGCTAGAAGACTACCGAGTGGTTGTACAGATCGGAGGCAGCAATGACGACGTGGCCATGAAGCACCTTCCTCTGATGCTAGGCGGTTCTGCTCGGGCGTGGCTCAATCAGTTGGCCCCCGGGAGTATTTATAGTTGTGAAGAGCTCGCGCGAGTGTTCATTCGGACCTTCGAAGGCACCTGCAAGCGGCCTGCTGGACTCGTAGAGCTTCAGCACCACGCACAGAAGTCGAATGAAACTTTGAGAGATTACATCCAGCGATGGACCACCTTGCATCACACGGTGGAGAATGTGTCTGAGCACCAGGCGGTTTGCGCTTTCAAGGAAGGCGTGCGTAACCGAGAGCTGAATCTGAAGTTTGGTCGAACCGGCGATATGTCCCTGTCGCGGATGATGGAGATTGCCAGTCGGTACGCCAATGGTGAAGTGGCCGATCGGCTCCGCAGCGGCAAGAAACCAGTCGGACAAGATGATCAGAATTCCAATCGGAAGAACAAGCGCAAGGCCGAGCCAGCTGCTCAGGGAGAGGCTGCAGTGGTCAATCAGGGAAAGGGCAAAGGAAAGCCGAAAGGTTCCCGGCCCCCCAAAAAAGTGAAGGATCAAGCTGGGGATGATGTGCTCGACCAGCCGTGCCCCATACACACGAAGAAAGATGAAGAGGGAAACTTGGTATATCCCAAGCACACCACTCGACAGTGTCGGCTCCTGATCCAGAACTTCCAGAAAGATCAGTCGACTGAGAAGGAGAAGGAATCAGAAGAATCCGAAGACAAGGAAGGGGACGGAGGATACCCTCGGATCAACTCCACTTTGGTGATCTTCGCAGACGTCGAGAGCAAAAGTCGACTGAAAATCATCAATAGAGAAGTAAATATGGTTGCCCCGGCGACCCCCACATTTTTGAAATGGTCCAAGACCCCCATCACATTCGATCAGTCTGATCACCCAGCACACATTGCCACCCCCGGGCGGCAGGCACTGGTGGTCGACCCAGTGGTCGAGGGCATGCGTCTGACTAGAGTCCTGATGGATGGGGGCAGTGGCTTGAACATCTTGTATGCAGCAACCCTCCAGGATATGGGCATTCCGATGTCCAAGCTGAGAGAAAGTAACATGAGGTTCCACGGGGTAATCCCCGGGAAGAAAGCCGACTCACTTGGCCAGATCACGCTCGACGTGGTCTTTGGTGAGTCGAAGAATTATTGCAAAGAGAAGCTGATGTTCGAAGTGGTGGACTTCAACAGCGCTTATCACGCCATCCTGGGTAGGCCCGCCTACGCCAGGTTCATGGCTCGACCATGTTACGTTTACCTCAAGATGAAGATGCCAGGACCCAACGGCGTTATAACCGTCACTGGGAATCGTCAGAAAGCGGAAGAGTGCTTCCAGAAAGGCTCGAAGATCGCCGACGAGCAAATGGCAGCAGTAGAGATGGAGGAGTACCAAAAGAGCGTGGATCCGAGTGATCTGCTGAGGGCGAAGAAGCCGGCTTCTGAGGCAGCTTTCCAGTTGGCCGGGGACACAAAACCCGTGCACATCCACCCCACCGACCCCAACGCAACACCGACCCACATTTCCACTACACTCGACAGCAAATACGAAGAAGCGCTCGTCCAGTTCCTCCGTGAGAACTGGGACATCTTCGCATGGAAACCATCATACATGCCGGGTGTACCCAGGGGACTGGCTGAGCACCATTTGCGAGTCGACCCAAAGGTAAAACCTGTGAAGGAACATCTCCGTCGGCCCGCTGCGGAGAAGCGAAAGGCAATTGGCGAGGAAGTGGCTCGGCTCCTGGCAGCTGAGTTTATCCGCGAGATTTACCACTCCGAGTGGCTCGCCAATGTCGTCATGGTCCCCAAGAAGGACAAGTCTCTCCGCATGTGCATCGATTTCAAGCACATCAATCGGGCCTGCCCGAAGGATCATTTTCCTCTTCCCCGCATCGATCAGATAGTCGACTCGACTGCGGGATGTGAACGTTTGTCCTTTCTGGACACGTATTCCAGGTACCATCAGATCCGTCTGTTCGGACCCGACGAAATCATGATAGCCTTCATCACCCCCTTCGGGTGTTTCTGTTATGTCACCATGCCTTTCGGTCTCAAAAATGCCGGCGCTACCTTCATGCGCATGATCCGGAAGTGCTTGATAAAGCAAATCAGTCAGAACGTCGAGGCATACATGGATGACATTGTGGTCAAGTCACGGAAAGGTTCCGACCTGCTGATCGACCTTGCTGAGACATTCGCAAACCTAAGAAGCTATGATATCAAGCTCAATCCATCAAAGTGTACATTTGGAGTTCCTGGCGGCAAGTTGCTCGGTTTTCTCGTTTCCGAACGGGGAATCGACGTCAACCCAGAGAAGGTCGGCGCCATCCTCCGAATGAAACGCCCCGAGCGTATACACGACGTCCAGAAGCTTACTGGTTGCTTGGCCGCATTGAGTCGATTCATTTCTCGTCTTAGTGAGAAGGCACTGCCTCTCTACCGACTCATGAAGAAATCAGACAAGTTCGAGTGGAATTCCGAAGACGAAGAAGAATTTGAAGAGCTCAAAGCCCTGCTGTCGACCCAGCCGGTGCTCGCTGCCCCAGTCAGCGGAGAGCCTCTTTTACTGTACATTGCAGCCACCGAACAAGTTGTCAGTACTGTACTCACGGTCGAGCGGGAAGAAGAGGGCAAGGAATACAAGGTCCAACGCCCGGTCTATTACATATCTGAAGTTTTGACTCCCTCCAAGCAAAGGTATCCACATTACCAAAAGCTTGTGTACGGGATTTACTTGACTGCAAAAAAGGTTGCCCATTACTTTTCGGACCATACAATCTCAGTCGTCAGCGATGCCCCGCTGTCAGAGATCCTGAACAATCGAGACGCAACCGGTCGAGTGGAAAAATGGGCGATTGAACTTCTTCCGTTAGATATCAAGTTTGAAGCGAAGAAAGCCATCAAGTCTCAAGCTATAGCTGATTTTGTGGCCGAGTGGATAGAACAAGAGCTGCCGACTCAAGTTCAGTCGGACCACTGGACTATGTTCTTCGATGGATCCAAGATGCTGAACGGATCCGGCACAGGCGTGGTCCTGGTTTCTCCCAGGGGCGACAAGCTCAGTTACGTCCTTTAGATCCACTTTGACTCGTCGAACAACGAAGCTGAGTACGAAGCACTTTTGTACGGGTTGCGCATGGCCATCTCACTCGGTGTCCGTCGCTTGATGGTTTATGGCGACTCTGACTTAGTGGTGAACCAAGTGATGAAGGAATGGGACGTCAGGAGCCCGACAATGACCAGTTATTGCAGTGCAGTGCGGAAGCTTGAAAAGAAGTTTGAAGGCTTAGAGCTCCATCATGTGCCCAGAGCCAAGAATCAACTGGCCGATGACCTCGCAAAAATTGGGTCGACTCGGAGGCCTATACCCAAGAATGTGTTCCTGGAGCATCTGCACACCCCTTCTGTCAAAGAAGACCCCTTCACGGAAGAGCCCCCACAGCCAGTCAGTGCGTCAGATCCGACTGAAGTCGAAGTACCTGTTGTGGTCGACCTGATCATGTACGTCCTAGTGATTACGCCAGACTGGACTATGCCATATATATCATATCTGCTCAGGCAAGAACTCCCGGAAGATGAGGAGGAAGCACGCCAGATCGTCCGCCGATCCAAGGCGTTCACTATAATTCAGGGTCAGCTCTACAGAGAAAGCGTCACCGGAATCGCTTAGCGCTGCATCGCTCCAGAGGAAGGTCGATTGATCCTGGACGAAATTCACTCGGGAACTTGTGGCCACCATGCTTCCTCTCGGACCATAGTGGCCAAAGCATACCGAGCCGGCTTTTACTGGGCCCGCGCCAACGAGATGGCCAAGGATATCGTGGACAAGTGCGCAGGTTGCCAGTTCTACTCCAACAGTCCCACAAGCCGGCGTCCGCCTTGAAGACCATTCCGCTAGTTTGGCCCTTTGCTGTTTGGGGTTTGGACATGGTCGGCCCCTTCAGAACAGGCAGAAGCGGATTCACCCACCTACTCGTGGCATTCGACAAGTTCACCAAATGGATTGAGGCCAAGCCCATCAAGAACCTCGAGTCGAGCACCGCCATCAGCTTCATCAGGGAATTGATATTCAGATATGGAGTTCCCCACAACATCATCACAGATAATGGCTCCAACTTTGACTCGGATGAATTCAGAGCTTTCTGTGCTTCTCAAGGAACACGAGTGGACTACGCCTCCGTGGCGCATCCGCAGTCAAATGGATAGGCAGAAAGAGCAAATGGTTTGATTCTCCAAGGCCTAAAGCCGCGGCTCATGCGTGATCTTAAGCATGCCGCTGGAGCTTGGGTAACTGAACTACCATCTGTCTTATGGGGTCTGAGGACAACTCCAACCCGGTCGACTGGCCGTACCCCTTTCTTCATGGTCTATGGAGCCGAAGCTGTGTTGCCGAGCGACTTATTGCACAACGCCCCCACAGTGGAACTCTTCTTCGAAGCCGAGGCAGAGCAGGCTCGTCAAGATGAAGTCGACCTTTTGGAAGAAGAAAGAGAGATAGCCTTGATCCGGACAACCATCTATCAACAGGACCTGCGTCGATTCCATGCTCGCAACGTCCGAAGCCGAGCATTCCAGGAAGGAGACCTGGTCCTTCGAGTGCATCAGAAACGTCCACACAAGCTCGCCCCGGCCTGGGAAGGTCCATCCATCATCACCAAGGTACTGCACAACGGAGCATACCACCTGTACAATGTCGCCAAGAAGAAAGACGAACCTCGTTCGTGGAACGCGGACCTGCTCCGCCGCTTCTACGGTTGAGACACTCGACGGTCGAGTTGTAATAACGATTTCACGATTTGTTTCAAAGGCAAGTTAGCAGTGGTCCTTTAATGATTGATGCTTTCTAAAAACGCTTGGATCCTCTAGTGGGTGCTTAGCCGCAAACCTGATTCGCCTAAGTTTCAAACGCTCACTCCGAGTGAAGAGCGACCTTCTCACTCGGGGGCTTAGCTGCGGTCCTCCAAGCTGCGTCATAAGTATAATGTGGCTCTCTCTTTCGAGCTCCGCCACAAATACAACATAGCTTGGAATCGCCTAAGTTACAAACATCCACTCCGAGTGAAGAGCAACCCTCGCGCTCGGGGCTTAGCTGTGACCCCGTGACTCGCCTAAGTTTCAAACGCTCACTCCGAGTGAAGAGCAACCCTCTCACTCGGGGGTTTAGCTGCGGTCCTCCGAGTTGCGTCATAAGTATAATGTGGCTCTGTCTTTCGAGCTCCGCCACAAATACAACGTAGCTTGGAATCGCCTAAGTTACAAACATCCACTCCGAGTGAAGAGCAACCCTCTCACTCGGGGGCTTAGCTGCGACCCCGTGACTCGCCTAAGTTTCAAATGCTCACTCCGAGTGAAGAGCAAGCCTCTCACTCGGGGGCTTAGCTGCGGTCCTCCGAGTTGCGTCGTAAGTATAATGTGGCTCTGTCTTCCGAGCTCCGCCACAAATACAACATAGCTTGGAATCGCCTAAGTTTCAAACATCCACTCCGAGTGAAGAGCAACCCTCTCACTCGGGGGCTTAGCTGCG
>LR738712.1:690738115-690758418 GCA_902687465.1 Secale cereale | reverse complement strand
CGGCCCCAGCCCCCGCGCCTCCGCCGGCCACCCTCGGGGCGAAGCGGCGGCGGGCCGGACTGCCAGCGCCTCCGCCGGCCCCGGCCGCCCCCGCCCCCGCTCCCGCCCCGGCCATCGCCCCGGACGCCGCTTCGGCCCTCAAGAAGAGCCGGCCGAAGGCGGCCTCCCGTGGGCCACGAGGGGCTGCCTCCAAGGCCGCCGGCGAGTCCTCCGCCGTGGCCAAGCCAGACCGTGACGCGGAAGAAGCCCGCTGCCACGCCCGCGGAACCTCCTCCCATCGCGCACGAGGTGTTCGAGGAAATGGCAACCCCATCCTCGTTCATGAACCTCCTCCAAGACGCGGAGGTGGACCTCGGGGCTCCGCCTCTAGAACCCTTTAGGGTTGGTGATGACTTGGAGGAAGATGAGAAGGATGAAGGGGATGACGAGGAGGAGGTGGCCGAGATAGGGGAGGAGGCATTCACCGCCGCTTCCCGCCCACACGTGCGGTCGACAAACTACACCGAGGCGGAATATATCCTCTTGGTTCGTGCTTGGGCAGCTGTGGGGATGGATGCAAACACCGGCACCGACCAAACCGGTAAACGTTATTGGCAAAGGATCGAGGACACATATTGTAGGATCAAGCCGAAGAATAGTGGGTTCATCTCTCGCACTTACCGGTCGCTTCAAGGCCGGTGGGAGTTGATGAAGCCCGCTTGTGCTCGTTGGAGTGCGGCCATGGACCAAGTGAGGGAAGCACCACCTAGTGGAACCGTGGAGAGTGACTATGTGAGTACATATCTTCACTATTTTGATTATGTGTGGCTATTGTTCTTATGTGATTATGTGTGGCTATTGTTCTTATGTGATTATGTGTGGTTGATAGGAGACAATTGCCGGCATGAGGTACAAAGAGATGGCCGCTTCCAAGGGCAAGCCATTCCCATTTAAACATGCTTGGGCAATTCTTCAAACCTTTGACAAGTGGAAGTTGAGGGATCAAGAGACCGCACCCAAGAGGTCGGCAATGCTTAGGATGGATGATAGTGAAGATGAGGATGGGGAGAGGAACTTGGGCAAGCCCGAGGGAACCAAGAAGGGCAAGGTAAGGGTGAAGATGGAAGAAGAGGCATCAAGCCTAAGGGAGAAGATGGAGCAAATGATGAAGGCAAGAGAGGAATTGACAAAGAAGACATTGGAGACGAAGCTTCTTATCACCGAGAAGAAGAAAGAGGTCAAGCTTGCACAAGTGGAAGCAAAGCGTGAAGAAGCAAAGCGCAAGGCCGACTTGGAGGAGAGGATGATCAAGGTGAAAGAGGCAAAGGTATGGAAAGAACTCATGGTGGAAGAGAAGGAGCACATGATGATGTCCAAGAAGGACATGGATCAAGAACAATTGCAATGGTGGAAGGACTACAAGGAGGACATCGCGGAGAGGAAGAGGATATTCCGTGGTGCGTCCTCTACTCTTCGAGGTGACACTCCGATGAGTTGTGGTGGCGATGGCGATGTGGAAGACTCCACCACCGATGGAGGTGCTTGATGGACGTGGAAGTGGTCTAGGAAATGGCGCCAAGTGTAATTTTTTGGTGATGGTGCCGAGTAGATGGGGAAGATGATGATTGTGTGATGTAAAAACTATTAAACCATGCATCAATGATCTTTATTTCCGTGTTTGTTTGGAGGTTTATTGTGTTTTTCTAGTGAAAATTATGCAATGACAAATGACAGGTTTAAGGGTTGGGGTTGGGGCAAAGAGTAGAACCCTCAAACCCAACCCGTATAACGGAACCCTGTTTTTCAACCATTAAAAGTGTCAAAATTGGGCAATTCTCAACCCTCAAAACTGGTTTTATATTTAAGGATTTGAGGGTTCTACTAGAGATGCTCTTACTTCCTCCGAGAAGGGCCTGAACTCGTAAAACACCTTGTGTAAAACTCCACCATAGCTAGGGCCTTGCCTCCTCATTCGTACCCCCTACTCGTACTGTCAGACTTAGAACCACGACATTCACTCCGTAAAAAAGACAAATTTCAGTGCTCCTAAATATCGTTCGATGATACATTTTTTGTCTTTTTTGCATACTCTAAAGAAAAAAGTTGCTTTTTTGCAAAACATTTTGCGCATCCATAGAATGTGAAGATGTATGCGTGAATTTATTTTTTCCAGATCTTTTTGGCATTTAGGAATGAGTTTTTCCTATGTGGGTTCATGTACCCATGAGATCATCCATATACTTTCCCATCAGGTAGCTTATTCTTTCCCTAAACCCGATGTACATTAGCTGCGAACCAACATGTGGTTGGATAGTTAAGAGGACAGTGGTATTCCCAGCCCACCATTGTTTAAGTTCTTGCATTCGCATTTTTCTAAATTTATTTAACGATTTACGGCGATGCACGTTCCGTGGGTCGAGACGTTCATGTCAACTATAAACTCTTATAGTCACTTCGTCAATCTCATGATGATATGCCGGCTCAGTCTTTTGAAGATACTCATAAAGATAGGGTGTGTGTTCATAGAGATGAGTATATGCGCGTATATATGAACGTTTGCATTCGTACTATGTTAAAAAAATCTAACATAGATTAGTTACATGTAACTTTTTTTACTTCAAAAATAAATAAATAAGTGACACATAACCTATGAAATATTGGACACATGTAATTGGATAGTTGACCCAAACGACAAACAGTACCACAACTCAAACACTAACAGACGTGGTCCATTTGACCCTCCCAGCCGGAGGGCTCACAGCTCTCACGTTCGAGGGAGCTTAGATACTCGAACATCTATCTTGGTTAAAAAGTTTTTCGAGTGAATTCAGTCCTTTATTTAAAGTTTAAACCAAAAAAGGGAGGGAGTACTTACTTATTTCGCTTTCACAGCACAAAGCTCCAGGGAGGCGGGCGTTGAACCGGCACTTGGCTAGTTGACCGAGCGGCCGCGTTGCGCATCTCCACCTCCACCCATTCCTCGGCGACTCTCCCGGCGATGGGTTTCAGCGTCGGGGAGACGCTCGCGTCGGCGGTGGTGAAGGAGGCGGTGAACATGATCCGCGTCGCGGCCGAGCGCGAGGCGGGCCTGCTCTGGAGCTTCAAGGACGACCTGGGGGCCATGGGGGACACGCTGGAGACCATCAACGCGGCGCTCAGGGACGCGGACGCGGCCCGGGGCCCGGCGCCGGCGAGGACGGACGAGAGGACGCGCCTGCTTCTCGGGCGCCTCAAGGCGGCGGCGCAAGACATCGAGGACCTGCTAGAGGAGTTCGCGGACGCCGGCGCCCGGGGCCGCCGCATCAACTGGCTCCGCGAGGTTCGTGTTTTTCGCATTCGCTGATTTGGCGCACCGGAAATTGACATGTGTGCATCACTAGCTCTGAAGCTGCAGTTTCCAAAGCATGTATTTTTTTTAGCAAAACGTCGTTTTTCCCTGATTTTTGGAGTGATGCGGTGATGGTGGATTGTTGTTCAGAATAATTATAAGTCACTAACTGTAATTTACACGAATGTTTCTCTGTATCTTCATATTACTGCAAACCTGTAACCTGCCTCTCATAGTTTGCATTATAGGCTGGACAGTATGTTTAGGGATGTAAGTGGCATATAAATGGTGTCCGCAAGTCCAGTTTAGTTGGCTTTTCCTAGCTCCATAGTTCATTTTTCCAGAAAAAAAAACATTTGAACTGTTTGATTATATAGTGGGTTTAAACGGGATTAAATGGGACCCGATTGACATCCCTAAGTATGTTCCATACTTCCATTTCACCATCTTTTTAACTTCTGCCAACAGGGGTCTCGCTGCTGCTACAATATATCTCTGTCGCGCAGTATCTTGGCTCACAAAATGAAGAGGATGAGGGAAAGATTAGGTAGAATTCAAGCATATGCAGGGCTTGCTAGATCCCATGGTGGCACGAGTAGCAATCTCCATGATCAGGATGATGATATCAGCCGAAGAGAAACATGGTCAGATTTCAGAGAATATATCGTGGGGAGAGAGGAGGACAAAGCGGCAGTAGTGAGTGCTTTGCTCAGCCACACTGAGAAAGAGCTCTCTGTTGTTTCGATTCATGGCTTTGGCGGTTTAGGGAAGACAACACTTGCCCGGATGGCCTTCAATGCTGAGCCTGTGATTCGAGCCTTCAATTGTAGGGTCTGGGTCCATGTCTCTATGAAATATGATTTGGAAAAAATTGTGAAGTCAATACTTTCGAAAGTCAAAGCAAATTGTTCTGGTGACTTGGATGACTTGAAGACACAACTGAAAGAATTGCTCAAGGACAAGACTTTCTTGATCGTTCTGGATGACATTTGGGAGGAAGACCCGCATGAACTGGCGAAGTTAATGGATTTTCTGAATGTTGGTGCAAAAGGAAGCATGGTCTTAGTTACCACACGATATGAGAAAATCGCTATGAACATGGACCCTGTCCTATGCCACAGGCTGGAGAGTTTATCTGATGAAGAATGTTGGGATCTTTTTAAGGAAACGGCCTTCGTCTCTGAAGCCAAAGAAGCAAGACTGCAACACATCGGCAGAGATATAGTAAAGAAGTGCAAAGGCGTTCCTCTAGCTGTGAGATCGATTGCATTCATGCTAAAATTGAAGGAAGGGGTTGATGAGTGGGAAGATATCAGGGATAGTCACCTCTGGGAATTGGAGGAAAAACAAGATATATCTTTTGAGAGTGCCCTACCATCATTGAAGTTAAGCTTTCAACATATGTCTGCCACCTTGAAATTATGCTTTGTGTATTGCTCTGTCTTCCCAAAAGGCAGTTACATTGATAAGGACTTGCTGATCCAACAATGGATTGCACTTGGAATTATTCGGCTTAATGAGTCCTTCCATCCTGAAAGGCGCGGTGAGGAGTATGTTAAACAACTTTTGGGGATGTCCTTCCTTCAGATTTCAACTACACAAACACCTGTGAGTCACCCTGTACGCTCTTATAAATATTTTCTCAAGTTTAGTTTCATTCTGTTCCCTATCAAATACCAGATAGTCACATACCATAATCCAGTTCCGAATTTATGGAAGCAGAAGAACCAATATGTGAATTCAATATGCAATCATAGGTGTAGATGTCATCCAAGTGTTGTGATTATTTATGAATATGCATCACTTGCAGCTACAGAACATTATAGTATGTGGACTTGAAAATACGAGTGTATGCCGTGGGTGTTATCCAAGCCAGCTCATCATACTTTTGTGTTGGATTGTTCTGTTGTTTTTGTCTTTAAAAGTGGAATTGCTTAGCATTTGGCTGACACATGGTGTTTGTTTGTAACATTTTTCTTCCAGATTACCAGGAAATGTATTGAAGCACCAAATGTATTCCGTTTGCATGACCTAGTATATGACTTGGCAAGATCGCTCGCGATGGTGGACCTACTTTTCCTTGACACTGAGAGTAACCTTAAAGTTAGTTCCACACACAGTGATTGCCGTTATGCAGTGCTCACCAATTGCAATCCAACAACTCTCCCTAACAACATGATGAGAAAACTGAGGGCTGTCCATGTTAACGAATGGAATCAAGAAAAGATCCCTAATAAAATATTTGCTACTAAATTCTTGAGAGTCTTGAATTTAAGTGGATGTTCTCTTTTGGTGCTGCCAAGTTGCATCAAACAGTTGAAGCTACTGAGGTACCTTGATGCTTCAGGAATGCAAGATAAAACGCTTAATCACTTGAGCAGTCTGCAGAATTTACAGGCATTAAAGCTCTCGGGTAGCTTGATTGGGGCACTTCCACATGACATGGGTTCTCTTGAGAAGCTGCGTTACTTAAATCTGAGTGGCTGTTCTAATCTTTTGGTACTGCCAGAATCATTATGTAGTCTTGGAAACTTGCAGTATCTAGACATGTCAAACTGCTCTGCAATTAAGGAGTTGCCTCCACATTTTGGCAATCTTTTCAGCCTGTCTACTCTGGATTTATCATCTTGTTGCGACTTAACAAAGCTTCCAGAGAGTCTTGGTAGCCTTCAAAAGCTTCGTGTTATAGATCTTTCTAACTGTTGGAAACTTGATGCATTGTCTGATTCTTTTGCTAAACTTGATCATTTGAAGGGTCTAAATTTGTCATGTTGTTATGAACTCAAAGAGCTACCAGAACTATTTGGCAATCTTGAGACTCTGGATCTGTCAGATTGTCACAAGCTTCAGAAATTGCCTGAATCTATTTCTGGACTTCAAAATTTGAAGGTACTAATTCTATCTGACTGCTGGGAACTAACTGTACTTCCAGAGTCATTCGGGAATCTCAAACAACTCCAGTATCTAGACCTGTCAAGTTCTCAGATTGCTGCATTGCCTGAATCTGTTAGTGAACTTGTCAATTTAGAGTATATGAATATATCATGGTGCACGGATCTTCATAAGTTACCTGGTAACTATGGCAATTTAGTCAAACTTGAAGAGCTGAACATGTCATACATTGGCAATGGTAATGTCAACATTCCGAAGGGAATAGCTGAAATGTCTAATCTCAAAATTCTGTTGGCGGATGGCCTTATCAATTGGTCATGGGAAAATGAAGAAGATATCGTGTTCTTTAATGCTTTAAGTAGCTCCAGGTCTAGTTTTTTCTTTACTGGGGAGAATAAACCAATTGATTTAAGCATAAAGGATAATACTCTTCAAGTTGGAGATCTTGGGCGTGTGCGGAATCTTGCGGAAGTTGAGGAACTGCAATTATGGAAAAGGCGGCAGCTGCACTCACTGATGGTCTCGGGGCATGGTTATGGGACTGGTACAGAACTAGCACAAGAACTTGTGCCTCAAGAGGCCGTGCTTGAGAAATTGCAACCTCCAAGGACACTAGAGCGGTTTGAATTGTTGGGCTGTACTATTTCTACATTTCCTAGTTGGATGACAGACATTGCATCTTTCCTCCCAAACCTTGCTCACCTTGAACTACGCCATCTGGAAACATGTGGCTACCTTCCACCTCTTGGACAACTTCCTAAGCTACATATGTTGGTGATATCTGACATGCCTCATATCAAGGAAGTCAATCAAGAATTCTCAGGGGGTGCTAGACCATTTCAGAAGTTAAGAAACATTGTGATAGAGAATATGCCAAACCTGGAAAAATGGCACACAGATGCTACTGTAAGTGGCAATGATGTGGAATTCATGTTCCCAGTTCTTCATCATGTGAAGATACAAAAATGTCCAAAGTTGAGATTTCAGCCGTTCCTTCCTCGATCTGTGTCATGGGAAATTTATAGAAGTAATCTAGTTCTATCGTCAGGAGTTCAACCAAATGGCCATTTGTATTACATGCCAACAATAAGGATGCTGATCGATTCCTGCACATTATCTTCTGATGGTTTGATGGGGTTGCAGTCTCTTACCTCCCTCAAGTTCCTCGGTGTGCGCCACTGCATAGGTCTGGATAACTGGAGAGATAGCATTGACATGCTAACCTCACTGAAGAGTTTAGATATAGCAATGAGCAATGTTCCTGAATGCTTGGGAGGCGTCACTTCACTGGAGTGTCTGAAAATCCATAACTGCCCAGTAAATTATAACACTCTAGAGCAAGTACTACATCTTACTGCATTGGTGGACCTGTCAATTTGTTGCAGCCAGCCGACTAAATTAGTAAATGAACAAGAGGTAAGAAGCATAACCAACAAGATACGTTTTTTTTTTTTTTTTTTTTACTTTGACACGCTTCACTCTTCACAAAATGATACAGATCAGTACAGTAATCACGTATATTTCATGTAGGGTGTTGCGTGCTGTGATATAACATTGTAATCTGTCAATTGTAGACCCATGAATTGAAAAAGATAATTTTGT
This sequence comes from Secale cereale, assembly GCA_902687465.1. NCBI lineage: Eukaryota > Viridiplantae > Streptophyta > Magnoliopsida > Poales > Poaceae > Secale > Secale cereale. Next base: position 690,750,617 of record LR738712.1, on the reverse strand, counting down.
GTGCCAACAATATGCAGTTTGTGGTGGAACCAAGCTTCAAGTAGAATTCAGAATGGCAAAAAGAACACAAATGGACAATAAACCTAAAAAAATGTAGGAAAAGAATCATAGTTTCTGATAGTTTGGCATCTTCGTTTTACAGGTCAATTGGTTGATGAATATGCCATCATGTCTCAAGAATCTTGTAAATCTTGAGCTTGCCAATTTCATTGGCTGCGACCAACTTCCTCCCCTTGGCTGTCTAGAAAAGCTGCGTTCATTGACACTACGACAGATGCCTGATCTCAAGACAGTGCATCAGGATATTTCTGGGGGCAGCAATTGTTTGCCGATGCTACAAACCCTCAAGATAGGGAGCATGCCTAATCTTGAAAGGTGGACTACCGCGCATGCTACTGCAGCACATGCTACTCATGTGAGGATCTTCCCTGATCTTCAACTACTCAAGGTTTTTGACTGTCCAAAGCTTAAGTTTGTGCCATTTCTTCCAGTCTGCTCAAAGTGCATTATCAGTGTGACTAGTGAAGTAATAGTGCCAGAGCACCATGATGATCCTCCCTGGGACATGCCCACATCAGAACTATTCTGCTTCTATTTACATGGTAGATGCACAGGACTCCAATACTTCAAATTCCTGAGATTACTATCAGTTTATGGCTGCACAAATATGAGCAGTTGGCAAGAAAGCATCCTCCTCCTTACCTCCCTTCAGAAACTGGAGTTGCATGAGAGTGACATGCCTGGATGGTTGTGTAAACTCTCCTCACTGCGTGAACTTCACATCATAAATAGCAAACCACCGCTCAACCTATCCCAGTTTGTTTATGATCGTCACCAGATTGCCTTAAGAATCGAGGATTGCCAGGGGACGCTCAAGCAGGTGCCTTCTGTAGTGATTTTGGACATGGTACGACACATCACTTCTGTGGAAATAATTGGTGTAAGTTCTGTCCAGCACCTCAAATATACGAGCATACCATTTTTTAATGTTTTTTGATACAAAAGTTATGCAATTACTTTCTTACTAATTCCTAGCCGATGTCAAGGTAACTGTGCAAGATCCATTTCTGAATTATACTTTTCACGTATGCTATTACTTGACCCCCATCCAGAAGTGTGATGTGCTTCTTTTTATGCGCAAGATGCTATCGAAACAATGATTCTGTAACACCATACTAGTAACTAGAATTCCAAATCATCCTCTCCTTTTGGGTAACATTCATGTAATCAAACCATTTTTCCTTAAAAAGATGTGTTTAAATATTGTGTAGCGCAGTCAAACAGTGACTTCAAGATTTTGGGATAATCTTATTCCATTCAGTGACATGACAAGATGGTCACTTCCATCCCTCGTCTTGTTCTAATGCTCTAGCATTTTGATGTCAGTGTGAGCCAATAAAGCATGCAGAGTGGCGAAATGGTGAACTGTTCAAGTGCAAACTTCGAAAATCCAGTGAGGTCAGTATGGCTTGATTGATCTACTTAAATGCTTTGGCTCATGTGGACATCAGATTAACCTTGTCGTTCAAATAGAAGATGTCATTCTAATTTATTGCGCAAGAAACCATGAACATAACATATTTAAAGCACCCATTTACCCTCACTCATAACATTCATCATGTTACTCATTTCTCTTGGTGTAGTATTCATTACGATTATTCTAGTCCCGTAAGCAAACATGGAAGCACTCTAATGGATACTGAAGGACATGGATATCTCATGAAATGACGGTGCAAAGTCACCTTGGAATCATAGAATGTCATGTACCCGAAGTCAATTCTTTGAAGCTAGTTTGACAATATACTAGAGAATGGAGGCAGCACATGGTAGGGCTTTAGGGGGTGTTTGGTTAGGTTGAAGGTGGCTTTTATCTTATAAAAAAAAACCAAAAGAAACATGTTTTTGTAACCTGTTTATGTTCTTTTGACTTTGGCTTTTGGCTTATACTACTAGCTGTATGCTTTGGAAGAAGCTTGTATTTCAGAAGGGTTTTTTTGGGAGAAGAAGAAACTTCTTCAACCCTAAGGCACGGCCATGCATAACTTAGAAATCACACGTGGAAGGGATGGGCAATTATCTAATATCTAATCAGTTTGCCAAACTACCTACAATTTTCCCACAACAGAGAGCCCAGAGCATTTTTTTTTTTTTTGCAACAGACAGTCCACAGCCCAACCAAACACGCCCCCCTTATACTTGTGTCCCATACGAGACTGCACAGTTTTCTTATTTACATGATAAGCTGATATTACCATGCTACAAAGAGTCACAAACTTAACAAAGTGGACTGAAGATTTTCACTTTGCTGTTGCAGTGGTACATGCCGCATGCAGATGCTGGGTCACTGCCGACCATCCTTGGCACATGGCAAGAGGTGCAAGCAGAAAACGCGAACCTCGATGCTTTATCTGTTTGAAGTATCTTGTGGCATGGTCTCTCAGAATTCAGCATTTCTGTCCCACTGAAAACTCTACGGTCAATACTGCAGGAACCGACGGAGTTCCTCTCTGGTGATACAGCCAACCCTGACCAACCAGGCCCTTCAGGAACCAAGTGAACGATGATGATGATGATGATGCGAATAAGGAGATGGCGGCAGTGCAGACCTCCCTCCTCCGGATGCTTCTTCCTCAGTGAAATACATGGATTTCTCATTTCTGTTGTGTGCTGCAAACACAGCACCCAGCTGCAAAACGTACTCCGTGCTATCCGTATTGTTGCTTCGTGTTAATTTGAAGCCAGTGCATCCCCGGTGTTTCGAATCACCGCATAGGCAATATGTTCATGCAAGTCAGGTGTGCGAAAGTTGTACTGTATATGGTTAACTGGTTTGGTTGTGTTGCTGCTCAGAAGAACGAAAACTTCTTTGGTTGTGTTCAAACTATATGGCGATTTTCATTCGAACAACCCTATTTAGTCAGACGGATTTACGGATTGAAGGGTCCATTACTGGAGCCAGCAGTACTGTGAGGGTACATTCATTGTATTGGTAATATGACGTGCCATGTCACAATATGAAAATGTTGTTGACAATTTCGTGTGTATGGGTTATCTTGTAGCTACTGGTCTGACCTGTACCAATTTGTAACTCCAATTTTCTCTTCTTCTCTTATTTACTCTGCGAGAATAGTTGAATTCGTCTTCTAAGCGACTATACATTTCAGACGCCGGGGGACACAACCTGAAAATAAAGCGAATTTTTTTTTCATTTTTTGCTGAAGGACTGAAACTTTCAGCAGAAAAACGACACTCAAGTGCTCAACTCACTGCAAGAAGCACATTACAGAGTAAATTGTGTTGGTCGGGAATAAAGTTTAAAGGCTGTGGGGTGCTTTACCCTACAGTAACAGGTCAAAAAAAAACACATTACAGATGCTTCATCTATCTAAGAGAAAATGCAGCTAGCAACTTTGAAGTAGCGGCCATTGTCAACACATTACAGACTGATGTCACAGCATCATTGTTCAAACAGTTTCAGAGTTGTAGAACCGAGTTGCCAACGCAAATAGGGTTCCTACTGTCAGGAGAACAAACCAAGTTTAGCTTCTGGCAGAAACAAAACAACTGCTGGGTTTTCCTGAACCCATATCTCAACGGAAGGAACCGGGTTCTATGTCATCGTGTCCGAGGCGGCGACACTTCTGGAGAAGTGGATAGTAAGGCGACTTGTAGGGGTATCTCTCTACTCTGCATCGACATCCGCGTACCGCAGCCCCGCGTGAACTGAATTGGCAGAAAAGTAGTTAAGCAGTTAGGCATCATGTGTCACAGGTGCTGCAACAAGTTTAAATATGAAGATAAGAAAGAAAGCAGGTGTACAGAACCTCAAAACAATGTAATGCGTTACTCGAAACAGTTACAGTAGGCTAGAGAACAGAAATCATCATCTTCTCTGTAAATCTGAACACCTACTGATTTGATTCAAGAAATTTTACTGATGTCTATAATCCTACAGCAGTTTAGATTAGCAGCAAAAGTTTCAGCAAACTGTTTTCCAAGCACGGGCAGATTAGCACTCAACGGATACCAAAGCCAAAACATCCGGACAAGTTCAAACTAGTGCAAGACATTATCTTCTCTGTGAAACAGTTACAGTAGGCTGAAAAACAGAGATCATTATCTTCTCTGTGAAACTGAACTAGGCAGACCGAACTGATTTGGGTTTCAAGTTCAGGAGTTTTCCACTAGCGGCATCAAAATGGATTGAAGAACTGTATCATCTGAATCAAAGAACTGTGGCATCAAAGCCAATGGTTTCCATATCAAGGTTCAGTGTGGATTTTACATTATGAAATGATTTTCACCCCAACAAACTAGCTTCAAAAAACCTTCTAGCATAATGTCGTGCCTGTTGAACACCTACTGATTTGACTCAGCAACTTTTACTGAAATGTTGTGCGTGTTTAACACCTATAAACCTAAACCTATGATTTTCACCTACAGACCTATGATTTTCACCTTATGACAAGGTTTTTCACCCCAACAAACTAGCTTCAGACAATCCTACAGCAGTTCAGTTTCCTAACTGAAACAGAGTAGCTGCAAAAGTTTCAGCAAACAAACTGTTTTTCAGATTCGATTCGAACACTGTTTACCAAGTTCAAGACTACTGCAAATAAGAGTTTCTTGCCAAAGGAGAAGAGTTAGGAAGTGGAGGGGCTCTTACGAGGCGTCCCGGCGACGACGATGACGACGTGGAGGCTCCTGCGGTTGTTGGGCAGGTCGACGAGGAGTGGGAAAAGCCGGCCATCACGTGTGGGGAGGCACATGACGAGGTCGCCGACGCCCAAGACTTGGACGGCGTTGAGCAGCCTGGCCAGCTCCTTCCTCAGGCGGAACACGGATCTCCCCCTGAACGTGTGCCAGCCGCTGGTGATGAGGTCCCCGTGGTTGTCCGTCCACACGTATACGATCTGCCGCGACGGCAGCACGGCGGTGGGCAGGGTGAGCTGCAGTTGAGCCCCAACATCGTCAGGAGATCAAAATCATCGAATACGAATTTGAGATGCGGAAGCCAAAGAAAGCGCAAATTTGGCAAGAACAGAACCCAGCTCGCGCAAATTCGACCGGGAAGAAGAATCAAGAAGCGGGCATGGCGGACTCACCCCAGTCGAGCGTGGAAGGGGAGGCATGACCTCCCTGGCGGGGATGGGCTCCACGACCCAGTGCATCATCGTGCTCGCGCCGTTGATGTGGCCGATGCTGGCGCCGTTGTTCCAGGGGAGGTACTTCCCGTTGGCGCGGAGGCAGCCGAGGTTGAAGTGCTGGAGCAGGACGTAGTCCCCGGACCCCGTCCGGTTGGCCGTCCAGCAGACCGCGTCCGCCTCAGTATGGTCGTAGCTGCGCAGCTCGACGCGGAACCCACGGAGCCCTACCGGCGACGGCCCGTCCGTGGCGGCGAGGTACAGGCCGTAGGCGGCGCTGTGGAGGAGCAGGTACGGCGCCTGCGCGCGGGGGGGATGGTACAAGTGCACCGCCCACGCCGCGTTCATCGACGCCCGGCGGTGGTGGAGGGAGGCGCCATGCCCGTCCTCGTCGGCGTGCAGGTACGTGCCGAGCTCGCGGTTCCGCAGCCGCACGTGGTGGCCGTGGTGGAACTGCTCCATGGGTCGCTTGAGCTCGACCGCTGCAGAGGAGAGGAGGTGGAGACGGAGGGTGGGTTCTTGGTTTCTTGGCGCTCCGGCGACGGGGAGCGAAAGCTGTTGGTTGCGACGGTTATGTTTGGGCGCCAAGGCGGAGTATTTCAAGCTGTGCCTGAGGCCGTCCCCGTGCTCAGCTTTCGACACAGGTGGGCTTGTGGGCCGTGGCCTCCGAAACGTAACATTTATCTGTTTCTCAGTTAAGCTAAATATAAACCCCGTTTCTAATAAAAAAGAAAACACTGCCGTCAGACACTAGTTGATGAACGCTTTTTCGGGAGCCTCACAACGAAGCGCCACTTGACACGCTCCCAGCCATCCACCACGTGTCGCGCTCCCTTCATTTTTTTTATTTTTTCCGCACACGTTTTCGGCTCTTTAAACTGTTTTTTTTTTACGTTTTGGTTTTTCATCGGTCTTCTTAGCTTTTGGATCAAAACAAAATTCAGGATTTTTTCACGAAAAACAAGTTTTTTTCCTTTCGCGAGAGGCACGTTTTTGCTTTCGTGAGAGGTACGATCATGATTCTCGGAAACGAAAAAAAATGTATTTTTTGTTTATTTTTTTCATCGCGAGAGGCACGACCATGATCTCGGAAACGAAAAAATACGTTTTCTATTTTTTTTTCATCCGCCAGAGGCACAGTTTTGCTTCTGCGAGAGGCACGCTTTTGCTTTCGCGAGAAGCACGACCGTGACTCTCGGAAACGAAAAAAATGTGTTTTTGTTTTTTTTCTTCCGCTAGAGGCACGACCGTGACTCTTGGAAACGAAAAAAATACGTTTTGTTTTTTTCTTCCGCTAGAGGCACGGTTTTGCTTCCGCGAGAGGCACGGTTTGCTTTCGCGAGAGGCACGACTGTGACTCTCGGAAACGAAAAAAATACGTTTGTTTTTTTTCTTCTGCTAGAGGCACGATTTTGCTTTCGCCGTGCCTTTCGGAAACGAAAGAACGTGTTTTCTATTTTTTTTTTCGCGAGTGGCACGGTTTTGTTCCCGCGAGAGGCATGATTGTGATTTCATCAGAGGCACGGCCGTGCCTTCTCAAAAACGGAAAAAGCACGTTTTCTATTTTTTTTCCTTTCGCGAGAGGCTCGGTTTTGCTTCCGCAAGAGGCACGGTTCTGATTTCACGAGAGGCACGGTCGTGCTTCTTTCGAAAAGGGAAAAAAATTGTGCTCCCGCTTCAGTTTTTTCATGAAAAAAAGTTTGTCAAAACCTATAAACCTGCGATCATGTTTTGAAGATCTCGGCAAGGAATCCAACAATGGAAATGATTCGAGATTTGAACGCACGCTTTAAGAGATAAAACGTTTCGAATAAACGGATCTACGAAAACGGGAAAACTATCAGGTTGCAACAAGTGGCACACGGGCAACACGTCACTTGTCACAATCTTGAAAGGTGGGAGTGATCTTTGCCAGGAGTTCTCCTTAATTAATGATTTCGAATTGTTGTGGACCAAACACGCACCCCCGCCCTCTCGCTATGTGATTTGGGCCGGTCCAAATAACATAGATCACTTTTCTGATTTTTGAAAAGTTCTAGAATCTTGTTTCCATTTTTTATTTTGAAAAGTTCTAGAACCTTTCCAGACCAGGTTTTTCCTTTTCTTTTTTTTTCCTTTTTTTTCATGCTCTTTTTTAATTTTTCTGTTTTCTTTTATTTTTTCATTATTTGAACAATTTTCAAATTTGTGAACATTTTTGAAAATCATGAGTTATTCCATCAAATTCAGAAATTGTTCATTGAATTTAAAAAAATGTTAATCAATTTTTTTTGAACAATCACCCGTGCGGTGGCAGCTATACAATGGCGTTGATGAAATGTTCGGGGAGGCAGATGGCGATGTATTGTTTCCACTACAGGAGGAGGAGGTCGTTGGCTGAGTAAAGAGCGCGGTGGTTCTTGACCAACGGGAACTTAACATGGAGTAAGGTCCCTGTGTCAAGGACGAGGAAGCATATGTATCCACGTACTTATCTTTTAGTGGCCAGCGTGGAGACCATGGCCTCGTAGGCATCATCATCTACATTATTCTTCATCTGTGGTGGTTGCTGTTTTGATGCGCTGGTCCTATGAGACCTTAGCACGACAACTTCCCGACTGTTTACTACAACAAGTTGTGTCTGAATCCGGCGATGGAGGGACAACGACGGCAGCACGCCTTCGGCTCGCTTCAGTGTCGATAGTTGTCACTAGGTAGTCTACGGATCTGGATGTAATTTTTATTATTTCTGCTATTCGTGTACTGCCATGATTGAAGATTAATAGATCGAAAATTTTCTCGCAAAGAAAAACATGTGTGTAAGCCAGGGTCGGTGATGTCATGACCGCATGGGCAAATAGTGATGTATTGCCAATTCTTACAAACAGTTTGGAGGTGGACGTTGTCCCTCTTTAGGTCAACTCCACTACGCGACCCCATCCTGTCCGGCTCCGTCCGTTTGGGGTAAAACGGTTTTTGGGGTAAAACGGACAAACTGGACGGCCCAGCGCGCGGGAGCAAACGGACTTCTGTCCGTTTTGTGTCCGCTTTCGACCCATCCCGGCCCAAGTTTGCGCCGCTTTTGGGGTGAAACGAACACCACGCGGACGCGCGGGCTGTCTGCGCGTGTCCTCCCCTGGCCAGCTCGTCGGTGGTACAGGGCGGGCCTTTTTCTATTCGTCCCCCCTCCCTCCGGCCGCACCCCCTCCACTCTTCCCCCACTCCTCCCCTCGCTGCCGTCGCCGCCGCCGCTGCCATTGCAGCCGTGCAGTTCGGACGCGCGCTCGCCCAGGCCCTTCCCCTCGGCGCCGCCGAGCTACCCAACCACGGCCACCTGGTTTGCGCACCCGCCGGCCGGATTTGGGGCGGATCCGGTCGGTCTTGAGCTCGCCCGGCTATGTGAGGCCGGGCCGTGCCATGGACTGACCGGGCACCTCGCCGGAAGGCCCTGGCAGGGCCGCAAGGCCACATGCAGGCAGTGGCTCCTCCTCTAGCCGCTCGGATCTACACCGTCGGTGGTCCGCCGACAGATACACAAATGGCGGCCGGCCGAGCTCGGTGCTAGCCCAAAAGCTCGTCGGCGCACCATTGCCACTCATTAAGTGCGACGACTGCCCAAAGAAGGTCGTGTGCCGCGCGTCTGCAACGCCGGAACATCCTGGATGGGTGTTCATCAAGTGGTTAAACGATGGGGTATGTGCTATTTGTTAGCTTTGGTTTTGCTCCCGGATTTGATAACTTGTGCTAACTTGCAATTTTATTGTGTAGCATGGATGCAAGTTTTGGTATTGGGAAGAAGAGTACATCGATCTATTAATTGCGCGCAATTTAATAGATGTTCGTGCACTTTTAGCTAGAATAGAAGCTGTAGATGAGACTAGGTGTGAGGAAGCAACCTCTACTTCTGGCTTGAAGAAGAAAGGAGGGTGCAACATCGAGCCGTGTGAGGAAGCAACCTCTACTTATGGCTTGAAGAAGAAAGGAGGGTGCAACATTGAGCCTCCTCCACAGATGAACAAGGAGTGCATCGAGAAGGCCCTAACCCAACTCAACGGAAGAGTTATGGAAGTTGGGTACCTTCTAAAATGTATTCTTATAGTTTTTATTTTCTTTGGCCTTGATATACTAGTCAAAATGTGATGATGTATTGTCATGTACCAAAAATGAATGATAATAAAGAGTTAAGGACTTGCAAAGAAAAATGCACGCGGACAGGATGCGGCCGGGATGCGTCCGCGCGCTGGACGCACGGCCACCACATCCCAGGACACGCCCGGACACGACCCCAAATTCTTACCCAAACGAACAGAATCCGGACAAAACGGACGTTCTTTTGGGATCGCGCGGTGAAGTTGGCCACCAACTGAAGCATGAAGCATGCCAGGATACCAGGAGAAGAAAACTCACACCCATGGAAAGTTGTAAGCGGGCGCCAAGTCTGAGCATCTAAGGTTACCACAATCATCGCATTAGGCATCATTGTGTTCCCGTGAAGCATATTTGGTTCACCAACTGTTGTAGCCTCACATTCAACTTCATCAAAAAAAAAAATCACGCCTAATGGAGACACGATGAGCATACCATAAATTAGAGAAAGAAAAAGAATATTGAAATTAAGTATTATTTGGTATAAAATATTTTTTTTGAGGTTAGTATAAAATAATTTCTTAGTACCACAATTAAGATAAATTATATGTGATAAATTACATCATATCTTTTGTCTCATTGGAAGTACAATAAATTTTACGAAAGGACTATTGTTCAAATTCACGATTGACGAATGATGCTACTCACATCTAATTAAAGATGGCAATTTATTCTTCATTCGATGGATGGTCATTGTAAATGTAGTCTCCAATTCTCCCAACAAGGTATGATTTTTTCGACAGAAAGACTGTAAGAGAACCACATACAGTATAATTGATGCAACAAATCCAAATTGCAAGTACTGTGCCTTGAACTTGGGTGAGTGGGAAGGCATCAGCCACAACAAGGTATGATGCTCCACACACCTCTTTGTCTTTTTAGAAGAAAGAATGTTGGAACCTCTGATGAAAATATATATATATATATATATATATATATATATATATATATATATATATATATAAAATTTCTGTTCCGTAATCATTGTTGAAGTCTAAGTTTAGTCCTCAACTCTACATCTAGTATTATAGGCTCCTCGAGAAAGCCCATCTAATTTTGTGTGAAATCTAGAACATCAATGATTTTATCGAGGACAACAGAGTAAGTAGGAAACTAGAGAGCTATGAGAGCAAACCATTTTTAAGCTTTGCTTTTGGAAAAACTCATGTCTTATTTCAAGTTTTCATGATTTAAAAAAAGCTAAATGGACTTAACTTCGCTACAACTTTTCATAGCTTCTAGTCGAGCCCTTGATAAATGGCATAGCCCGCTATTTGAAACTTTGATATTACGAGGAGGTCAAAAGGACATCCTACTAGTGTGAGAATGTTTTCGAGTCTTCAACTACACAAGGTGTATATGACTGTCTGAAGATAAAGTTCGTGATATTTCTTCCAGTCTACTCAAAGTGTATTATAAATGCGAACAATGAAGTACTAACACCGGAGCACCAAAAAATACTCATAGGAAATACCTACATAATTAGCATGCCCCTTTTTACATGATTTTCTTATCATCGATTTTTTTGGACCTCAATAAGTCCCGAACCTGGATTTAGGCATGCTAATCTGAACTCTTTTCATGTCAACTTTAATTAAGGCGATGGTGACAAAATATGGCAATTTTCTGATAAAAAATAGAACTGGAACAAAGTTGTCATGTGTTAACAACTAAAGTTGCCACCTCGCAGCAACTAAAGTTGCCATCAGAAAACTTTCGGGATCACATGTTTAAAATCCGAAAGTTCGGGATTTATCTATTTCGATTTTTTTTTTATCATCTTAACCTTGGGGAACTGAAGCCAGCAGGAACTTTATATCATCACCAATACTGTATAAAAGGCAAACACCGCTTAATGTATCTCGATTTGCTACAGTTATTCAACAACTTGCCCTTTTTTTTAATGAAACTCTTGCATTAACTAGTGATGCAAGAGGCTAAAATACCATTCATTAAAGATATTACGTGTATATTTGGATAGTATCCCAAGCTCCGTGCCTGAAAGTTTTTGGTGTGCGACTTCGGGGGTACACTGTGTTTTGACGCCTGGTGAGGCTAGCCTAGTCTAGGGATGTTTGGCTCATGTGTTGGCCTGGTAAATTATTAAAGTTCCATAAGGCCACCAAGGCCATATTGGAGCGACTGATTAGTGAGAATTAACGCCCAGGCAGTCACGCTCCAATGCCCTAGCCACCAATTTCACATGTCTGGTCAAAGCTAAGCTAGATGTATGGGTAAACAGTCCAGGCTACACCGCTGCAGCATGTGTTTCTCTAGGGCGGCAAGCAAACACACTATAGGCACTTTCCAAGGAAGCTTATGTGCAATGCGTGGTGCAGCCATGACAGGATCAAAACACGTCGTACATCTGAAACAAGGTCATTAGATAATGTTGGTTCGTTGGTGGCCTGACAGTCCGTTGCAAAAATCATATTGACAAACACATTACATGATCTATGACAATATATAATCTTCAAACTTAGAACATGGGTTAGATGCTTTATGAACCGAGAACTATCAGGAGACACTTGTGAAGGTTCTAGATGAAGTGTTTTTGACATAATAAAGCCATTACTACCAAGGAAATAATTTGTGTAAGATCTATATATCATGCACCTTAAAAAGATTACCTTCCATGTAAAGTGTTTTTGACATAATAAAGGCAGTTACTACAATGGAAATAATTTGTGTAAGTTCTATATATCATAGACGTTAAAAAGACGAACTTCCATGTGAAGTGTTTTTGACATAATAAGGCCAATTACTACTAAGGAAATAATTTGTGTAAGTTCTATCGTGCACCTTAGAAAGATCAACATACCAATACATTTACAATTTTGTGTATAAATATGATCCTTGAAATTATTTTCTTCCTAATTTCAAGCTAACGCCAAGGTAATTTTGTGGGAGTCACACTTACATTATAGTTGGTGCCCATGTAGTTTTGGAAGAAAAACCGTGTCACCCATCAAAGGTATGATGTGCATTTTTTCATAATTGTACTGGCGGTATGATTGGCTGAAAGATGCTATTTGATAAACAATGATTAAGTAGCAACATACTAGTAACTAGAGATCAAAATGATACTTTTGGTTCTTCCCAAGATCCTAACTGGGGATAATAATAATAAGTACTAGGCGACTCTCTAGTTTGCTCACAATTTATCACTTCAACTACAATGTTGATCTAGAAATCATTCTTAATATTAAGTACTTCTTCTTCAGATTAGCTCA
>LR738712.1:690720789-690738056 GCA_902687465.1 Secale cereale | reverse complement strand
CCCCCCCCGCACTTAGTGTGTTATTTTGCTTGCTATATCTTTTCTGCTAAAATTATGGATGTATATTTAGCTAACTCATAGTAGATCCTGGACAATTTTGCACCAGGGTATTCCAGGAACAGAAGTCTCTTGGGATATTAGTTTGAAGGGATAATCAATAAAAGTTAAACAATTTTGTCCGCCAACTAAAATATTGATAACTGCTAATCATCTTCGATGGTGCTGAGATAGGCATAAAGCTTACAATGTCAGAAGAAGTCGCCGGTAGAAAATTCTAATTGCGCTAATAGACCAAAAGAAAACCTTGTAGCTATCCTGTAATTAATGATTCATGGAATAGATTAGGAAATTTGCATTACGGGTAAATTCAGGTGGATCGGAATCACTAGCTTATATTTGTAACAATGCCTTCAAAAAAACTCCAAAATGTTAGTATTAGGCTTCAAGTATACATGCATCCCTAAGATTGACCAATGGATGGATAATTAGAGTTATCTTGTATGTTGCCTGAAATATCAATTTCCTTCCAAACCTTTCCCTCTGTCTCCACTATCGCTGTAGAATATTCAGAGGTCAACAAATGCACATTGTCATTAAGGAAGACAAATAGGAACGGTCCCATCATTCTGACCACTTTTCACTGTAGTCCACCATCCAGTGTCTGATGAGTGCATTATCACTTCTTTGAAATTCCAAGTGTGTGTGAATACTACAAAACGAGAGGGGCGGTTGGATCGAAAACTGATATTCTTTGGATTTGTCTTGAAATTGTGTAGGACAAGGAGGCAACCCGTTCTACTTCTTGGTCGCGTGATTGCACATTACAAGATTGCACTCATTTTCCTTGGAATAATGTGATTCCTAGTAATTGCAGAGAACAAGGCTACTTCAGAAATGCTCAGGGATGAGAAGTTTATAGATCTTGAGAAAGAAAGAGAGAGAATGGTCGGACATGGTTGGCCTCTTTCGGACAAGTTAATTGAACAGGGACCAATGCCATAGTTCTTGATGAAGAAGTCTGCCATGGTCTAGGGTGACCTCTTACTGATGTGGGGATCGGAGAAAAGGGCAAGCCATGGATTGGACAGGGACTTGAAGCGACATAGTGACTGTTGTAGGGCACCCCATACAAGATCTCCACAAGGTGACCCTCAGGGAGGCTCCCATCAGGGTGCTTCTCAGTGTCCTACTCGTGCTCGTGCTTCTTCTTCTTCCTCGTCTTTTTCTTCTTCTTCTTCTTCCACAATTAATAAAGACAACTCATTTAGATTCTTGATTCCCTTTCCTGAATAAAATATTTGAACAAGAAACACGAGGGGAGCAAACCTCAAAAGCTATGGGAATAATGAGGGGGCATAGGATGGGACGGAGCACCCTCGTCATGGAGACCAGTCACGTATGGGTGTTCCGGCACCGTGTAGCCATGCTAGCCTCCTCCTCCTCCTCCTGGAAGCATCGCCTCCTCCTTGGCTCGGGAACCAGTACCTCGATGGCCTCTTCTTAACCATTGTGGGACAGGTCACTGTCACTACCAAGAACTCTCGGGTTTGGGAAGGGGAACAAAGCAGCAGTATTGTCCTCTTCTTCGATCTGTGTGGGAAGGCTAGGCATCACGATCTATTTTCCCCTCACAGTAATTCACCATGTGGACCTGCATGCTTAGATTTTCAATTTTTAATGATTTTAAAAAAATGCTAAATGGACTTATCTTCGCTATGGCATTTCATATCTTCTAGCCGAGTCATCACTAAAACTCATAACCTGCTATTTAAAACTTTGATCTTAGGGAAACCCGACATCCTACAAATGCAGGAATGTTCCCGAGTATTCAAGTACTCAAGGTGTATAGGACTGTTAAGGTGTATACCCCTGTTCAAAGATAAAGTTCGTGATATTTCTTCCAGTCTACACAAAGTGTACTATAAATGAGAACAATGAAGTACTAACACCGGAGCGCCAAAATAATACTCATCGCAAAATACCTACATAATCATCATGCCTATTTTTAAATGATCAACTTATCATTGTCTTTTTATCATCTTAGCATTGGGGACTAAGACCAGCCTGGACTTTATATCATCACCAATACTTCATAAAAGGCAAAACATCGCTTAATGTATCTCAATTTGCTAGAGTTATTCACCAACTTGCCTTTTTGAAATGAAAATCTTGCATTAAATAGTGATGCCAGAGGCTAAACAGTGCTGAAATTTGTATATATAATGCACCTTAAAAAGATGAACTTCCACGTGAAGTGTTTTTGACATAATAAGGCCAATTACTGCCATGGAAATAATTTGTGTAAGTTTAGTCGTGCACCATAAAAGGATTAACATTCCAATTCTATTACAATTTTGGTATAACAATAATCATTGTAAATACTTTCTTCCTAATTCCAGTTAAATGCTAAGGTAATCGTGCGGGAGTCACATTTACACTATACTTTGTGCCCATGTTGTTTTGGAAGAAAAAATGTGTCACCCGTCAAAGGTATGATGTGCAGTTTTCCATAATTGTACTGGAGATATGATTGGCTGAAAGATACTATTTGATAAACAATGATTAAGTAGCAATGTACTAGAAACTAGAGATCAAAATGTTACTTCTGGTTCTTCCCAGGATCCTAACGAGGGGATAAGAATAAGAAGTACTAGGCGGTATGATTGGCTGAAAGATGCTATTTGATAAACAATGATTAAGTAGCAACATACTAATAACTAGAGATCAAAATGATACTTTTGGTTCTTCCCAAGATCCTAACTGGGGATAATAATAAGTACTAGGCGACTCTCCAGTTTGCTCACAACTTATCACTTTAACTACAACGTTGATCTAGAAATCATTCTTAATATTAAGTACTTCTTCTTCAGATTAGCTCACTCCCCCCCCCCGCCACTTAGTGTGTTATTTTTCTTGCTATATCTTTTCTGCTAAAATTATGGATGTATATTTAGCCAACTCATAGTAGATCCTGGACAATTTTGCACCAGGGTATTCCAGGAACATAAATCTCTTGGGATATTAGTTTGAAGGGATAATCAATAAAAGTTAAACAATTTTGTCGGCCAGCTGAAATATTGATAACTGCTAATCATCTTCGATGGTGCTAACATAGGCATAAAGCTTACAATGTAAGAAGAAGTCACCGGTAGAAAATTCTAATTGTGCTAATAGACCAAAAGAAAACTGTGTAGCTATCCTGTAATTAATGATTCATGGAATAGATTAGGAAATGTGCATTACGGGTAAATTCAGGTGGATCAGAATCACTAGCTTATATTTGTAACAATGCCTTCAAAACAACTCCAAAATGTTAGTATTATGCTTCAAGTATACATGCATCCCTAAGATTGACCAATGGATGGATAATTAGAGTTATCTCGTATGTTGCCTGAAATATCAATTTCATTCCAAACCTGTCCCTCTGTCTCCACTATCGCTATAGAATATTCAGAGGTCAACAAATGCACATTGTCATTAAGGAAGACAAGTAGGAACGGTCCCATCATTCTGACCACTTTTCACTGTAGTCCACCATCCAGTGTCTGATGAATACATTATCACTTCTATGAAATTCCAAGTGTGTGTGAATACTACAAAACGAGAGGGGCGGTTGGATCGAAAACTGATATTCTTTGGATTTGTCTTGAAATTGTGTAGGACAAGGAGGCAACCCTTCCACTTCTTGGTCGCGTGATTGCACATTACAAGATTGCACTCATTTTCCTTGGAATAATGTGATTCCTAGTCTTTGCAGAGAAAAAGGCTACTTCAGAAATGCTCAGGGATGACAAGTTTATAGCTCTTGAGAAAGAAAGAGAGAGAATGGTCGGACATGGTTGGCCTCTTTCAGACAAGTTAATGAAATAGGGACCAATGCCATAGTTCTTGATGAAGAAGTCTACCATGGTCTAGGGTGACCTCTTACTGATGTGGGGATCGGAGAAAAGGGCAAGCCATGGATTGGACACAGACTTGAAGCGACAGAGTGACTGTTGTAGGGCACCCTATACAAGATCTCCACAAGGTTACCCTCAGGGAGGCTCCCAGAAGGGTGCTTCTCGGCGTCCTACTCGTGCTCGTGCTTCTTCTTCTTCCTTGTCTTCTTCTCCTTCTACAAATAATAAAGACAACTCATTTAGATTCTTGATTCCCTTTCCTGAATCAACTATTGGAACAAGAAACACGAGGGGAGAAAACCTCAAAAGCTATGGGAATAATGAGGGGGCATAGGATGGGACGGAGCACCCTCGTCATGGAGACCAGTCACGTATGGGTGTTCCGGCACCGTGTAGCCATGCTAGCCTCCTCCTCCTGGAAGCATCGCCTCCTCCTTGGCTTGGGAACCAGTACCTCGATGGCCTCTTCTTAACCATTGTGGGACAGGTCACTGTGACTACCAAGAACTCTCGGGTTTGGGAAGGGGAACAGAGTAGCGGTTTTGTCCTCTTCTCCGATCTGTGTGGGAAGGCTAGGCATCACGATCAATTTTCCCCTCATAGTAATTCACCATGTGGACCTGCATGCTTAGATTTTCATTTTTTAGTGATTTAAAAAATGCTAAATGGACTTATCTTCGCTATGGCATTTCATATCTTCTAGCCGAGTCATCGCTAAAACTCATAGCCTGCTATTTGAAACTTTGATCTTAGGGAAACCCGACATCCTACAAATGCGGGAATGTTCCCGAGTCTTCAAGCACTCAAGGTGTATAGGACTGTTAAGGTGTATACCACTGTTCAAAGATAAAGTTCGTGACATTTCTTCCAGTCTACACAAAGTGTACTATAAATGAGAACAATGAAGTACTATTACCGGAGCGCCAAAATAATACTCATGACAAAATACCTACATAATCATCATGCCAATTTTTAAATGATCAACTTATCATTGTCTTTTTATCATCTTAACTTTCGGGACTAAGACCAGCCTGGACTTTATATCATCACCAATACTTCATAAAAGTCAAAACATCGCTTAATGTATCTCAATTTGCTAGAGTTATTCACCAACTTGCCTTTTTTGAAATGAAAATATTATATTAAATAGTGATGCCAAAGGCTAAACAGTGCTGAAATTTCTATATATCACGCACCTTAAAAAGATGAACTTCCACGTGAAGTGTTTTTGACATAATAAGGCCAATTACTGCCATGGAAATAATTTGTGTAAGTTCAGTCGTGCACCATAAAAGGATTAACATTCCAATTCTATTACAATTTTGGTATTACAACGATCATTGTAAATACTTTCTTCCTAATTCCAATTAAATGCTAAGGTAATCGTGCGGGAGTCACATTTACACTATACTTTGTGCCCATGTTGTTTTGGAAGAAAAAATGTGTCACCCATCAAAGGTATGATGTGCAATTTTCCATAATTGTACTGGCGATATGATTGGCTGAAAGATACTATTTGATAAACAATGATTAAGTAGCAATGTACTAGTAACTAGAGATCAAAATGTTACTTTTGGTTCTTCCCAGGATCCTAACGAGGGATAAGAATAAGAAGTACTAGGCGGTATGATTGGCTGAAAGATGCTATTTGATAAACAATGATTAAGTAGCAACATACTAATAACTAGAGATCAAAATGATACTTTTGGTTCTTCCCAAGATCCTAACTAGGGATAATAATAAGAAGTACAAGGCGACTCTCCAGTTTGCTCACAATTTATCACTTCAACTACAACGTTGATCTAGAAATCATTCTTAATATTAAGTACTTCTTCTTCAGATTGGCTCACTCCCCCCCCCGCACTTAGTGTGTTATTTTGCTTGCTATATCTTTTCTGCTAAAATTATGGATGTATATTTAGCTAACTCATAGTAGATCCTGGACAATTTTGCACCAGGGTATTCCAGGAACAAAAGTCTCTTGGGATATTTGTTTGAAGGGATAATCAATAAACGTTAAACAATTTTGTCGGCCACCTAAAATATTGATAACTGCTAATCATCTTCGATGGTGCTGAGATAGGCATAAAGCTTACAATGTAAGAAGAAGTCACCGGTAGAAAATTCTAATTGCGCTAATAGACCAAAAGAAAACCTTGTAGCTATCCTGTAATTAATGATTCATGGAATAGATTAGGAAATGTGCATACGGGTAAATTTAGGTGGATCGGAATCACTAGCTTATATTTGTAACAATGCCTTCAAAACAACTCCAAAATGTTAGTATTATGCTTCAAGTATACATGCATCCCTAAGATTGACCAATGGATGGATAATTAGAGTTATCTCGTATGTTGCCTGAAATATCAATTTCGTTCCAAACCTTTCCCTCTGTCTCCACTATCGCTGTAGAATATTCAGAGGTAAACAAATGCACATTGTCATTAGGGAAGACAAATAGGAACGGTCCCATCATTCAGACCACTTTTCACTGTAGTCCACCATCCAGTGTCTGATGAGTACATTATCACTTCTTTGAAATTCCAAGTGTGTGTGAATACTACAAAACGAGAGGGGCGGTTGGATCGAAAACTGATATTCTTTGGATTTGTCTTGAAATTGTGTAGGACAAGGAGGAAACCCGTTCCACTTCTTGGTCGCGTGATTGCACATTACAAGATTGCACTCATTTTCGTTGGAATAATGTGATTCCTAGTAATTGCAGAGAACAAGGCTACTTCAGAAATGCTCAGGGATGAGAAGTTTATAGTTCTTGAGAAAGAAAGAGAGAGAATGGTCGGACATAGTTGGCCTCTTTCGGACAAGTTAATGAAACAGGGACCAATGCCATAGTTCTTGATGAAGAAGTGTGCCATGGTCTAGGGTGACCTCTTACTGATGTGGGGATCGGAGAAAAGGGCAAGCCATGGATTGGACACGAACTTGAAGCGACAAAGTGACTGTTGAAGGGCACCCCATACAAGATCTCCACAAGGTGACCCTCAGGGAGGCTCCCAGCAGGGTGCTTCTCAGCGTCCTACTCGTGCTCGTGCTTCTTCTTCTTCCTTGTCTTCTTCTCCTTCTACAAATAATAAAGACAACTCATTTAGATTCTTGATTCCCTTTCCTGAATCAACTATTGGAACAAGAAACACGAGGGGAGCAAACCTCAAAAGCTATGGGAATAATGAGGGGGCATAGGATGGGACGGAGCACCCTCGTCATGGAGACCAGTCACGTATGGGTGTTCCGGCATCGTGTAGCCATGCTAGCCACCTCCTCCTCCTCCTCCTGGAAGCATCACCTCCTCCTTGGCTCGGGAACCAGTACCTTGATGGCCACTTCTTAACCATTGTGGGACAGGTCACTGTCACTACCAAGAACTCTCGGGTTTGGGAAGGGGAACAGAGCAGCGGTTTTGTCCTCTTCTCCGATCTGTGTGGGAAGGCTAGGCATCACGATCTATTTTCCCCTCATAGTAATTCACCCTGTGGACCTGCATACTTAGATTTTCAATTTTTAATGATTTAAAAAAATGCTAAATGGACTTATCTTCGCTATGGCATTTCATATCTTCTAGCCGAATCATCGCTAAAACTCATAGCCTGCTATTTGAAACTTTGATCTTAGGGAAACCCGACATCCTACAAATGCGGGAATGTTCCCGAGTCTTCAAGCACTCAAGGTGTATAGGACTATTAAGGTGTATACCACTGTTCAAAGATAAAGTTCGTGACATTTCTTCCAGTCTACACAAAGTGTACTATAAATGAGAACAATGAAGTACTAACACCGGAGCGCCAAAATAATACTCATGACAAAATACCTAAATAATCATCATGCCTATTTTTAAATGATCAACTTATCATTGTCTTTTTATCATCTTAACTTTGGGGACTTCGACCAGCCTGGACTTTATATCATCACCAATACTTCATAAAAGTCAAAACATCGCTTAATGTATCTCAATTTGCTAGAGTTATTCACCAACTTGCCTTTTTTGAAATGAAAATCTTATATTAAATAGTGATGCCAGAGGCTAAACAGTGCTGAAAGTTCTATATATCATGCACCTTAAAAAGATGAACTTCCACGTGAAGTATTTTTGACATAATAAGGCCAATTACTGCCATGGAAATAATTTGTGTAAGTTTAGTCGTGCACCATAAAAGGATTAACATTCCAATTCTATTACAATTTCGGTATAACAATGATCATTGTAAATACTTTCTTCCTAATTCCGGCTAAATGCTAAGGTAATCGTGCGGGAGTCACGTTTACACTATACTTTGTGCCCATGTTGTTTTGAAAGAAAAAATGTGTCACCCATCAAAGGTGTGATGTGCAGTTTTCCATAATTGTACTGGCGATATGATTGGCTGAAAGATACTATTTGATAAACAATGATTAAGTAGCAATGTACTAGTAACTAGAGATCAAAATGTTACTTCTGGTTCTTCCCAGGATCCTAATGAGGGGATAAGAATAAGAAGTACTAGGCGGTATGATTGGCTGAAAGATGTTATTTGATAAACAATGATTAAGTAGCAACATACTAATAACTAGAGATCAAAATGATACTTTAGGTTCTTCCCAAGATCCTAACTGGGGATAATAATAAGAAGTACTAGGCGACTCTCCAGTTTGCTCACAATTTATCACTTCAACTACAACGTTGATCTAGAAATCATTCTTAATATTAAGTACTTCTTCTTCAGATTAGCTCACTCCCCCCCCCCCGCACTTAGTGTGTTATTTTGCTTGCTATATCTTTTCTGCTAAAATGGATGTATATTCAGCTAACTCATAGTAGATCCTGGACAATTTTGCACCAGGGTATTCCAGGAACAGAAGTCTCTTGGGATATTAGTTTGAAGGGATAATCAACAAAAGTTAAACAATTTTGTCGGCCACCTAAAATATAGATAACTGCTAATCATCTTCGATGGTGCTGAGATAGGCATAAAGCTTACAATGTAAGAAGAAGTCGCCGGTAGAAAATTCTAATTGCGCTAATAGACCAAAAGAAAACCTTGTAGCTATCCTATAATTAATGATTCATGGAATAGATTAGGAAATGTGCATTACGGGTAAATTCAGGTGGATCGGAATCACTAGCTTATATTTGTAACAATGCCTTCAAAACAACTCCAAAATGTTAGTATTAGGCTTCAAGTATACATGCATTCCTAAGATTGACCAATGGATGGATAATTAGAGTTATCTTGTATGTTGCCTGAAATATCAATTTCCTTCCAAACCTTTCCCTCTGTCTCCACTATTGCTGTAGAATATTCAGAGGTCAACAAATGCACATTGTCAATAAGGAAGACAAATAGGAACGTCCCATCATTCTGACCACTTTTCACTATAGTCCACCATCCAGTGTCTGATGAGTGCATTATCACTTCTTTGAAATTCCAAGTGTGTGTGAATACTACAAAACGAGAGGGGCGGTTGGATCAAAAACTGATATTCTTTGGATTTGTCTTGAAATTGTGTAGGACTAGGAGGCAACCCGTTCCACTTCTTGGTCGCGTGATTGCACATTACAAGATTGCACCCATTTTCCTTGGAATAATGTGATTCCTAGTATTTGCAGAGAACAAGGCTACTTCAGAAATGCTCAGGGATGAGAAGTTTATAGATCTTGAGAAAGAAAGAGAGAGAATGGTCGGACATGGTTGGCCTCTTTCGGATAAGTTAATGAAACATGGACCAATGCCATAGTTCTTGATGTAGAAGTCTGCCATGGTCTAGGGTGACCTCTTACTGATGTGGGGATCGGAGTAAAGGGCAAGCCATGGATTGGACAGGGACTTGAAGCGAAAGAGTGACTATTGTAGGGCACCCCATACAAGATCTCCGCATGGTGACCCTCATGGAGGCTCCCAACAGGGTGCTTCTCAGCGTCCTACTCGTGCTCGTGCTTCTTCTTCTTCCTTGTCTTCTTCTCCTTCTACAAATAATAAAGACAACTCATTTAGATTCTTAATTCCCTTTCCTGAATCAAACTATTGGAACAAGAAACACGAGGGGAGCAAACCTCAAAAGCTATGGGAAAAATGAGGGGGCATAGGATGGGACGGAGCACCCTCGTCATGGAGACCAGTCACGTATGGGTGTTCCGGCACCGTGTAGCCATGCTAGCCTCCTCCTCCTCCTCCTCCTGGAAGCATCGCCTCCTCCTTGGCTCGGGAACCAGTACCTCGATGGCCTCTTCTTAACCATTGTGGGACAGGTGACTGTGGCTACCAAGAACTCTCGGGTTTGGGAAGGGGAACAGAGCAGCTGTTTTGTCCTCTTCTCCGATCTGTGTGGGAAGGCTAGGCATCACGATCTATTTTCCCCTCACAGTAATTCACCATGTGGACCTGCATGCTTAAATTTTCAATTTTGAATGATTAAAAATAATGCTAAATGGATTTATCTTCGCTATGGCAATTCATATCTTCTAGCCGAGTCATCGCTAAAACTCATAGCATGCTATTTGAAACTTTGATCTTAGAGAAACCCGACATCCTACAAATGCGGGAATGTTCCCGAGTCTTCAAGTACTCAAGGTGTATAGGACTGTTATGGTGTATACCACTGTTCAAAGATAAAGTTCGTGACATTTCTTCCAGTCTACACAAAGTGTACTATAAATGAGAACAATGAAGTACCAACACCGGAGCGCCAAAATAATACTCATCACAAAATACCTACATAATCATCATGCCTATTTTTAAATGATCAACTTATCATTGTCTTTTTATCATCTTAACTTTGGGGACTGAGACCAGCCTGGACTTTATATCATCACCAATACTTCATAAAAGGCAAAACATCGTTTAATGTATCTCAATTTGCTAGAGTTATTCACCAACTTGCCTTTTTTGAAATGAAAATCTTGTATTAAATAGTGATGCCAGAGGCTAAACAGTGCTGAAATTTCTATATATCATGCACCTTAAAAAGATGAACTTCCACGTGAAGTGTTTTTGACATAATAAGGCCAATTAATGCCATGGAAATAATTTGTGTAAGTTTAGTCGTGCACCATAAAAGGATTAATATTCCAATTCTATTACAATTTTGGTATAATAATGATCATTGTAAATACTTTCTTCCTAATTCCAGTTAAATGCTAAGGTAATCGTGCGGGAGTCACATTTACACTATACTTTGTGCCCATGTTGTTTTGGAAGAAAAAATGTGTCACCCGTCAAAGGTATGATGTGCAGTTTTCCATAATTGTACTGGCGATATGATTAGCTGAAAGATACTATTTGATAAACAATGATTAACTAGCAATGTACTAGTAACTAGAGATCAAAATGTTACTTCTGGTTCTTCCCAGGATCCTAACGAGGGGATAAGAATAAGAAGTACTAGGCGGTATGATTGGCTGAAAGATGTTATTTGATAAACAATGATTAAGTAGCAACATACTAATAACTAGAGATCAAAATGATACTTTTGGTTCTTCCCAAGATCCTAACTAGGGATAATAATAAGAAGTACTAGGCGACTCTCCAGTTTGCTCACAATTTATCACTTCAACTACAACGTTGATATACAAATCATTCTTAATATTAAGTACTTCTTCTTCAGATTAGCTCACTCCCCCCCCCCCCGCACTTAGTGTGTTATTTTTCTGGCTATATCTTTTCTGCTAAAATTATGGATGTATATTTAGCTGACTCATAGTAGATCCTGGACAATTTTGCACCAGGGTATTCCAGGAACAAAAGTCTCTTGGGATATTAGTTTGAAGGGATAATCAATAAAAGTTAAACAATTTTGTCGTCCACCTAAAATAATGATAACTGGTAATCATCTTCGATGGTGCTGAGATAGGCATAAAGCTTACAATGTAAGAAGAAGTCACCGGTAGAAAATTCTAATTGCGCTAATATACCAAAAGAAAACCTTGTAGCTATCATGTAATTAATGATTCATGGAATAGATTAGGAAATGTGCATTACGGGTAAATTCAGGTGGATCGGAATCACTAGCTTATATTTGTAACAATGCCATCAAAACAACTCCAAAATGTTAGTATTATGCTTCAAGTATACATGCATCCCTAAGATTGACCAATGGATGGATAATTAGAGTTATCTCGTATGTTGCCTGAAATATCAATTTCGTTCCAAACCTTTCCCTCTGTCTCCACTATCGCTGTAGAATATTCAGAGGTAAACAAATGCACATTGTCATTAAGGAAGACAAATAGGAACGGTCCCATCATTCTGACCACTTTTCACTGTAGTCCACCATCCAGTGTCTGATGAGTACATTATCACTTCTTTGATATTCCAAGTGTGTGTGAATACTACATACGAGAGGGGCGGTTGGATCGACAACTGATATTCTTTGGATTTGTTTTGAAATTGTGTAGGACAAGGAGGCAACCCATTCCACTTCTTGGTCGTGTGATTGCACATTACAAGATTGCACTCATTTTCCTTGGAATAATGTGATTCCTAGTATTTGCAGAGAACAAGGCTACTTCAGAAATGCTCAGGGATGAGAAGTTTATAGCTCTCGAGAAAGAAAGAGAGAGAATAGTCGGACATGGTTGGCCTCTTTCGGACAAGTTAATGAAACAGGGACCAATGCCATAGTTCTTGATGAAGAAGTCTGCCATGGTCTAGGGTGACCTCTTACTGATGTGGGGATCAGAGAAAAGGGCAAGCCATGGATTGGACACGGACTTGAAGCGACAAAGTGACTGTTGTAGGGCACCCCATACAAGATCTCCACAAGGTGACCCTCAGGGAGGCTCCCAGCAGGGTGCTTCTCAGCGTCCTACTCGTGCTCGTGCTTCTTCTTCTTCCTTGTCTTCTTCTCCTTCTACAAATAATAAAGACAACTCATTTGGATTCTTGATTCCCTTTCCTGAATCAACTATTGGAACAAGAAACACGAGGGGAGCAAACCTCAAAAGCTATGGGAATAATGAGGGGGCATAGGATGGGACGGAGCACCCTCGTCATGGAGACCAGTCACGTATGGGTGTTCCGGCACCGTGTAGCCATGCTAGCCTCCTCCCCCTCCTCCTCCTAGAAGCATCGCCTCCTCCTTGGCTCGGGAACCAGTACCTCGATGGCCTCTTCTTAACCATTGTAGGACAGGTCAGTGTCACTACCAAGAACTCTCGGGTTTGGGAAGGGGAACAGAG
Source organism: Secale cereale (assembly GCA_902687465.1). Classification (NCBI taxonomy): domain Eukaryota; kingdom Viridiplantae; phylum Streptophyta; class Magnoliopsida; order Poales; family Poaceae; genus Secale; species Secale cereale. Next base: position 690,724,988 of record LR738712.1, on the reverse strand, counting down.
CAGCGGTTTTGTCCTCTTCTCCGATCTGTGTGGGAAGGCTAGGCATCACGATCTATTTTCCCCTCATCGTAATTCACCATGTGGACCTGCATGCTTAGATTTTCAATTTTTAATGATTTAAAAAATGCTAAATGGACTTATCTTCGCTATGGCATTTCATATCTTCTAGCCGAGTGATCGCTAAAACTCATAGCCTGCTATTTGAAACTTTGATCTTAGGGAAACCCGACATCCTACAAATGCGGGAATGTTCCCGAGTCTTCAAGCACTCAAGGTGTATAGGACTGTTAAGGTGTATACCACTGTTCAAAGATAAAGTTCGTGACATTTCTTCCAGTCTACACAAAGTGTACTATAAATGAGAACAATGAAGTACTAACACCGGAGCGCCAAAATAATACTCATCGCAAAATACCTACATAATCATCATGCCTATTTTTAAATGATCAACTTATCATTGTCTTTTTATCATCTTAACTTTGGGAACTAAGACCAGCCTGAACTTTATATCATCACCAATACTTCATAAAAAGCAAAACATCGCTTAATGTATCTCAATTTGCTAGAGTGATTCACCAACTTGCATTTTTTGAAATGAAAATCTTGTATTAAATAGTGATGCCAGAGGCTAAACAGTGCTGAAATTTCTATATATCACGCACCTTAAAAAGATGAACTTCCACGTGAAGTGTTTTTGACATGATAAGGCCAATTACTGCCATGGAAATAATTTGTGTAAGTTTAGTCGTGCACCATAAAAGGATTAAAATTCCAATTCTATTACAATTTCGGTATAACAATGATCATTGTAAATACTTTCTTCCTAATTCCAGTTAAATGCTAAGGTAATCGTGCGGGAGTCACGTTTACACTATACTTTGTGCCCATGTTGTTTTGGAAGAAAAAATGTGTCACCCGTCAAAGGTATGATGTGCAGTTTTCCATAATTGTACTGGTGATATGATTGGCTGAAAGATACTATTTGATAAACAATGATTAACTAGCAATGTACTAGTAACTAGAAATCAAAATGTTACTTCTGGTTCTTCCCAGGATCTTAACGAGGGGATAAGAATAAGAAGTACTAGGCGGTATGATTGGCTGAAAGATGCTATTTGATAAACAATGATTAAGTAGCAACATACTTATAACTAGAGATCAAAATGATACTTTTGGTTCTTCCCAAGATCCTAACTAGGGATAATGATAAGAAGTACTAGGCGGCTCTCCAGTTTGCTCACAATTTATCACTTCAACTACAACGTTGATCTAGAAATCATTCTTAATATTAAGTACTTCTTCTTCAGATTAGCTCACTCCCCCCCCCGTACTTAGTGTGTTATTTTTCTTGCTATATCTTTTCTGCTAAAATTATGGATGTATATTTAGCTAACTCATAGTAGATCCTAGAAAATTTTGCACCAGGGTATTCCAGGAACAGAAGTCTCTTGGGATATTAGTTTGAAGGGATAATCAATAAAAGTTAAACAATTTTGTCGTCCACCTGAAATATTGATAACTGCTAATCATCTTCGATGGTGCTGGGATAGGCATAAATCTTACAATGTAAGAAGAAGTCACCGGTAGAAAATTCTAATTGCGCTAATAGACCAAAAGAAAACCTTGTAGCTATCCTGTAATTAATGATTCATGGAATAGATTAGGAAATGTGCATTACGGGTAAATTCAGGTGGATTTGAATCACTAGCTTATATTTGTAACAATGCCTTCAAAACAACTCCAGAATGTTAGTATTACGCTTCAAGTATACATGCATCCGTAAGATTGACCAATGGATGGATAATTAGAGTTATCTCGTATGTTGCCTGAAATATCAATTTCCTTCCAAACCTTTCCCTCTGTCTCCGCTATCGCTGTAGAATATTCAGAGGTCAACAAATGCACATTGTCATTAAGGACGACAAGTAGGAACGGTCCCATAATTCTGACCACTTTTCACTGTAGTCCAACATCCAGTGTCTGATGAGTACATTATCACTTCTTTGAAATTCCAAGTGTGTGTGAATACTACAAAACAAGAGGGGCGGTTGGATCGAAAACTGATATTCTTTGGATTTGTCTTGAAATTGTGTAGGACAAGGAGGCAACCCGTTCCACTTCTTGGTCGCGTGATTTCACATTACAAGATTGCACTCATTTTCCTTGGAATAATGTGATTCCTAGTATTTCCAGAGAACAAGGCTACTTCAGAAATGCTCAGGGATGAGAAGTTTATAGCTCTTTAGAAAGAAAGAGAGAGAATGGTCGGACATGGTTGGCCTCTTTCGGACGAGTTAATGAAACAGGGACCAATGCCATAGTTCTTGATGAAGAAGTCTGTCATGGTCTAGGGTGACCTCTTACTGATGTGGGGATCGGAGAAAAGGGCAAGCCATGAATTGGACACGGACTTGAAGCGACAGAGTGACTGTTGTAGGGCATCCCATACAAGATCTCCACAAGGTGACCCTCAGGGAGGCTCCCAGCAGGATGCTTCTCAGCGTCCTACTCATGCTCGTGCTTCTTCTTCTTCCTTGTCTTCTTCTCCTTCTACAAATAATAAAGACAACTCATTTAGATTCTTGATTCCCTTTCCTGAATCAACTATTGTAACAAGAAACACAAGGGGAGCAAACCTCAAAAGCTATGGGAATAATGAGGGGGCATAGGATGGGACGGAGCACCCTCCTCATGGAGACCAGTCACGTGTGGGTGTTCCGGCACCGTGTAGCCATGCTAGCCACCTCCTCCTCCTCCTGGAAGCATCGCCTCCTTATTGGCTCGGGAACCAGTACCTCGATGGCCTCTTCTTAACCATTGTGGGACAGGTCACTGTGACTACCAAGAACTCTCGGGTTTGGGAAGGGGAAGGGAGCAGCGGTTTTCTCCTCTTCTCCGATCTGTGTGGGAAGGCTAGGCATCACGATCCATTTTCCCTTCACAGTAATTCACCATGTGGACCTGCATGCTTAGATTTTCAATTTTTAATGATTAAAAAAAATGCTAAATGAACTTATCTTCGCTATGGCATTTCATATCTTCTAGCCGAGTCATCGCTAAAACTCATAGCCTGCTATTTGAAACTTTGATCTTAGTGAAACCCGACATCCTACAAATGCGGGAATGTTCCCGAGTCTTCAAGTACTCAAGGTGTATAGGACTGTTAAGGTGTATACCACTGTTCAAAGATAAAGTTCGTGACATTTCTTCCAGTCTACACAAAGTGTACTATAAATGAGAACAATGAAGTACTAACACCGGAGCGCCAAAATAATACTCATCGCAAAATACCTACATAATCATTATGCCTATTTTTAAATGATCAACTTATCATTGTCTTTTTATCATCTTAACTTTGGGGACTGAGACCAGCCTGGACTTTATATCATCACCAATACTTCATAAAAGGCAAAACATTGCTTAATGTATCTCAATTTGCTAGAGTTATTCACCAACTTGCCTTTTTTGAAATGAAAATCTTGTATTAAATAGTGATGCTAGAGGCTAAACCGTGCTGAAATTTCTATATATCATGCACCTTAAAAAGATGAACTTCCACATGAAGTGTTTTTGACATAATAAGGCCAATTACTGCCATGGAAATAATTTGTGTAAGTTTAGTCGTGCACCATAAAAGGATTAACATTCCAATTCTATTACAATTTTGCTATAACAATGATCATTGTAAATACTTTCTTCCTAATTCCAGTTAAATGCTAAGGTAATCGTGCGGGAGTCACATTTACACTATACTTTGTGCCCATGTTATTTTGGAAGAAAAAATGTGTCACCCATCAAAGGTATGATGTGCAGTTTTCCATAATTGTACTGGCGATATGATTGGCTGAAAGATACTATTTGATAAACAATGATTAAGTAGCAATGTACTAGTAACTAGAGATCAAAATGTTACTTCTTGTTCTTCCCAGGATCCTAACGAGGGGGATAAGAATAAGAAGTACTAGGCGGTATGATTGGCTGAAAGAAGCTATTTGATAAACAATGATTAAGTAGCAACATACTAATAACTAGAGATCAAAATGATACTTTTGGTTCTTCCCAAGATCCTAACTGGGGATAATAATAAGAAGTACTAGGCGACTCTCCAGTTTGCTCACAATTTATCACTTCAACTACAACGTTGATCTAGAAATCATTCTTAATATTAAGTACTTCTTCTTCAGATTAGCTCACTTCCC
>LR738712.1:690688909-690712099 GCA_902687465.1 Secale cereale | reverse complement strand
CCCCCCCCCCCCCCCCCCCCCCCCGCACTTAGTGTGTTAGTTTGCTTGCTATATCTTTTCTGCTAAAATTATGGATGTATATTTAGCTAACTCATAGTAGATCCGGGACAATTTTGCACCAGGGTATTCCAGGAACAAAAGTCTCTTGGGATATTAGTTTGAAGGGATAATCAATAAAAGTTAAACAATTTTGTCGGCCACCTGAAATATTGATAACTCCTAATCATCTTCGATGGTGCTGGGATAGGCATAAATCTTACAATGTAAGAAGAAGTCACCGGTAGAAAATTCTAATTGCGCTAATAGACCAAAAGAAAACCTTGTAGCTATCCTGTAATTAATGATTCATGGAATAGATTAGGAAATGTGCATTACGGGTAAATTCAGGTGGATCGGAATCACTAGCTTATATTTGTAACAATGCCTTCAAAACAACTCCAAAATGTTAGTATTATGCTTCAAGTATACACGCATCCCTAAGATTGACCAATGGATGGATAATTAGAGTTATCTCGTATGTTGCCTAAAATATCAATTTCCTTCCAAACCTTTCCCTCTATCTCCACTATCGATGTAGAATATTCAGAGGTCAACAAATGTACATTGTCATTAAGAAAGACAAATAGGAACGGTCCCATCATTCTGACCACTTTTCACTGTAGTCCACCATCCAGTGTCTGATGAGTACATTATCACTTCTTTGAAATTCCAAGTGTGTGTGAATACTACAAAACGAGAGGGGCGGTTGGATCGAAAACTGATATTCTTTGGATTTGTCTTTAAATTGTGTAGGACAAGGAGGCAACCCGTTCCACTTCTTAGTCGCGTGATTGCACATTACAAGATTGCACTCATTTTCCTTGGAATAATGTGATTCCTAGTATTTGCAGAGAACAAGGCTACTTCAGAAATGCTTAGGGATGAGAAGTTTATAGCTCTTGAGAAAGAAAGAGAGAGAATGGTCGGACATGGTTGGCCTCTTTCGGACAAGTTAATGAAACAGGGACCAATGCCATAGTTCTTGATGAAGAAGTCTGCCATGGTCTAGTGTGACCTCTTACTGATGTGGGGATCGGTGAAAAGGGCAAGCCATGGATTGGACAGGGACTTGAAGCGACAGAGTGACTGTTGTAGGGCACCCCATACAAGATCTCCACAAGGTGACCCTCAGGGAGGCTCCCAGCAAGGGTGCTTCTCAGCATCCTACTCGTGCTCGTGCTTCTTCTTCTTCCTTGTCTTCTTCTCCTTCTACAAATAATAAAGACAACTCATTTAGATTCTTGATTCCCTTTCCTGAATCAACTATTGGAACAAGAGACATGAGGGGAGCAAACCTCAAAAGCTATGGGAATAATGAGGGGGCATAGGATGGGACGGAGCACCCTCATCATGGAGACCAGTCACGTATGGGTGTTCCGGCACCGTGTAGCCATGCTAGCCTCCTCCTCCTCCTCCTCCTCCTCCTGGAAGCATCGCCTCCTCCTTGGCTCGCGAACAAGTACCTCGATGGCCTCTTCTTAACCATTGTGGGACAGGTCACTGTGACTACCAAGATCTCTCGGGTTTGGGAAGGGGAACAGAGCAGTGGTTTTGTCCTCTTCTTCGATCTGTGTGGGAAGGCTAGGCATCACGATCTATTTTCCCCTCACAGTAATTCACCATGTGGACCTGCATGCTTAGATTTTCAATATTTAATGATTTAAAAAATGATAAATGGACTTATCTTCGCTATGGCATTTCATATCTTCTAGCCGAGTCATCGCTAAAACTCACAGCCTGCTATTTGAAACTTTGATCTTAGGGAAACCCGACATCCTACAAATGCGGGAATGTTCCCGAGTCTTCAAGTACTCAAGGTGTATAGGACTGTTAAGGTGTATACCACTGTTCAAAGATAAAGTTCGTGACATTTCTTCGAGTCTACACAAAGTGTACTATAAATGAGAACAATGAAGTACTAACACCGGAGCGCGAAAATAATACTCATCGCAAAATACCTACATAATCATCATGCCTATTTTTAAATGATCAACTTATCATTGTCTTTTTACCATCTTAACTTTGGGGACTAAGACCAGCCTGGACTTTATATCATCACCAATACTTCATAAAAGGCAAAACATCGCTTAATGTATCTCCATTTGCTTGAGTTATTCACCAACTTGCCTTTTTTGAAATGAAAATCTTGTATTAAATAGTGATGCCAGAGGCTAAACAGTGCTGAAATTTCTATATATCATGCACCATAAAAAGATGAACTTCCACATGAAGTGTTTTTGACATAACAAGGCCAATTACTGCCATGGAAATAATTTGTGTAAGTTTAGTCGTGCACCATAAAAGGATTAACATTCCAATTCTATTACTCCCTCCGTTTCCAAATATTTGTCTTTTTAGACATTTCAAATGGTTACAACATACGGATGTACGTAGACATATTTTTGAGTGTAGATTAATTTATTTTGTTTTGTATGTAGTCATTTATTGAAATCCCTACAAAGACAAATATTTAGAAACGGAGGGAGTACAATTTTGCTATAACAATGATCATTGTAAATACCTTCTTCCTAATTCCAGTTAAATGCTAAGGTAATCGTGCGGGAGTCACATTTACACTATACTTTGTGCCCATGTTGTTTTGGAAGAAAAAATGTGTCACCCGTCAAAGGTATGATGTGCAGTTTTCCATAATTGTACTGGCGATATGATTGGCTGAAAGATACTACTTGATAAACAATGATTAACTAGCAATGTACTAGTAACTAGAGATCAAAATGTTACTTCTGGTTCTTCCCAGGATCCTAACGAGGGGATAAGAATAAGAAGTACTAGGCGGTATGATTGGCTGAAAGATGCTATTTGATAAACAAAGATTAAGTAGCAACATACTAATAACTAGAGATCAAAATGATACTTTTGGTTCTTACCAAGATCCTAACTCGGGATAATAATAAGAAGTACTAGGCGACTCTCCAGTTTGCTCACAATTTATCACTTCAACTACAACGTTGATCTAGAAATCATTCTTAATATTAAGCACTTCTTCTTCATATTAGCTCACTCCCCCCCCGCACTTAGTGTGTTATTTTGCTTGCTATATCTTTTCTGCTAAAATTATGGATGTATATTTAGCTAACTCATAGTAGATCCTGACAATTTTGCACCAGGGTATTCCAGGAACAGAAGTCTCTTGGGATATTAGTTTGAAGGGATAATCAATAAAAGTTAAACAATTTTGTCGGCCACCTGAAATATTGATAATTGCTAATCATCTTCGATGGTGCTGAGATAGGCATAAAGCTTACAATGTAAGAAGAAGGCACCGGTAGAAAATTCTAATTGCGCTAATAGACCAAAAGAAAACCTTGTAGCTATCCTGTAATTAATGATTCATGGAATAGATTAGGAAATGTGCATTACGGGTAAATTCAGGTGGATCGGAATCACTAGCTTATATTTGTAACAATGCCTTCAAAACAACTCCAGAATGTTAGTATTATGCTTCAAGTATACATGCATCCGTAAGATTGACCAATGGATGGATAATTAGAGTTATCTCGTATGTTGCCTGAAATATCAATTTCCTTCCAAACCTTTCCCTCTATCTCCACTATCGCTGTAGAATATTCAGAGGTCAACAAATGCACATTGCCATTAAGGAAGACAAATAGGAACGGTCCCATCATTCTGACCACTTTTCACTGTAGTCCAACATCCAGTGTGTGATGAGTACATCTTCACTTCTTTGAAATTCCAAGTGTGTGTGAATACTACAAAACGAGAGGGGCGGTTGGATCGAAAACTGATATTCTTTGGATTTGTCTTGAAATTGTGTAGGACAAGGAGGCAACCCATTCCACTTCTTGGTCGCGTGATTTCACATTACAAGATTGCACTCATTTTCCTTGGAATAATGTGATTCCTAGTATTTGCAGAGAACAAGGCTACTTCGGAAATGCTCAGGGATGAGAAGTTTATAGCTCTTGAGAAAGAAAGAGAGAGAATAGTCGGACATGGTTGGCCTCCTTTGGACAAGTTAATGAAACATGGACCAATGCCATAGTTCTTGATGAAGAAGTCTGCCATGGTCTAGGGTGACCTCTTACTGATGTGGGGATTGGAGAAAAGGGCAAGCCATGGATTGGACACGGACTTGAAGCGACAGAGTGACTGTTGTAGGGCACCCCATACAAGATCTCCACAAGGTGACCCTCAGGGAGGCTCCCAGCAGGGTGCTTCTCAGCGTCCAACTCGTCCTCGTGCTTCTTCTTCTTCCTTGTCTTCTTCTTCTTCTACAAATAATAAAGACAACTCATTTAGATTCTTGATTCCCTTTCTTGAATCAACTATTGGAACAAGAAACACGAGGGGAGCAAACCTCAAAAGCTATGGGAATAATGAGGGGGCATAGGATGGGACGGAGCACCCTCGTCATGGAGACCAGTAACGTATAGGAGTTCCGGCACCGTGTAGCCATGCTAGCCTCCTCCTCCTCCTCCTCCTCCTGGAAGCATAGCCTCCTCCTTGGCTCGTGAACCAGTACCATAATGGCCTCTTCTTAACCATTGTGGGACAGGTCACGGTGACTACCAAGAACTCTCGGGTTTGGGAAGGGGAACAAAGCAGCGGTTTTGTCCTCTTCTCCGATCTGTGTGGGAAGGATAGGCATCACGATCTATTTTCCCCTCACAGTAATTCACCATGTGGACCTGCATGCTTAGATTTTCAATTTTTAATGATTTTAAAAAATGCTAAATGGACTTATCTTCGCTATGGCATTTCATATCTTCTAGCCGAGTCATCGCTAAAACTCATAGCCTGCTATTTGAAACTTTGATCTTAGGGAAACCCGACATCCTACAAATGCGGGAATGTTCACGAGTCTTCAAGTACTCAAGGTGTATAGGACTGTTAAGGTGTATACCACTGTTCAAAGATAAAGTTCGTGACATTTCTTCCAGTCTACACAAAGTGTACTATATATGAGAACAATGAAGTACTAACACCGGAGCACCAAAATAATACTCGTCGCAAAATACCTACATAATCATCATGCCTATTTTTAAATGATCAACTTATCATTGTCTTTTTATCATCTTATCTTCGGGGACTAAGACCAGCCTGGACTTTATATCATAACCAATACCTCATAAAAGGCAAAACATCGCTTAATGTATCTCAATTTGCTAGAGTTATTCACCAACTTGCCTTTTTTGAAATGAAAATCTTGTATTAAATAGTGATGCCAGAGGCTAAATAGTGCTGAAATTTCTATATGTCATGCACCTTAGAAAGATGAACTTCCACGTGAAGTGTTTTTGACATAATAAGGCCAATTACTGCCATGGAAATAATTTGTGTAAGTTTAGTCGTGCACCATAAAAGGATTAACATTCCAATTCTATTACAATTTTGGTATAACAATGATCATTGTAAATACTTTCTTCCTAATTCCAGTTAAATGCTAAGGTAATCGTGCGGGAGTCACATTTATACTATACTTTGTGCCCATGTTGTTTTGGAAGAAAAAATGTGTCACCCGTCAAAGGTATGATGTGCAGTTTTCCATAATTGTACTAGCGATATGATTGGCTGAAAGATACTATTTGATAAACAATGATTAAGTAGCAATGTACTAGTAACTAGAGATCAAAATGTTACTTCTCGTTCTTCCCAGGATCCTAACGAGGGGATAAGAATAAGAAGTACTAGGCGGTATGATTGGCTGAAACATGCTATTTGATAAACAATGAATAAGTAGCAACTTACTAATAACTAGAGATCAAAATGATACTTTTGGTTCTTCCCAAGATCCTAACTGGGAATAATAATAAGAAGTACTAGGCGACTCTCCAGTTTGCTCACAATTTATCACTTCAACTACAACGTTGATCTAGAAATCATTCTTAATATTAAGTACTTCTTCTTCAGATTAGCTCACTCCCCCCCCCCGCACTTAGTGTGTTATTTTGCTTGCTATATCTTTTCTGCTAAAATTATGGATGTATATTTAGCTAACTCATAGTAGATCCTGGACAATTTTGCACCAGGGTATTCCAGGAACAGAAGTCTCTTGGGATATTAGTTTGAAGGGATAATCAATAAAAGTTAAACAATTTTGTCGGCCACCTGAAATATTGATAATTGCTAATCATCTTCGATGGTGCTGAGATAGGCATAAAGCTTACAATGTAAGAAGAAGTCACCGGTAGAAAATTCTAATTGCGCTCATAGACCAAAAGAAAACCTTGTAGCTATCCTGTAATTAATGATTCATGGAATAGATTAGGAAATGTGCATTACTGGTAAATTCAGGTGGATCGGAATCACTAGCTTGTATTTGTAACTATGCCTTCAAAACAACTCCAAAATATTAGTATTACGCTTCAAGTATACATGCATCCCTAAGATTGACCAATGGCTGGATAATTAGAGTTATCTCGTATGTTGCCTGAAATATCAATTTCCTTCCAAACCTTTCCCTCTGTCTCCACTGTCGCTGTAGAATATTCAGAGGTCAACAAATGCACATTGTCATTAAGGAAGACAAATAGGAACGGTCCCATCATTCTGACCACTTTTCACTTTAGTCCACCATCCAGTGTCTGATGAGTACATTATCACTTCTTTGAAATTCCAAGTGTGTGTAAATACTACAAAACGAGAGGGGCGGTTGGATCGAAAACTGATATTCTTTGGATTTGTCTTGAAATTGTGTAGGACAAGGAGGCAACCCGTTCCACTTCTTGGTCGCGTGATTGCACATTACAAGATTGCACTCATTTTCCTTGGAATAATGTGATTCCTAGAATTTGCAGAGAACAAGGCTACTTCAGAAATGCTCAGGGATGAGAAGTTTATAGATCTTGAGAAAGAAAGAGAGAGAATGGTCGGACATGGTTGGCCTCTTTCGGACAAGTTAATGAAACAGGGACCAATGCCATAGTTCTTGATGAAGAAGTCTGTCATGGTCTAGGGTGACCTCTTACTGATGTGGGGATCGGAGAAAAGGGCAAGCCATGGATTGGACACGGACTTGAAGCGACAGAGTGACAGTTGTAGGGCACCCCATACAAGATCTCCACAAGGTGACCCTCAGGGAGGCTCCCAGCAGGGTGCTTCTCAGCGTCCAACTCGTCCTCGTGCTTCTTCTTCTTCCTTGTCTTCTTCTTCTTCTACAAATAATAAAGACAACTCATTTAGATTCTTGATTCCCTTTCTTGAATCAACTATTGGAACAAGAAACACGAGGGGAGCAAACCTCAAAAGCTATGGGAATAATGAGGGGGCATAGGATGGGACGGAGCACCCTCGTCATGGAGACCAGTAACGTATAGGAGTTCCGGCACCGTGTAGCCATGCTAGCCTCCTCCTCCTCCTCCTCCTCCTGGAAGCATAGCCTCCTCCTTGGCTCGTGAACCAGTACCACAATGGCCTCTTCTTAACCATTGTGGGACAGGTCACGGTGACTACCAAGAACTCTCGGGTTTGGGAAGGGGAACAAAGCAGCGGTTTTGTCCTCTTCTCCGATCTGTGTGGGAAGGATAGGCATCACGATCTATTTTCCCCTCACAGTAATTCACCATGTGGACCTGCATGCTTAGATTTTCAATTTTTAATGACTTTAAAAAATGCTAAATGGACTTATCTTCGCTATGGCATTTCATATCTTCTAGCCGAGTCATCGCTAAAACTCATAGCCTGCTATTTGAAACTTTGATCTTAGGGAAACCCGACATCCTACAAATGCGGGAATGTTCACGAGTCTTCAAGTACTCAAGGTGTATAGGACTGTTAAGGTGTATACCACTGTTCAAAGATAAAGTTCGTGACATTTCTTCCAGTCTACACAAAGTGTACTATATATGAGAACAATGAAGTACTAACACCGGAGCGCCAAAATAATACTCGTCGCAAAATACCTACATAATCATCATGCCTATTTTTAAATGATCAACTTATCATTGTCTTTTTATCATCTTATCTTCGGGGACTAAGACCAGCCTGGACTTTATATCATAACCAATACCTCATAAAAGGCAAAACATCGCTTAATGTATCTCAATTTGCTAGAGTTATTCACCAACTTGCCTTTTTTGAAATGAAAATCTTGTATTAAATAGTGATGCCAGAGGCTAAATAGTGCTGAAATTTCTATATGTCATGCACCTTAGAAAGATGAACTTCCACGTGAAGTGTTTTTGACATAATAAGGCCAATTACTGCCATGGAAATAATTTGTGTAAGTTTAGTCGTGCACCATAAAAGGATTAACATTCCAATTCTATTACAATTTTGGTATAACAATGATCATTGTAAATACTTTCTTCCTAATTCCAGTTAAATGCTAAGGTAATCGTGCGGGAGTCACATTTATACTATACTTTGTGCCCATGTTGTTTTGGAAGAAAAAATGTGTCACCCGTCAAAGGTATGATGTGCAGTTTTCCATAATTGTACTAGCGATATGATTGGCTGAAAGATACTATTTGATAAACAATGATTAAGTAGCAATGTACTAGTAACTAGAGATCAAAATGTTACTTCTCGTTCTTCCCAGGATCCTAACGAGGGGATAAGAATAAGAAGTACTAGGCGGTATGATTGGCTGAAACATGCTATTTGATAAACAATGAATAAGTAGCAACTTACTAATAACTAGAGATCAAAATGATACTTTTGGTTCTTCCCAAGATCCTAACTGGGAATAATAATAAGAAGTACTAGGCGACTCTCCAGTTTGCTCACAATTTATCACTTCAACTACAACGTTGATCTAGAAATCATTCTTAATATTAAGTACTTCTTCTTCAGATTAGCTCACTCCCCCCCCCCGCACTTAGTGTGTTATTTTGCTTGCTATATCTTTTCTGCTAAAATTATGGATGTATATTTAGCTAACTCATAGTAGATCCTGGACAATTTTGCACCAGGGTATTCCAGGAACAGAAGTCTCTTGGGATATTAGTTTGAAGGGATAATCAATAAAAGTTAAACAATTTTGTCGGCCACCTGAAATATTGATAATTGCTAATCATCTTCGATGGTGCTGAGATAGGCATAAAGCTTACAATGTAAGAAGAAGTCACCGGTAGAAAATTCTAATTGCGCTCATAGACCAAAAGAAAACCTTGTAGCTATCCTGTAATTAATGATTCATGGAATAGATTAGGAAATGTGCATTACTGGTAAATTCAGGTGGATCGGAATCACTAGCTTGTATTTGTCACTATGCCTTCAAAACAACTCCAAAATATTAGTATTACGCTTCAAGTATACATGCATCCCTAAGATTGACCAATGGCTGGATAATTAGAGTTATCTCGTATGTTGCCTGAAATATCAATTTCCTTCCAAACCTTTCCCTCTGTCTCCACTGTCGCTGTAGAATATTCAGAGGTCAACAAATGCACATTGTCATTAAGGAAGACAAATAGGAACGGTCCCATCATTCTGACCACTTTTCACTTTAGTCCACCATCCAGTGTCTGATGAGTACATTATCACTTCTTTGAAATTCCAAGTGTGTGTAAATACTACAAAACGAGAGGGGCGGTTGGATCGAAAACTGATATTCTTTGGATTTGTCTTGAAATTGTGTAGGACAAGGAGGCAACCCGTTCCACTTCTTGGTCGCGTGATTGCACATTACAAGATTGCACTCATTTTCCTTGGAATAATGTGATTCCTAGAATTTGCAGAGAACAAGGCTACTTCAGAAATGCTCAGGGATGAGAAGTTTATAGATCTTGAGAAAGAAAGAGAGAGAATGGTCGGACATGGTTGGCCTCTTTCGGACAAGTTAATGAAACAGGGACCAATGCCATAGTTCTTGATGAAGAAGTCTGTCATGGTCTAGGGTGACCTCTTACTGATGTGGGGATCGGAGAAAAGGGCAAGCCATGGATTGGACACGGACTTGAAGCGACAGAGTGACTGTTGTAGGGCACCCCATACAAGATCTCCACAAGTTGACCCTCAGGGAGGCTCCCAGCAGGGTGCTTCTCAGCGTCCTACTCGTGCTCGTGCTTCTTCTTCTTCCTTGTCTTCTTCTCCTTCTACAAATAATAAAGACAACTCATTTAGATTCTTGATTCCCTTTCCTGAATCAACTATTGGAATAAGAAACACGAGGGGAGCAAACCTCAAAAGCTATGGGAATAATGAGGGGGCATAGGATGGGACGGAGCACCCTCGTCATGGAGACCAGTCACGTATGGGTGTTCCGGCTCCGTGTATCCAAGCTAGCCTCCTCCTCCTCCTCCTCCTCCTGGACGCATCGCCTCCTCCTTGGCTCGGGAACCAGTACCTCGATGGCCTCTTCTTAACAATTGTGGGACAGGTCACTGTGAGTACCAAGAACTCTCGGGTTTGGGAAGGGGAACAGAGCAGCGGTTTTGTCCTCTTCTTCGATCTGTGTGGGAAGGCTAGGCATCACGATCTATTTTCCCCTCACAGTAATTCACCATGTGGACCTGCATGCTTAGATTTTCAATTTTTAATGATTTAAAAAATGATAAATGGACTTATCTTCGCTATGGCATTTCTTATCTTCTAGCCGAGTCATCGCTAAAACTCATAGCCTGCTATTTGAAACTTTGATCTTAGGGAAACCCGACATCCTACAAATGCGGGAATGTTCCCGAGTCTTCAAGTACTCAATGTGTATAGGACTGTTAAGGTGTATACCACTGTTCAAAGATAAAGTTCGTGACATTTCTTCCAGTCTACACAAAGTGTACTATAAATGAGAACAATGAAGTACTAACACCGGAGCGCCAAAATAATACTCATCGCAAAATACCTACATAATCATCATGCCTATTTTTTAAATGATCAACTTATCATTGTCTTTTTATCATCTTAACTTTGGGGACTGAGACCAGCCTGGACTTTATATCATCACCAATACTTCATAAAAGGCAAAACATCGCTTAATGTATCTCAATTTGCTAGAGTTATTCACCAACTTGCCTTTTTTGAAATGAAAATCTTGTATTAAATAGTGATGCCAGAGGCTAAACAGTGCTGAAATTTCTATATATCATGCACCTTAAAAAGATGAACTTCCATATGAAGTGTTTTTGACATAATGAGGCCAATTACTGCCATGGAAATAATTTGTGTAAGTTTAGTCGTGCACCATAAAAGGATTAACATTCCAATTCTATTACAATTTTGGTATAACAATGATCATTGTAAATACTTTCTTCCTAATTCCAGTTAAATGCTAAGGTAATCGTGCGGGAGTCACATTTACACTATACTTTGTGCCCATGTTGTTTTGGAAGAAAAAATGTGTCACCCGTCAAAGGTATGATGTGCAGTTTTCCATAATTGTACTAGCGATATGATTGGCTGAAAGATACTATTTGATAAACAATGATTAAGTAGCAATGTACTAGTAACTAGAGATCAAAATGTTACTTCTGGTTCTTCCCAGGATCCTAACAAGGGGATAAGAATAAGTAGTACTAGGCGGTATGATTGGCTGAAAGATGCTATTTGATAAACAATGATTAAGTAGCAACATACTAATAACTAGAGATCAAAATGATACTTTTGGTTCTTCCCAAGATCCTAAGTGGGGATAATAATAAGAAGTACTAGGCGACTCTCCAGTTTGGTCACAATTTATCACTTCAACTACAACGTTGATCTAGAAATCATTCTTAATATTAAGTACTTCTTCTTCAGATTAGCTCACTCCCCCCCCCCGGCACTTAGTGTGTTAGTTTGCTTGCTATATCTTTTCTGCTAAAATTATGGATGTATATTTAGCTAACTCATAGTAGATCCGGGACAATTTTGCACCAGGGTATTCCAGGAACAAAAGTCTCTTGGGATATTAGTTTGAAGGGATAATCAATAAAAGTTAAACAATTTTGTCGGCCACCTGAAATATTGATAAGTGCTAATCATCTTCGATGGTGCTGGGATAGGCATAAATCTTACAATGTAAGAAGAAGTCACCGGTAGAAAATTCTAATTGCGCTAATAGACCAAAAGAAAACCTTGTAGCTATCCTGTAATTAATGATTCATGGAATAGATTAGGAAATGCGCATTACGGGTAAATTCAGGTGGATCGGAATCACTAGCTTATATTTGTAACAATGCCTTCAAAACAACTCCAAAATGTTAGTATTATGCTTCAAGTATACACGCATCCCTAAGATTAACCAATGGATGGATAATTAGAGTTATCTCGTATGTTGCCTAAATTATCAATTTCCTTCCAAACCTTTCCCTCTATCTCCACTATCGATGTAGAATATTCAGAGGTCAACAAATGCACATTGTCATTAAGGAAGACCAATAGGAACGGTCCCATCATTCTGACCACTTTTCACTGTAGTCCACCATCCAGTGTCTGATAAGTACATTATCACTTCTTTGAAATTCCAAGTGTGTGTGAATACTACAAAACGAGAGGGGCGGTTGGATCAAAAACTGATATTCTTTGGATTTGTCTTGAAATTGTGTAGGACAAGGAGGCAACCCGTTCCACTTCTTAGTCGCGTGATTGCACATTACAAGATTGCACTCATTTTCCTTGGAATAATGTGATTCCTAGTATTTGCAGAGAACAAGGCTACTTCAGAAATGCTCAGGGATGAGAAGTTTATAGCTCTTGAGAAAGAAAGAGAGAGAATGATCGGACATGGTTGGCTTCTTTCGGACAAGTTAATGAAACAGGGACCAATGCCATAGTTCTTGATGAAGAAGTCTGCCATGGTCTAGGGTGACCTCTTACTGATGTGGGGATCGGAGAAAAGGGCAAGCCATGGATTGGACAGGGACTTGAAGCGACAGAGTGACTGTTGTAGGGCACCCCATATAAGATCTCCACAAGGTGACCCTCAGGGAGGCTCCCAGCAGGGTGCTTCTCAGCGTCCTACTCGTGCTTGTGCTCCTTCTTCTTCCTTGTCTTCTTCTCCTTCTACAAATAATAAAGACAACTCATTTAGATTCTTGATTCCCTTTCCTGAATCAACTATTGGAACAAGAAACATGAGGGGAGCAAACCTCAAAAGCTATGGGAATAATGACGGGGCATAGGATGGGACGGATCACCCTCGTCATGGAGACCAGTCACGTATGGGTGTTACGGCACCGTGTAGCCATGCTAGCCTCCTCCTCCTCCTCCTCCTGGAAGCATCGCCTCCTCCTTGGCTCGGGAACCAGTACCTTGATGGCCTCTTCTTAACCATTGTGGGACAGGTCACTGTGAGTACCAAGAACTCTCGGGTTTGGGAAGGCGAACAGAGCTGTGGTTTTGTCCTCTTCTTCGATCTGTGTGGGAAGGCTAGGCATCACGATCTATTTTCCCCACACAGTAATTCACCATGTGGACCTGCATGCTTAGTTTTTCAATTTTTAATGATTTAAAAAATGATAAATGGACTTATCTTCGCTATGTCATTTCATATCTTCTAGCCGAGTCATCGCTAAAACTCATAGCCTGCTATTTGAAACTTTGATCTTAGGGAAACCCGACATCCTACAAATGCGGGAATGTTCCCGAGTCTTCAAGTACTCAAGGTGTATAGGACTGTTAAGGTGTATACCACTGTTCAAAGATAAAGTTCGTGACATTTCTTCGAGTCTACACAAAGTGTACTATAAATGAGAACAATGAAGTACTAACACCGGAGCGCCAAAATAATACTCATCGCAAAATACCTACATAACCATCATGCCTATTTTTAAATGATCAACTTATCATTGTCTTTTTATCATCTTAACTTTGGGGACTAAGACCAGCCTGGACTTTATATCATCACCAATACTTCATAAAAGGCAAAACATCGCTTAATGTATCTCCATTTGCTAGAGTTATTCACCAACTTGCCTTTTTTGAAATGAAAATCTTGTATTAAATAGTGATGCCAGAGGCTAAACAGTGCTGAAATTTCTATATATCATGCACCTTAAAAAGATGAACTTCCACATGAAGTGTTTTTGACATAATATGGCCAATTACTGCCATGGAAATAGTTTGTGTAAGTTTAGTCGTGCACCATAAAAGGATTAACATTCCAATTTATTACAATTTTGCTATAACAATGATCATTGTAAATACTTTCTTCCTAATTCCAGTTAAATGCTAAGGTAATCGTGCGGGAGTCACATTTACACTATACTTTGTGCCCATGTTGTTTTGGAAGAAAAAATGTGTCACCCGTCAAAGGTATGATGTGCAGTTTTCCATAATTGTACTGGCGATATGATTGGCTGAAAGATACTATTTGATAAATAATGATTAAGTAGCAATGTACTAGTAACTAGATATCAAAATGTTACTTCTGGTTCTTCCCAGGATCCTAACAAGGGGATAAGAATAAGTAGTACTAGGCGGTATGATTGGCTGAAAGATGCTATTTGATAAACAATGATTAAGTAGCAACATACTAATAACTAGAGATCAAAATGATACTTTTGGTTCTTCCCCAGATCCTAAGTGGGGATAATAATAAGAAGTACTAGGCGACTCTCTAGTTTGGTCACAATTTATCACTTCAACTACAACGTTGATCTAGAAATCATTCTTAATATTAAGTACTTCTTCTTCAGATTAGCTCACTCCCCCCCCCCCGCACTTAGTGTGTTAGTTTGCTTGCTATATCTTTTCTGCTAAAATTATGGATGTATATTTAGCTAACTCATAGTAGATCCTGGACAATTTTGCACCAGGGTATTCCAGGAACAAAAGTCTCTTGGGATATTAGTTTGAAGGGATAATCAATAAAAGTTAAACAATTTTGTCGGCCACCTGAAATATTGATAACTGCTAATCATCTTCGATGGTGCTGGGATAGGCATAAATCTTACAATGTAAGAAGAAGTCACCGGTAGAAAATTCTAATTGCGCTAATAGACCAAAAGAAAACCTTGTAGCTATCCTGTAATTAATGATTCATGGAATAGATTAGGAAATGTGCATTACGGGTAAATTCAGGTGGATCGGAATCACTAGCTTATATTTGTAACAATGCCTTCAAAACAACTCCAAAATGTTAGTATTATGCTTCAAGTATACACGCATCCCTAAGATTGACCAATGGATGGATAATTAGAGTTATCTCGTATGTTGCCTGAAATATCAATTTCCTTCCAAACCTTTCCCTCTGTCTCCACTATCGATGTAGAATATTCAGAGTTCAACAAATGCACATTGTCATTAAGGAAGACAAATAGGAATTGTCCCATCATTCTGACCACTTTTCACTGTAGTCCACCATCCAGTGTCTGATGAGTACATTATCACTTCTTTGAAATTCTAAGTGTGTGTGTATACTACAAAACGAGAGGGGCGGTTGGATCGAAAACTGATATTCTTTGGATTTGTCTTGAAATTGTGTAGGACAAGGAGGCAACACGTTCCACTTCTTGGTCGCGTGATTGCACATTACAAGATTGCACTCATTTTCCTTGGAATAATGTGATTCCTAGTATTTGCAGAGAACAAGGCTACTTCAGAAATGCTCAGGGATGAGAAGTTTATAGCTCTTGAGATAGAAAGAGAGAGAAGGGTCGGGCATGGTTGGCCTCTTTCGGACAAGTTAATGAAACAGGGACCAATGCCATAGTTCTTGATGAAGAAGTCTGCCATGGTCTAGGGTGACCTCTTACAGATGTGGGGATCGGAGAAAGGGCAAGCCATGGATTGGACACGGACTTGAAGCGACAGAGTGACTGTTGTAGGGCACCCCATACAAGATCTCCACAAGGTGACCCTCAGGGAGGCTCCCAGCAGGGTGCTTCTCAGCGTCCTACTCGTGCTCGTGCTTCTTCTTCTTCCTTGTCTTCTTCTCCTTCTACAAATAATAAAGACAACTCATTTAGATTCTTGATTCCCTTTCCTGAATTAATTATTGGAACAATAAACACGAGGGGAGGAAACCTCAAAAGCTATGGGAATAATGAGGGTGCATAGGATGGGACGGAGCACCCTCGTCATGGAGACCAGTCACGTATGGGTGATCCGGCACCGTGTAGCCATGCTAGCCTCCTCCTCCTCCTCCTCCTGGAAGCATCGCCTCCTCCTTGGCTAGGGAACCAGTACATCGATGGCCTCTTCTTAACCATTGTGGGACAGGTCACTGTGACTACCAAGAACTCTCGGGTTTGGGAAGGGGAACAGAGCAGCGGTTTTGTCCTCTTCTTCGATCTGTGTGGGAAGGCTAGGCATCACGATCTATTTTCCCCTCACAGTAATTCACCATGTGGACCTGCATGCTTAGATTTTCAATTTTTAATGATTTAAAAAATGATAAATGGACTTATCTTTGCTATGGCATTTCATATCTTCTAGCCGAGTCATCGCTAAAACTCATAGCCCGCTATTTGAAACTTTGATCTTAGGGAAAACCGACATCCTACAAATGCGGGAATGTTCCCGAGTCTTCAAGTACTCAAGGTGTATAGGACTGTTAAGGTGTATACCACTGTTCAAAGATAAAGTTTGTGACATTTCTTCCAGTCTACACAAAGTGTACTATAAATGAGAACAATGAAGTACTGACACCGGAGCGCCAAAATAATACTCATCGCAAAATACCTACAGAATCATCATGCCTATTTTTAAATGATCAACTTATCATTGTCTTTTTATCATCTTAACTTCGGGGACTAAGACCAACCTGGACTTTATATCATCACCAATACTTCATAAAAGGCAAAACATCGCTTAATGTATCTCAATTTTCTAGAGTTATTCACCAACTTGCCTTTTTTGAAATGAAAATCTTGTATTAAATAGTGATGCCAAAGGCTAAACAGTGCTGAAATTTCTATATATCATGCACCTTAAAAAGATGAACTTGTACGTGAAGTGTTTTTGACATAATAAGGCCAATTACTGCCATGGAAATAATTTGTGTAAGTTTAGTCGTGCATGATAAAAGGATTAACATTCCAATTCTAATACAATTTTGCTATAACAATGATCATTGTAAATACTTTCTTCCTAATTCCAGTTAAATGCTAAGGTAATCGTGCGGGAGTCACATTTACACTATACTTTGTGCCCATGTTGTTTTGGAAGAAAAAATGTGTCACCCGTCAAAGGTATGATGTGCAGTTTTCCATAATTGTACTGGCGATATGATTGGCTGAAAGATACTATTTGATAAACAATGATTAAGTAGCAATGTACTAGTAACTAGAGATCAAAATGTTACTTCTGGTTCTTCCCAAGATCCTAACGAGGGGATAAGAATAAGAAGTACTAGGCGGTATGATTGGGTGAAAGATGCTATTTGATAAACAATGATTAAGTAGCAACATACTAATAACTAGAGATCAAAATGATACTTTTGGTTCTTCCCAAGATCCTAACTGGGGATAATAATAAGAAGTACTAGGCGACTCTCCAGTTTGCTCACAATTTGTCACTTCAACTACAACGTTGATCTAGAAATCATTCTTAATATTAAGTACTTCTTCTTCAGATTAGCTCACTCCCCCCCCCCGCACTAAGTGTGTTATTTTGCTTGCTATATCTTTTCTGCTAAAATTATGGATGTATATTTAGCTAACTTATAGTAGATCCTGGACAATTTTGCACCAGGGTATTCCAGGAACAGAAGTCTCTTGGGATATTAGTTTGATGGGATAAACAATAAAAGTTAAACAATTTTGTCGGCCACCTGAAATATCGATAATTGCTAATCATCTTCGATGGTGCTGAGATAGGCATAAAGCTTACAATGTAAGAAGAAGTCACTGGTAGAAAATTCTAATTGCGCTAATAGACCAAAAGAAAACCTTGTAGCTATCCTGTAATTAATGATTCATGGAATAGATTAGGAAATGTGCATTACGGGTAAATTTAGGTGGATCGGAATCACTAGCTTATATTTGTAACAATGCCTTCAAAACAACTCCAAAATGTTAGTATTATGTTTCAAGTATACATGCATCCCTAAGATTGACCAATGGATGGATAATTAGAGTTATCTCGTATGTTGCCTGAAATATCAATTTCCTTCCAAACCTTTCCCTCTGTCTCCACTATCGCTGTAGAATATTCAGAGGTCAACAAATGCTCATTGTCATTAAGGAAGACAAATAGGAACGGTCCCATCATTCTGACCACTTTTCACTTTAGTCCACCATCCAGTGTCTGATGAGTACATTATCACTTCTTTGAAATTCCAAGTGTGTGTGAATACTACAAAACGAGAGGGGCGGTTGGATCGAAAACTGATATTCTTTGGATTTGTCTTGAAATTGTGTAGGACAAGGAGGCAACCCGTTCCACTTCTTGGTCGCGTGATTGCACATTACAAGATTGCACTCATTTTCCTTGGAATAATGTGATTCCTAGTATTTGCAGAGAACAAGGCTACTTCAGAAATGCTTAAGGATGAGAAGTTTATAGCTCTTGAGAAAGAAAGAGAGAGAAGGGTCGGACATGGTTGGCCTCTTTCGGACAAGTTAATGAAACAGGGACCAATGCCATAGTTGTTGATGAAGAAGTCTGTCATGGTCTAGGGTGACCTCTTACTGATGTGGGGATCGGAGAAAGGGCAAGCCATGGATTGGACACGGACTTGAAGCGACAGAGTGACTGCTGTAGGGCACCCCATACAAGATCTCCACAAGGTGACCCCCAGGGAGGCTCCTAGCAGGGTGCTTCTCAGCGTCCTACTCGTGCTCGTGCTTCTTCTTCTTCCTTGTCTTCTTCTCCTTCTACAAATAATAAAGACAACTCATTTAGATTCTTGATTCCCTTTCCTGAATCAACTATTGGAACAAGAAACATGAGGGGAGCAAACCTGAAAAGCTATGGGAATAATGAGGGGGCATAGGATGGGACGGAGCACCCTCGTCATGGAGACCAGTCACGTATGGGTGATCCGGCACCGTGTAGCCATGCTAGCCTCCTCCTCCTCCTCCTCCTGGAAGCATCGCCTCCTCCTTGGCTAGGGAACCAGTACATCGATGGCCTCTTCTTAACCATTGTGGGACAGGTCACTGTGACTACCAAGAACTCTCGGGTTTGGGAAGGGGAACAGAGCAGCGGTTTTGTCCTCTTCTTCGATCTGTGTGGGAAGCCTAGGCATCACGATCTATTTTCCCCTCACAGTAATTCACCATGTGGACCTGCATGCTTAGATTTTCAATTTTTAATGATTTAAAAAATGATAAATGGACTTATCTTTGCTATGGCATTTCATATCTTCTAGCCGAGTCATCGCTAAAACTCATAGCCTGCTATTTGAAACTTTGATCTTAGGGAAAACCGACATCCTACAAATGCGGGAATGTTCCCGAGTCTTCAAGTACTCAAGGTGTATAGGACTGTTAAGGTGTATACCACTGTTCAAAGATAAAGTGCGTGACATTTCTTCCAGTCTACACAAAGTGTACTATAAATGAGAACAATGAAGTACTGACACCGGAGCGCCAAAATAATACTCATCGCAAAATACCTACATAATCATCATGCCTATTTTTAAATGATCAACTTATCATTGTCTTTTTATCATCTTAACTTCGGGGACTAAGACCAACCTGGACTTTATATCATCACCAATACTTCATAAAAGGCAAAACATCGCTTAATGTATCTCAATTTGCTAGAGTTATTCACCAACTTGCCTTTTTTGAAATGAAAATCTTGTATTAAATAGTGATGCCAGAGGCTAAACAGTGCTGAAATTTCTATATATCATGCACCTTAAAAGATGAACTTCCACGTGAAGTGTTTTTGACATAATAAGGCCAATTACTGCCATGGAAATAATTTGTGTAAGTTTAGTCGTGCATCATAAAAGGATTAACATTCCAATTCTATTACAATTTTGCTATAACAATGATCATTGTAAATACTTTCTTCCTAATTCCAGTTAAATGCTAAGGTAATCGTGCGGGGGTCACATTTACACTATACTTTGTGCCCATGTTGTTTTGGAAGAAAAAATGTGTCACCCGTCAAAGGTATGATGTGCTGTTTTCCATAATTGTACTGGCGATATGATTGGCTGAAAGATACTATTTGATAAACAATGATTAAGTAGCAATGTACTAGTAACTAGAGATCAAAATGTTACTTCTAGTTCTTCCCAAGATCCTAACGAGGGGATAAGAATAAGAAGTACTAGGCGGTATGATTGGGTGAAAGATGCTATTTGATAAACAATGATTAAGTAGCAAAATACTAATAACTAGAGATCAAAATGATACTTTTGGTTCTTCCCAAGATCCTAACTGGGGATAATAATAAGAAGTACTAGGCGACTCTCCAGTTTGCTCACAATTTGTCACTTCAACTACAACGTTGATCTAGAAATCATTCTTAATATTAAGTACTTCTTCTTCAGATTAGCTCACTCCCCCCCCCCCCCGCACTAAGTGTGTTATTTTGCTTGCTATATCTTTTCTGCTAAAATTATGGATGTATATTTAGCTAACTCATAGTAGATCCTGGACAATTTTGCACCAGGGTATTCCAGGAACAGAAGTCTCTTGGGATATTAGTTTGATGGGATAATCAATAAAAGTTAAACAATTTTGCGGCCACCTGAAATATTGATAATTGCTAATCATCTTCGATGGTGCTGAGATAGGCATAAAGCTTACAATGTAAGAAGAAGTCACCGGTAGAAAATTCTAATTGCGCTAATAGACCAAAAGAAAACCTTGTAGCTATCCTGTAATTAATGATTCATGGAATAGATTAGGAAATGTGCATTACGGGTAAATTTAAGTGGATCGGAATCACTAGCTTATATTTGTAACAATGCCTTCAAAACAACTCCAAAATGTTAGTATTATGTTTCAAGTATACATGCATCCCTAAGATTGACCAATGGATGGATAATTAGAGTTATCTCGTATGTTGCCTGAAATATCAATTTCCTTCCAAACCTTTCCCTCTGTCTCCACTATCGCTGTAGAATATTCAGAGGTCAACAAATGCACATTGTCATTAAGGAAGACAAATAGGAACGGTCCCATCATTCTGACCACTTTTCACTTTAGTCCACCATCCAGTGTCTGATGAGTACATTATCACTTCTTTGAAATTCCAAGTGTGTGTGAATACTACAAAACGAGAGGGGCGGTTGGATCGAAAACTGATATTCTTTGGATTTTTCTTGAAATTGTGTAGGACAAGGAGGCAACCCGTTCCACTTCTTGGTCGCGTGATTGCACATTACAAGATTGCACTCATTTTCCTTGGAATAATGTGATTCCTAGTATTTGCAGAGAACAAGGCTACTTCAGAAATGCTTAGGGATGAGAAGTTTATAGCTCTTGAGAAAGATAGAGAGAGAAGGGTCGGACATGGTTGGCCTCTTTCGGACAAGTTAATGAAACAGGGACCAATGCCATAGTTCTTGATGAAGAAGTCTGTCATGGTCTAGGGTGACCTCTTACTGATGTGGGGATCGGAGAAAGGGCAAGCCATGGATTGGACACGGACTTGAAGCGACAGAGTGACTGCTGTAGGGCACCCCATACAAGATCTCCACAAGGTGACCCCCAGGGAGGCTCCCAGCAGGGTGCTTCTCAGCGTCCTACTCGTGCTCGTGCTTCTTCTTCTTCCTTGTCTTCTTCTCCTTCTACAAATAATAAAGACAACTCATTTAGATTCTTGATTCCCTTTCCTGAATCAACTATTGGAACAAGAAACACGAGGGGAGCAAACCTCAAAAGCTATGGGAATAATGAGGGGGCATAGGATGGGACGGAGCACCCTCGTCATGGAGACCAGTCACGTATGGGTGTTCCGGCACCGTGTAGCCATGCTAGCCTCCTCCTCCTCCTCCTCCTCCTCCTGGAAGCAACACCTCCTCCTTGGCTAGGGAACCAGTACCTCGTTGGCCTCTTCTTAACCATTGTGGGACAGGTCACTATGACTACCAAGAACTCTCGGGTTTGGGAAGGGGAACAGAGCAGCGGTTTTGTCCTCTTCTTCGATCTGTGTGGGAAGGCTAGGCATCACGATCTATTTTCCCCTCACAGTAATTCACCATGTGGACCTACATGCTAAGATTTTCAATTTTTAATGATTTAAAAAATTATAAATGGACTTATCTTCGCTATGGCATTTCATATCTTCTAGCCGAGTCATTGCTAAAACTCATAGCCTGCTATTTGAAACTTTGATCTTAGGGAAACCCGACATCCTACAAATGCGGGAATGTTCCCGAGTCTTCAAGTACTCAAGGTGTATAGGACTGTTAAGGTGTATACCACTGTTCAAAGATAAAGTTCGTGACATTTCTTCCAGTCTACACAAAGTGTACTATAAATGAGAACAATGAAGTACTAACACCGGAGCGCCAAAATAATACTCATCGCAAAATACCTACATAATCATCATGCCTATTTTTAAATGATAAACTTATCATTGTCTTTTTATCATCTCAACTTTGGGGACTAAGACCAGCCTCGACTTTATATCATCACCAATACTTCATAAAAGGCAAAACATCGCTTAATGTATCTCAATTTGCTAGAGTTATTCACCAACTTGCCTTTTTTGAAATGAAAATCTTGTATTAAATAGTGATGCCAGAGGCTAAACAGTGCTGAAATTTCTATATATCATGCACCTTAAAAAGATGAACTTCCACCTGAAGTGTTTTTGACATAATAAGGCCAATTACTGCCATGGAAATAATTTGTGTAAGTTTAGTCGTGCAACATAAAAGGATTAACATTCCAATTCTATTACAATTTTGGTATAACAATGATCATTGTAAATACTTTCTTCCTAATTCCAGCTAAATGCTAAGGTAATCGTGCGGGAGTCACATTTACACTATACTTTGTGCCCATGTTGTTTTGGAAGAAAAAATGTGTCACCCGTCAAAGGTATGATGTGCAGTTTTCCATAATTGTACTGGCGATATGATTGGCTGAAAGATACTATTTGATAAACAATGATTAAGTAGCAATGTACTAGTAACTAGAGATCAAAATGTTACTTCTTGTTCTTCCCAGGATCCTAACGAGGGGATAAGAATAAGAAGTACTAGGCGGTATGATTGGCCGAAAGATGCTATTTGATAAACAATGATTAAGTAGCAACATACTAATAACTAGAAATCAAAATGATACTTTTGGTTCTTCCCAAGATCCTAACTGGGGATAATAATAAGAAGTACTAGGCGACTCTCCAGTTTGCTCACAATTTATCACTTCAACTACAACGTTGATCTAGAAATCA
>LR738712.1:690598914-690688815 GCA_902687465.1 Secale cereale | reverse complement strand
CCGCACTTAGTGTGTTAGTTTGCTTGCTATATCATTTCTGCTAAAATTATGGATGTATATTTAGCTAACTCATAGTAGATCCTGGACAATTTTGCACCCGGGTATTCCAGGAACAAAAGTCTCTTGGGATATTAGTTTGAAGGGATAATCAATAAAAGTTAAACAATTTTGTCGGCCACCTGAAATATTGATTACTGCTAATCATCTTCGATGGTGCTGAGATAGGCATAAAGCTTACAATGTAAGAAGAAGTCACCGGTAGAAAATTCTAATTGCGCTAATAGACCAAAAGAAAACCTTGTAGCAATCCTGTAATTAATGATTCATGGAATAGATTAGGAAATGTGCATTACGGGTAAATTCAGGTGGATCGGAATCACTAGCTTATATTTGTAACAATGCCTTCAAAACAACTCCAAAATGTTAGTATTATGCTTCAAGTATACACACATCCCTAAGATTGACCAATGGATGGATAATTAGAGTTATCTCGTATGTTGCCTGAAATATCAATTTCCTTCCAAACCTTTCCCTCTGTCTCCACTATCACTGTAGAATATTCAGAGGTCAACAAATGCACATTGTCATTAAGGAAGACAAATAGGAACGGTCCCATCATTCTGACCACTTTTCACTTTAGTCCACCATCCAGTGTCTGATGAGTACATTATCACTTCTTTGAAATTCCAAGTGTGTGTGAATACTACAAAACGAGAGGGGCGGTTGGATCGAAAACTGATATTCTTTGGATTTGTCTTGAAATTGTGTAGGACAAGGAGGCAACCCGTTCCACTTCTTGGTCGCGTGATTGCACATTACAAGATTGCACTCATTTTCCTTGGAATAATGTGATTCCTAGTATTTGCAGAGAACAAGGCTACTTCAGAAATGCTTAGGGATGAGAAGTTTATAGCTCTTGAGAAAGAAAGAGAGAGAAGGGTCGAACATGGTTGGCCTCTTTCGGACAAGTTAATGAAACAGGGACCAATGCCATAGTTCTTGATGAAGAAGTCTGTCATGGTCTAGGGTGACCTCTTACTGATGTGGGGATCGGAGAAAGGGCAAGCCATGGATTGGACACGGACTTGAAGCGACAGAGTGACTGTTGTAGGGCACCCCATACAAGATCTCCACAAGGTGACCCCCAGGGAGGCTCCACGCAGGGTGCTTCTCAGCGTCCTACTCGTGCTCGTGCTTCTTCTTCTACCTTGTCTTCTTCTCCTTCTACAAATAATAAAGACAACTCATTTAGATTCTTGATTCCCTTTCCTGAATCAACTATTGGAACAAGAAACACGAGGGGAGCAAACCTCAAAAGCTATGGGAATAATGAGGGGGCATAGGATGGGACGGAGCACCCTCGTCATGGAGACCAGTCACGTATGGGTGTTCCGGCACCGTGTAGCCATGCTAGCCTCCTCCTCCTCCTCCTCCTGGAAGCAACGCCTCCTCCTTGGCTAGGGAACCAGTACCTCGTTGGCCTCTTCTTAACCATTGTGGGACAGGTCACTGTGACTACCAAGAACTCTCGGGTTTGGGAAGGGGAACAGAGCAACGGTTTTGTCCTCTTCTTCGATCTGTGGGGGAAGGCTAGGCATCACGATCTATTTTCCCCTCACAGTAATTCACCATGTGGACCTGCATGCTAAGATTTTCAATTTTAAATGATTTAAAAAATGATAAATGGACTTATCTTCGCTATGGCATTTCATATCTTCTAGCCGAGTCATTGCTAAAACTCATAGCCTGCTATTTGAAACTTTGATCTTAGGGAAACCTGACATCCTACAAATGCGGGAATGTTCCCGAGTCTTCAAGTACTCAAGGTGTATAGGACTGTTAAGGTGTATACCACTATTCAAAGATAAAGTTCGTGACATTTCTTCCAGTCTACACAAAGTGTACTATAAATGAGAACAATGAAGTACTAACACCGGAGCGCCAAAATAATACTCATCGCGAAATACCTACATAATCATCATGCCTATTTTTAAATGATCAACTTATCATTGTCTTTTATCATCTCAACTTTGGGGACTAAGACCAGCCTCGACTTTATATCATCACCAATACTTCATAAAAGGCAAAACATCGCTTAATGTATCTCAATTTGCTAGAGTTATTCACCAACTTGCCTTTTTTGAAATGAAAATCTTGTATTAAATAGTGATGCCAGAGGCTAAACAGTGCTGAAATTTCTATATATCATGCACCTTAAAAAGATGAACTTCCACATGAAGTGTTTTTGACATAATAAGGCCAATTACTGCCATGGAAATAATTTGTGTAAGTTTAGTCGTGCAACATAAAAGGATTAACATTCCAATTCTATTACAATTTTGGTATAACAATGATCATTGTAAATACTTTCTTCCTAATTCCAGCTAAATGCTAAGGTAATCGTGCGGGAGTCACATTTACACTATACTTTGTGCCCATGTTGTTTTGGAAGAAAAAATGTGTCACCCGTCAAAGGTATGATGTGCAGTTTTCCATAATTGTACTGGCGATATGATTGGCTGAAAGATACTATTTGATAAACATTGATAAAGTAGCAATGTACTAGTAACTAGAGATCAAAATGTTACTTCTTGTTCTTCCCAGGATCCTAACGAGGGGATAAGAATAAGAAGTACTATGCGGTATGATTGGCCGAAAGATGCTATTTGATAAACAATGATTAAGTAGCAACATACTAATAACTAGAAATCAAAATGATACTTTTGGTTCTTCCCAAGATCCTAACTGGGGATAATAATAAGAAGTACTAGGCGACTCTCCAGTTTGCTCACAATTTATCACTTCAACTACAACGTTGATCTAGAAATCATTCTTAATATTAAGTACTTCTTCAGATTAGCTCACTCCCCCCCCCCCCGCACTTAGTGTGTTAGTTTGCTTGCTATATCTTTTCTGCTAAAATTATGGATGTATATTTAGCTAACTCATAGTAGATCCTGGACAATTTTGCACCCGGGTATTCCAGGAACAAAAGTCTCTTGGGATATTAGTTTGAAGGGATAATCAATAAAAGTTAAACAATTTTGTCGGCCACCTGAAATATTGATTACTGCTAATCATCTTCGATGGTGCTGAGATAGGCATAAAGCTTACAATGTAAGAAGAAGTCACCGGTAGAAAATTATAATTGCGCTAATAGACCAAAAGAAAACCTTGTAGCTATCCTGTAATTAATGACTCATGGAATAGATTAGGAAATGTGCATTACGGGTAAATTCAGGTGGATCGGAATCACTAGCTTATATTTGTAACAATGCCTTCAAAACAACTCCAAAATGTTAGTATTATGCTTCAAGTATACACGCATCCCTAAGATTGACCAATGGATGGATAATTATAGTTATCTCGTATGTTGCCTGAAATATCAATTTCCTTCCAAACCTTTCCCTCTGTCTCCACTATCGCTGTAGAATATTCAGAGGTCAACAAATGCACATTGTCATTAAGGAAGACAAATAGGAACGGTCCCATCATTCTGACCACTTTTCACTGTAGTCCACCATCAAGTGTCTGATGAGTACATTATCACTTCTTTGAAATTCCAAGTGTGTGTGAATACTACAAAATGAGAGGGGCGGTTGGATCGAAAACTGATATTCTTTGGATTTGTCTTGAAATTGTGTAGGACAAGGAGGCAACCCGTTCCACTTCTTGGTCGCGTGATTGCACATTACAAGATTGCACTCATTTTCCTTGGAATTTGCAGAGAACAAGGCTACTTCAGAAATGCTCAGGGATGAGAAGTTTATAGCTCTTGAGAAAGAAAGAGAGAAAATGGTCGGACATGGTTGGCCTCTTTCGGACAAGTTAATGAAACAGGGATCAATGCCATAGTTCTTGATGAAGAAGTCTGCCATGGTCTAGGGTGACCTCTTACTGATGTGGGGATCGGAGAAAAGGGCAAGCCATGGATTGGACAGGGACTTGAAGCGACAGAGTGACTGTTGTAGGGCACCCCATACAAGATCTCCACAAGATGACCCTCAGGGAGGCTCCCTGCAGGGTGCTTCTCAGACTCCTACTCATGCTCGTGCTTCTTCTTCTTCCTTGTCTTCTTCTCCTTCTACAAATAATAAAGACAACTCATTTAGATTCTTGATTCCCTTTCCTGAATCAACTATTGGAACAAGAAACATGAGGGGAGCAAACCTCAAAAGCTATGGGAATAATGAGGGGGCATAGGATGGGACGGAGCACCCTCGTCATGGAGACCAGTCACGTATGGGTGTTCCGGCACCGTGTAGCCATGCTAGCCTCCTCCTCCTCCTCCTCCTCCTCCTGGAAGCATCGCCTCCTCCTTGGCTCGGGAACCAATACCTCGATGGCATCTTATTAACCATTGTGGTACAGGTCACTGTGACTACCAAGAACTCTCGGGGTTGGGAAGGGGAACAGAGTAGCGGTTTTGTCCTCTTCTCCGATCTGTGTGGGAAGGCCAGGCATCACGATCTATTTTCCCCTCATAGTAATTCACCATGTGGACCTGCATGCTTAGATTTTCAATTTTTAATGATTTAAAAAAATGCTAAATGGACTTATCTTGGCTATGGCATTTCATATCTTCTAGCCCAGTCATCGCTAAAACTCATAGCCTGCTATTTGAAACTTTGATCTTAGGGAAACCCGACATCCTACAAATGCGGGAATGTTCCCGAGTCTTCAAGTACTCAAGGTGTATAGGACTGTTAAGGTGTATACCACTGTTCAGAGATAAAATTCGTGACATTTCTTCCAGTCTACACAAAGTGTACTATAAATGAGAACAATGAAGTACTAACACCGGAGCGCCAAAATAATACTCATCGCAAAATACCTACATACTCATCATGCCTATTTTCAAGTGATCAACTTATCATTGTCTTTTTATCATCTTAACTTTGGGGACTAAGACCAGCCTGGACTTTATATCATTACCAATACTTCATAAAAGGCGAAACATCGCTTAATGTGTCTCAATTTGCTAGAGTTATTCACCAACTTGCCTTTTTTGAAATGAAAATCTTGAATTAAATAGTGATGCCAGAGGCTAAACAGTGCTGAAATTTCTATATATCATGGACCTTAAAAAGATGAACTTCCACATGAAGTGTTTTTGACATAATAAGGCAAATTACTGCCATGGAAATAATTTGTGTAAGTTTAGTCGTGCACCATAAAAGGATTAACATTCCAATTCTATTACAATTTTGCTATAACAATGATCATTGTAAATACTTTCTTCCTAATTCCAGTTAAATGCTAAGGTAATCGTGCGGGAGTCACATTTACACTATACTTTGTGCCCATGTTGTTTTGGAAGAAAAAATGTGTCACCCGTCAAAGGTATGATGTGCAGTTTTCCATAATTGTACTGGCGATATGATTGGCTGAAAGATACTATTTGATAAACAATGATTAAGTAGCAATGTACTAGTAACTAGAGATCAAAATGTTACTTCTGGTTCTTCCCAGGATCCTAACGAGGGGATAAGAATAAGAAGTACTAGGCGGTATGATTGGCTGAAAGATGCTATTTGATAAAAAATGATTAAGTAGCAACATACTAATAACTAGAGATCAAAATGATACTTTTGGTTCCTCCCAAGATCCTAACTGGGGATAATAATAAGAAGTACTAGTGTGACGCCCGGATAGTTAAGCTACAGTAACCCTCTACTAATGACGACACGTCACCCCAATTACTGTTGATAATCTCATGTTAGTTCAAAACCGGTTCGAAATTCAAATTCAAAATGAACCAAACAATAAAATACTCTAAACGTCAAAACTAAAATGTTCTAAAGGTGACAAATAAATCACATGTAATATTGGTGGAGAAACCACACTTTTATAAAGTATTTAATGCACTAAACAAATATAATAAGTGGCAGGAACAAATATTCAAATGCATTTTAAATAATAAAATACTATAGAGTATTTTATTATAACACCAAAAATTTCGAGGTACTGAACTAAATTGTAACGTCAATTTAGGGGTCGACTTATATTTAGTAAAACTAAATACACTAGAAAATAAAATAAGTAGAAAGGGTAAATAAACAAAAGGAAAGTAAAACAAAATAAAAATAGAAGCAACCCTTCCCCCCCTCTCGCTAGGCCTCGGCCCAGCTGGCCACCGGGCTAACCAGGCCGGCCCGGCCGTCCCCGTTAACCCCCCCGGGGCACCAAAACCCTAGCCCACAACCTCTTTGCCCCCTCGCCCTCCTCCCTCTTCCCCGATCCGATCTAGATCGGGATCGAACGCTCGCGCCCGTCCCTGTGGTCTTGCTGCCCCATCGCCGCCCGTCGGCACCCCGCATCGACGCCGACCAGGACCGTCGTCGCCGTTCGCGGCTTGCCGGACGCATCCACGTCTCCTCCCCATGCCGACCTCCTCAAGCCTCGCTGCCCCGATCCCCTGCACGCATGTGAGCGAGCCCCCCCTCTCTCCCTGTGCATCGTTCCCTCCTAGCTTGTCTCACCGCTGCACCACGAGCTCCACCGCACGTTGCACGCCGTCCCGCGCGCCGCCACTCCTCCTCCCATTTACCGCTCGCCGCTGCGAGCTGTAGCTGCCGCCGCAGCCCCGCACCTGCCATGCCTCTGCATCTCGATGGCCTCCCCTGCCTTGCGAGCCCGCGGCCACGCCCGCCAACACTCGGACCTCCAGCGCACAACGCGTGCGCCACCACGCCTCTATTCGCTCCGACCGGCCTCGTCTGGCCCCGCCACGCCTCGCCCGTCCGCCGCTTCCTCTGGCCGCTAGTGCCGCGTCGCCCGAGCCCCGCCTCGGCAGTTGCCGCCGGCCGCTCCTGGTTTCCCGTCGCTACCGCGCTGTGTTCCGCAGCTGCTGCCCCCGCTGCTTCACCTCCTCCCGCAGCTCTGCCCGGACGCGCGCCCAGCCGCACTCCACCCAGGCCTCGCCCGGCTCGCCGCCGCTCCTGCCGACGGCCTCGCGTGCGCCTTGGCCGCTCCTCCCTGATTTCCTCCTCACCGGCCGGTCTGCCGCTCCGCCCCGTCCGGCACCAGGCCCCGCATCGCTCCCCCTGGCCGCTGCACCGCGCCGCCTCCCTACCGCCGTCGCTGCGCCACTCGTCGGCGGCTGCGCGCACCGGCGGGCGCGCGTGGCCGTGTGCCAGCGCGGCCGTCGCCCAGGTCGGGCGCCCGCGAGCCCATGCGCCCGATCCACCCAGCGCCCGTAACCCGCACCGCCCCCCGGGCGAATGACAGAGGGGGCTCGCGCCCAGAACATAATAAAAATAAATATATATAATAAAGATATTGTTAACTAAAATTAAATAAATAATAAAATATTAATTATTTAATTAATTAGAGAATTAATTAAACTAATTAATCCTGATTAGATTAAGCTAAATGCTAGTTAACCTAATTAATCTGGTTAGTTAACCTTAGTCAATGACAAAAGGGACCCACCCGTCAGCTTGACTGGTCAACGGTCAAAACTGGCCGCTGATGTCACGCTGACGTCATGCTGATGTCATAAATGCATTTTAGAATTAAATTAATTCTGTTAATTCTAGTAAATGATTAAATCCTTTTTAAAATTAATATAAAATAAACCGTAGCTCGGATGGAAAAACTTTGTACATGAAAGTTGCTCAGAACGACGAGACGAATCCGAATACGCGGTCCGTTCGTCCGCCACACATCTTTATCATACCGAACATGCAACATTTCCCTCCGTTTCATCTGCCCAAAAATGCCTAACACCGGGAATACTTTCCCGGATGTTATTCCTCTTCGCCTGTATCACCGAGCACCGCGTTAGGTCACACGTAGCACCGCCTTTTGCCATGTTATGTTTTGTGATGCTATTGTTTGCTCTGTTATTTATTTGTTTCCCCTTCGTTGCTTCTTTTCGGTAGACTCCGATACCGTGATAGACCCCGAGACCATTGATGCTTCGGTGTTCGACTACGGCTACGCCTCTGAATATTCCTTTCGTCTGCAAAGCTTCCAGGCAAGCCCCCCCTTGATCACCAGATATCGCCTATTCTCCTCCCTCTTACTCTTGCATTAGTTTACTACTGTTGTTGATTCGATAACTCCTATTCTGATGCATAGCCTGTCATTGTTGCTACCACTGTTGATACCTTTACCTGTTATCCTAATGCTTAGTATAGGATGCTAGTATTCCATCAGTGGCCCCACATCCTTGTCCGTCTGCCATGCTATACTATCGGGCCGTGATCACCTCGGGTGGTGATCACGGGTATATACTACATACACTTTACATGATACATGATGTGACTAAAGTCGGGTCGGCTCTTTGAGTACCCGCAAGTGATTCCGATGTGGGGGCTGAAAGGACAGGTGGCTCCATCCAGGTAGTGGTGGGCCTGAGTTCCCGACGGCCCTATGTGGCGGAGCGACAGGGCAGGTTGAGACACCCAGTGGAGAGGTGGCCTGGCCCTGGTTGTTGTTCGCGGTTATTTCATAATAACACGCTTAACGAGTTTGGATATTTGATCTGAGTCTGGCCATTTGGTCTATACGCACTAACCAGCTACGTGGGAATAGTTATGGGTACTCGACGTCGTGGTATCAACTGAAGCCTTCTTGACGTCAGCGACTTAGCGGCGCACGCCGGATTGGACTGGAAAGCCTACTCTGGTATTAGGAGAGGCTAGGTCTGCTTACCGGCCGCCCTCGTAATGCACAGGTGTGCATTGGGCGATGGGCCCAGACCCCCGTGCGCTTAGGGTTTAGACCGGCGTGCTGACCTCTCTGCTGTGCTTAGGTAGGGCTGCGACGTGTTGATCTTCCGAGGCCGAGCATGACCCTGGAAAGTGTGTCCGGCCAAATGGGATCAAGCATGCTGGGTTATGTGGTGCACCCCTGCAGGGAAGTTAATCTATTCGAATAGCCGTGTCCCTCGGTAAAAGGACGACCCGGAGTTGTATTCCGAACTCATGACATCTAGAACCGGATACTTAATAAAACACACCCTTACCAGTGCCAGATACAACTCGGTGGTTGCTCTCTCACAGGATGATGTGCGGGAGGATTGCCGGGTAGGATTATGCTATACGTTGTTACTTGGTGAACTTACCATCTATTCCCTTCTACTGCTGCAAGACGGAGGCTGCCAGAAGTGAGGATACATGTTACTTCCAGCTACTCTCTTCTTCTGCTGCAAGATGGACGTTGCTAGAAGCGTAGTCTTCGATTGGATTAGCTATCCCCCTCTTATTCTGGCTTTCTGCTGTTTAGCCAACAGGTATTGCCCCTTTACACATATATCATTGCATATGTAGTGTAGATCCTTGCTTGCGAGTACTTTGGATGAGTACTCACGGTTGCTTTTCTCCCCTTTTCCCCTTTTGTCCCTTCTTCTCGGATGACGCATCCAGATGGTGGAGCCCCGGACCCAGAAGATCCCGAGGATGTTTCTACGTGAAGTTTGGCTTCGAGGAGTAGTTAGGAGGTCCCAGGCAGGAGGCCTTGCCTTTTCGATCGTTGCTATATTTGTGCTAGCCTTCTTAAGGCAAACTTGTTTAACTTATGTCTGTACTCAG
Organism: Secale cereale; assembly: GCA_902687465.1. NCBI lineage: Eukaryota > Viridiplantae > Streptophyta > Magnoliopsida > Poales > Poaceae > Secale > Secale cereale. Next base: position 690,679,276 of record LR738712.1, on the reverse strand, counting down.
ATATTGTTGCTTCCGCTAACTCTTGTGTTTTCGAGCTATGTATTCGAGCCCTCGAGGCCCCTGGCTTGTAATATAAAGCTTGTATTATTTTAATTTGTGTCTAGAGTTGTGTTGTGATATCTTCCAGTGAGTCTCTGATTTAGGTCGTACACATTTGCGTGCATGATTAGTGTACGGTTAAATCGGGGGCGTCACAAGTTGGTATCAGAGCCGACTGCCTGTAGGAATCCCCCTTTCCAACTCCTTGGCCGAAGTTGAGTCTAGTCTTTGAAAAACAAAATTGCTAACTTGTTGTGTGGCTTACGGGCCCACAGCACCAATGGGTGGTATTATGATCTTTTATTCCTCGCTTATACTCTGGGACTCTGATCTCTCTTCTATTCGGGTTAAAAGATTTTATTAACTCTGACTCTAGGTTCTCGCAACTATTTCTCCCGGAGAACCCTCATTCTGGAAGATCACCTGCTTCGTCAGAAGATTCTGAGGATATCCCTCGATATTTTCTCGAGACCCTTGTGCTCATCGCCTTTGCAATTAACTGCCATCGATATATCCCTATGGATATATGCATGCACTTGTCATTCTCATGATCATTCCTCATCGCTCTTGTCGTTACAAGATGCCTCGAAATATTCTCCGTTGTTTCGAGAATCCTTTGAGTTTACTGTCTTGCAGTTTTATTTCGCGTGAAAACCCTTACGGTTATTTTGTCACATTTACCAAGGATCCGTTCTTCTCAATTGATCATGTGTCTCACAAAATCCTTCGGAATACTTTTCGATCTTTCAAAAATCCTCTGCAGGCTGTTACTCTTGAAATTCTTGCCTGCTTGCATTATGGTTAATTCCATATGACTAGTAGTCTTCGTTAACATCCATTGTCTTGGCCATTTTGAGCCTATTGATTCAATGTGTGCGTATGCACGCAGTCATCAGGTTATCCTTTATAAAATTATATTTCCGGCTCAGACGTCATTCCGGACATGAGTTGGTTCTCGGCAATTCAAACATTTATTGATTGTCCAACTAAGTGTTTTTAACTTATCCATCCTTGATCAGAGCGTATGCTTCTGATCCTTCGTTTTGGAAACCATAATTTCTTGCTATTTAAGCATCAGACTAATCCAGTGATTCTTGAATCTGATGCCTCTGCACTCTTTCTTCCTGTGAGGGCGTATCGATACTCACATCAGCTCTGTCGTGGATTGCCCGATCCATTGTTGGATTGTTATCCGACAGTGTCCTTCATATTCTATCACCTTGTGAGTTCTTCCCCTGATACATAATGCCATTGGTAAATTGTATCCTCTGCTTTGACAAACATGCTCTACTTTTGAGCTGTGATATTTACTTTTGAAACTTGTGGTATATGTTACAAAGATGCACGATGGGTTGAACCTATGCCTTCCTGTAACCCGTGAGAACCCGAAAGATTTCACAAGTCATACTCTTTCGGTGTTCTACCAAATAAAATTCCAACACTACAGTATTATTAAAGCGAGAGGTGAATGAAATGATATGCATTATAGAAGTGGGAGTCGACCTTGAACTTTGTGTTCATGCCCATGAAATTGATGTAGACCGTCTCGGAAGCTTCTTGCAAAATGATTATCGAGCTGTATGATTCTTTCGGTATTCTCGAATTGATTCCTTACAGTTTTGGTTTCAACCATGCTGTCCCGATCTGACATATCTGATGTGAATTCATTTCAGTGCCTCGCCTATTTTGGCAAGGTTGAACTGTCATAGGTCAATGACCCGGTTCTACTTCTATCATGTTTTACCTTTGAGTATTACCCCCTAGTATCTCGAAGGTGCCTTGCCATTGCACCACATCTTACTAACTTTGTTGAAGTAATGTCTTTCCTTGTTGTAATCACTCTACGGGTTCTAGGTTGTTGTCAACCGAGGACACCGACTAGCGAAATTATTCCGCACTACAAATCAAATACTGCTAGAATTTTTCTGGGAAATTCTGAACTCAAGCTGGTCATTCCTAGACTATCGGCTACATCCTGGTCTTGCTATCTTTGACTGTGCTACCTCGTCCTTCTCTGGTGCATGAATTCTTCAGTGTGTGAGCATGACTTACGTCGGGCTTTCAGCATCATGTTGCTTGTCTTGAAAGGCAACTTTGGTTCTGAGCTTGCATCTTATATATTGATCCTATAACTTACAACTTCGTCATTCCCTTGCTTGTTGCCGTTGTTGTTTGCTTGCATCCTCTTGAAACCTCCTGGCAAATGTGTCGGATCACCTTCGACACTTTGACTTCTTCCGAGATGTCAACTGTGTTCATGTTGAGGAATACCCTCCTTGCCCTCGATAATTTTTATGATCATCGACGACACCCTTGACTTCCTTTCATCGCGTACTTGTCTACTCTATGAATACCACTTGCTCCCCAGCTAGTGTTGTGTTCTACCTTGAAGTATTACTGTCTTTTATGTCGAGAATGTTGCGGGGATTGCTCCACCTCTTAGAAATTCTCGGTCTGATGATACTTCTCACCATCACCATTCTTCCTTGGTCCCCGTGTTGTTTTTAACCGGGATACCAATATACTAACGATGTTGTTTGAGTTCTATACTTCTAGCAACCCTATTGCTATGAAGTTAACGATCGATAGTTCGTTCTTAGACTGTTGGTAATAGAATCGTCACTCTAACATTGATCTTGCTGCCTAAGGTCATATTTCGTGCACACCTTTCAAGTTTCAACTAATGATTAATGGCGTATGTTTTCCTCAAGCATACAACATTATATCCTTTGAATTAACAAGTGTCTTATTCTTGTTCACATTATTGTGGAAATCCATCCGTTTGGAATTCTCGATTAATTGACGCTGAGCCCTTCAGCCACCTACTCATCCTCTCCTTGGTTTGATGATGAACTATTGTTTGGGGAGCCCACTCCCATAGTTCATTTCCCGAGAATCTTGCAATGTCATTTCGTTGATTAATGTTGCACCGTTTCTTCTCGAACATCCTGAGTCTGAGGTATCATGACACCAATCGGATCTGAATCTCGGTCAGATATGATGGTTGGGACAACTTTCCAGGAGTTATAATATTGGTCCTTGATGACTCGGTAATATGATGTCATGCCTAGCACCCCTGGGTGGAGGACCTATCATTAGAATATCTTTTGCAAGGATAACCGTTCTTCCAGGAGGAAATTGTAAGACTTATTCTATAAGCTGTTCCTGATGAATTCTTTGTGTATCCAAGTCCGACCTTTGCTTCAAGACCATGCGAATGCTATATCGGAGCATGTCTGTGGTACTCCGATTTTCAACAAGAGCATTTGAAGTCCAATGCTAAATGTTTCTTGGTCAGTTATCCAAACACCGTTGCATGGGTAACATCTTGATTAATCCTGGCCTTTTATCTAAATGGTTGGGTACTTGCTCTCCTACCCTGTATGCCATGTTCTGCTTGTCCATGGGAAGGATATACTCCTATTAATTGTGTGTAATCACAATTTTCCTTTCCATTTGTTTGTTTAACCTTTCTTTGATCTACATATAATCTAAGCAGTAATAATTTTCTGCTTATGTAAACACCTTGGTGTACAACTCTCTCAGTAAGACCCTTTTACTATTGTTGATAATATTCCATTAAATGTCGGTGAACGAGAACCTTTCCTATTGGTCCGCCTCGTTACAATGTGCAAGGAAGTGGTTCACTTTGTTCCCCGTCCTTGGCACCGATATTGTTGCCAACTTAGCTGACAAGCTATCCACTGACATGCTCCCTGTCGTGGCTGTGCAAGATGTCACCACCCTTCCTATTTTCAACCCACATGGTGGGCCCATAACCCACAGGTCCACTGGATCGAAACCTGACTCTTCTATACAACCTTGATTTTAAAGTATCCTTTACACTTGGCTCGTAAGTAATTCACGTGCTAAATGGTATACCATGTTTCATCCTAGTGTCAAGCACAATTACTGCTCTCATTACTCAAGCCCCCGTTTCAGTTTCTGTTTAGGCATCGAATGAATGCCTACCTATCTGAAACTTTTGTACCATCGCATATTGTTCTCAATGAGTTCACTACAATACTACTCGTAGGGTACTTGGTGTATTTCCCAATTAGTTCACCGTCAAATGCCCAGCCTTGTGAAGATGCGTTCTTCAAAAAAAAATCCCTTATCGCGTTCTTAGGACGATGGAGATCCCGAAGAAAGGATGACGACTTGATCAAGATGACTAGAAGCAGAGAAATGAAGACATCAACGAAAGGAGTCAACCTCTTCGAGAAGGGCAACCAAGACCAAGAAGACCCGTTAAAATTTCGCAACCAGAACTTCCCCCCTTACTCCACCACTTAAATCTCGGGACGAGATTTCTTGTAGTGGAGGAGAATTGTTACGCCCGGATAGTTAAGCTACAGTAACCCTCTACTAATGACGACACGTCACCGCAATTACTGTTGATAATCTCGTGTTAGTTCAAAACCGGTTCGAAATTTAAATTCAAAATGAACCAAACAATAAAATACTCTAAACGTCAAAACTAAAATGTTCTAAAGGTGACAAATAAATCACATGTAATATTGGTGGAGAAACCACACTTTTATAAAGTATTTAATGCACTAAACAAATATAATAAGTGGCAGGAACAAATATTCAAATGCATTTTAAATAATAAAATACTATAGAGTATTTTATTATAACACCAAAAAAATTTAGGTACTAAACTAAATTGTAACGTCAATTTAGGGGTCGACTTATATTTAGTAAAACTAAATACACTAGAAAATAAAATAAGTAGAAAGGGTAAATAAACAAAAGGAAAGTAAAACAAAATAAAAATAGAAGCAACCCTTCCCCCCCTCTCGCTAGGCCTCGGCCTAGCTGGCCACTGGGCCAACCAGGCCGGCCCGGCCGTCCCCGTTAATCCCCCCGGGGCACCAAAACCCTAGCCCACAACCTCTTTGCCCCCTCGCCCTCCTCCCTCTTCCTCGATCCGATCTGGATCGGGATTGAACGCTGATGGGCCTCTAACCCCTCGTTGGTTACCCCAAGTGGAAGGTGTAAGATGCAGTGTTGTGGAAGTTTTTCCCTTAGCAAAGATGCCAAGGATCGAATCCCCAGAGACTCCTAGGTTCAACAAGTAGGTGTCAACTGCTAACGGCGCCAGATATTAGCAATCAACGTGGACCTGCACACAGATACAAATAACTTTGCTCCCAACGAGTACAGAGAGGTTGTCAATCCCTCCGGCCTTGTAGTTCACAAAGGATTAAATGCAAATGATAGTAGTGATAGATAATGTTTGCAATAGTAAGTAAAAGCGAAAAGTAAATAGCGGATGTGATCAATGATGGTAATATGGACCGGAGTCTCATGATGTTCACTAGTGATGTCTCTCTCCCAAAAGACGATAAAACAGCTATGTGAGGTAAACGAATTACAGCTGGGCAATTGACAGGACCACGAACGCAAACCAATGCTGACTACATTGCAAGAAAGGTTGAGGTTCAAAGCATGGGCGGTACGCCAAAGTAAGTAGACCGAAATCCATCAATATCTACTACTAATCATCCACCTTGAGATATCTATCCAGAACATCTCGCTGGTATTAAGTTGCGAGCCCCACCCATAGTGTAAACTCAATGCAACAGACAGCTGCATTAAAAGAACTTTGCGTAAAGTAAACAATCCTTGCACCCGCGGGCACAAGCACCGTTGTTTTCCCCCTTGTGGCAACAACACATCCCCTAGACTCATGTTTCTGTCACTCAAACTAGTCATCGAGGGGCATGAACCCACAATCGAGCATAACGTTCCCTCTTGGAGTCACTACCCATTACTTGGCCAAAGCAATAAATAACAACGGAGAACATGCAAGAATTACTTATGAACATAAATATAAAAGAGGTAGATCAAATATATTACTCAAGAACAATCTGAACATAATCTCATAATCCATCGGATCCCACCAAACTCATCATAGCAATAGCATAAGGATTACATAGGTGCCTCGATCATGTAGGGCAGCTCACGAGGACTAATTAGTGAAGCACAAGAACGGGAGGAGAACATCACATAGCTACTGGTCATGGACTCATGGTCCAAGGGAGACTACTCACAACTCATCCGAGAGGCATCCATGGTGGTGGAGAGGCTCCCGATGGTGATCCTCCCCTCCGGCAGGGTGCCGGGAAGAGTTCTCTTGGTGCTCCCGATCTTGGAAGCGGCGGCGGCGGCGGAACAGAGATGAGATCGCGAAAAAGAGTTCCCGTCCCGAGGGTTTCGAAGGACGCTCTAAATATATGCCAAATGGGGGCACCAGACGGGGCTCGGGGGGCCCAAGCGCCCCCCCCCGGCGCGCCCCAGGGGGGGCGCGCCGCCAGGGCGCCTGGAGCCTTGGTGCCCCCCCCCCGGCTGTCCTTCGGGCGCAAGGTAGGTTGTGGAACGCTGATTTTTCATATAATTTTTCTGGATTTTTCCTGGCAGTTCTCGTAATGTGAAAACCTGAAATACAAAAAACAGCCAAAAACAGAAACTGGCACTGGGGTGCACTGGATTAGTAGGTTAGTCCAAATATGATCAAAGTGTATGGAAGTGTATGAATAACATAGCAATATCACCCAAAAGTGGCATGGAGCAAGCAGAAATTATAGATACGTTTTGGACGTATCAAACGCCCGCGCCCGTCCCTGTGGTCTTGCTGCCCCATCGCCGCCCGTCACCACCCCGCATCGACGCCGACCAGGACCGTCGTCGCCGTTCGCGGCTTGCCGGACGCATCCACGTCTCCTCCCCACGCCGGCCTCCTCAAGCCTCGCCACCCCGATCCCCTGCACGCATGTGAGCGAGCCCCCCTCTCTCCCTGTGCATCGTTCCCTCCTAGCTAGTCTCACCGCTGCACCACGAGCTCCACCGCACGCTGCACGCCGTCCCGCGCGCCGCCACTCCTCCTCCCATTTACCGCTCGCCGCTGCGAGCTGCAGCTGCCGCCGCAGCCCCGCACCTGCCATGCCTCTGCATCCCGATGGCCTCCCCTACCTTGCGAGCCCGCGGCCACGCCCGCCAACACCCGGACCTCCAGCGCACAAAGCGTGCTCCACCACGCCTCTATTCGCTCCGGCCTGCCTCGTCTGGCCCCGCCGCGCCTCGCCCGTCCGCCGCTTCCTCTGGCCGCTAGTGCCGCGTCGCCCGAGCCCCGCCTCGGCAGTTGCCGCCGGCCGCTCCCGGTTTCCCGTCGCTGCCGCGCTGCGTTCCGCAGCTGCTGCCCCCGCTGCTTCACCTCCTCCCGCAGCTCTGCCCGGACGCGCGCCCAGCCGCACTCCACCCAGGCCTCGCCCAGCTCGCCGCCGCTCCTGCCGACGGCCTCGCGTGCGCCTTGGCCGCCCCTCCCCGATTTCCTCCTCACCGGCCGGTCTGCCGCTCCGCCCCGTCCGGCACCAGGCCCCGCATCGCTCCCCCTGGCCGCTGCACCGCGCCGCCTCCCTACCGCCGTCGCTGCGCCACTCGTCGGCGGCTACGCGCACCGGCGGGCGCTCGTGGCCGCGTGCCCGCGCGGCCGTCGCCCAGGTCGGGCGCCCGCGAGCCCATGCGCCCGATCCACCCAGCGCCCGTAACCCGCATCGTCCCCCCGGGCGAATGATAGAGGGGGCCCGTGCCCAGAACATAATAAAAAGAAATATATAATAAAGATATTGTTAACTAAAATTAAATAAATAATAATTATTAAAATAATAATTATTTAATTAATTAGAGAATTAATTAAACTAATTAATCCTGATTAGATTAAGCTAAATGCTAGTTAACCTAATTAATCTGGTTAGTTAACCTTAGTCAATGACAAACGGGACCCACCCGTCAGCTTGACTGGTCAACGGTCAAAACTGGCCGCTGATGTCACGCTGACGTCATGCTGACGTCATAAATGCATTTTAGAATTAAATTAATTCTGTTAATTCTAGTAAATGATTAAATCCTTTTTAAAATTAATATAAAATAAACCGTAGCTCAGATGGAAAAACTTTGTACATGAAAGTTGCTCAGAACGACGAGACGAATCCGAATTCGCGGTCCGTTTGTCCGCCACACATCTCTATCATACCGAACATGCAACATTTCCCTCCGTTTCATCTGCCCGAAAATGCCTAACACCGGGAATACTTTCCCGGATGTTATTCCTCTTCGCCTGTATCACCGAGCACCGCGTTAGGTCACACGTAGCACCGCCTTCTGCCATGGTATGTTTTGTGATGCTATTGTTTGCTCTGTTATTTATTTGTTTCCCCTTCGTTGCTTCTTTTTGGTAGACTCTGATACCGTGATAGACCCCGAGACCATTGATGCTTCGGTGTTCGACTACGGCTACGCCTCCGAATATTCCTTTCGTCTGCAAAGCTTCCAGGCAAGCCCCCCCTTGATCACCAGATATCGCCTATTCTCCTCCCTCTTACTCTTGCATTAGTTTACTACTGTTGTTGATTCGATAACTCCTATTCTGATGCATAGCCTGTCATTGTTGCTACCACTGTTGATACCTTTACCTGTTATCCTAATGCTTAGTATAGGATGCTAGTATTCCATCAGTGGCCCCACATCCTTGTCCGTCTGCCATGCTATACTATCGGGCCGTGATCACCTCGGGTGGTGATCACGGGTATATACTACATACACTTTACTTGATACATGATGTGACTAAAGTCGGGTCGGCTCTTTGAGTACCCGCAAGTGATTCTGATGTGGGGGCTGAAAGGACAGGTGGCTCCATCCAGGTAGTGGTGGGCCTGAGTTCCTGACGGCCCCCGAGTGGATCTATGTGGCGGAGCGACAGGGCAGGTTGAGACACCCAGTGGAGAGGTGGCCTGGCCCTGGTCGTTGTCCGCGGTTATTTCATAATAACACGCTTAACAAGTTTGGATATTTGATCTGAGTCTGGCCATTTGGTCTATACGCACTAATCAGCTATGTGGGAATAGTTATGGGTACTCGACGTCGTGGTATCAGCCGAAGCCTTCTTGACGTTAGCGACTTAGCGGCGCGGGCCGGATTGGACTGGAAAGCTTACTCTGGTATTAGGAGAGGCTAGGTCTGCTTACCGGCCGCCCTCGCAACGCGCAGGTGTGCATTGGGCGATGGGCCCAGACCCCCGTGCGCTTAGGGTTTAGACCAGCGTGCTGACCTCTCTGCTGTGCTTAGGTAGGGCTGCGACGTGTTGATCTTTCGAGGCCGGGCATGACCCTGGAAAGTGTGTCTGGCCAAATGGGATCAAGCATGCTGGGTTATGTGGTGCACCCCTGCAGGGAAGTTAATCTATTCGAATAGCCGTGTCCCTCGGTAAAAGGACGACCCAGAGTTGTATTCCGACCTCAAGACAACTAGAACCGGATACTTAATAAAACACACCCTTACCAGTGCGAGATACAACTCGGTGGTTGCTCTCTCACAGGATGATGTGCGGGAGGATTGCCGGGTAGGATTATGCTATACGTTGTTACTTGGTGAACTTACCATCTATTCCCTTCTACTGCTGCAAGACGGAGGCTGCCAGAAGCGAGGATACTTGTTACTTCCAGCTACTCTCTTCTTCTGCTACAAGATGGACGTTGCTAGAAGCGTAGTCTTCGATTCGATTAGCTATCCCCCTCTTATTCTGGCTTTCTGCAGTTTAGCCCACAGATATTGCCCCTTTACACATATATCACTGCATATGTAGTGTAGATCCTTGCTTGCGAGTACTTTGGATGAGTACTCACGGTGGCTTTTCTCCCCTTTTTCCCCTTTTGTCCCTTCTTCTCGGATGACGCATCCAGATGGTGGAGCCCCGGACCCAGAAGATCCCGAGGATGTTTCTACGTGAAGTTCGGCTTCGAGGAGTAGTTAGGAGGTCCCAGGCAGGAGGCCTTGCCTTTTCGATCGTTGCTATATTTGTGCTAGCCTTCTTAAGGCAAACTTGTTTAACTTATGTCTGTACTCAGATATTGTTGCTTCCGCTAACTCTTGTGTTTTCGAGCTATGTATTCGAGCCCTCGAGGCCCCTGGCTTGTAATATAAAGCTTGTATTATTTTAATTTGTGTCTAGAGTTGTGTTGTGATATCTTCCAGTGAGTCTCTGATTTTGGTCGTACACATTTGCGTGCATGATTAGTGTACGGTCAAATCGGAGATAATTAGAGTTATGCTTCAAGTAGAATATTCAGAGGTCAACAAATGCACATTGTCATGGATGGATAATTAGAGTTATCTCGTATTATGCTTCGAGTATACACGCATCCCTAAGATTGACCAATGGATGGATAATTAGAGTTATCTCGTATGTTGCCTGAAATATCAATTTCCTTCCAAACCTTTCCCTCTGTCTCCACTATCGCTGTAGAATATTCAGAGGTCAACAAATGCACATTGTCATTACGGAAGACAAATAGGAACAGTCCCATCATTCTGACCACTTTTCACTGTAGTCTACCATCCAGTGTCTGATGAGTACATTATCACTTCTTTGAAATTCCAAGTGTGTGTGAATACTACAAAACGAGAGGGGCGGTTGGATCGAAAAACTGATATTCTGTGGATTTGTCTTGAAATTGTGTAGGACTAAGAGGCAACCCGTTCCACTTCTTGGTCGCATGATTGCACATTACAAGATTGCACTCATTTTCCTAGGAATAATGTGATTCCTAGTATTTGCAGAGAACAAGGCTACTTCAGAAATGCTCAGGCATGAGAAGTTTATAGCTCTTGAGAAAGAAAGAGAGAGAAGGGTCGGAGATGGTTGGCCTCTTTTGGACAAGTTAATGAAACAAGGACCAATGCCATAGTTCTTGATGAAGAAGTCTGCCACGGTCTAGGGTGACCTCTTACTGATGTGGGGATCGGAGAAAAGGGCAAGCCATGGATTGGACATGGACTTGAAGTGACAGAGTGACTGTTGTAGGGCACCCCATACAAGATCTCCACAAGGTGACCCTCAGGGAGGCTCCCAGCAGGGTGCTTCTCAGCGTCCTACTCGTGCTCGTGCTTCTTCTTCTTCCTTGTCTTCTTCTCCTTCTACAAATAATAAAGACAACTCATTTAGATTCTTGATTCCCTTTCCTGAATCAACTATTGGAACAAGAAACACGAGGGCAGCAAACCTCAAAAGCTATGGGAATAATTAGGGGGAATAGGATGGGACGGAGCACCCTCGTCATGGAGACCAGTCACGTATGGGTGTTCCGGCACCGTGTAGCCGCGCTAGCCTCCTCCTCCTCCTCCTCCTGGAAGCATCGCCTCCTCCTTGGCTCGGGAACCAGTACCTCGATGGCCTCTTCTTAACCATTGTGGGACAGGTCACTTTGACTACCAAGAACTCTCGGGTTTGGGAAGGGGAACAGAGCAGCGGTTTTGTCCTCTTCTCCGATCTGTATGGGAAGGGTGGGCATCACGATCTATTTTCCCATCACAGTAATTCACCATGTGGACCTGCATGCTTAGATTTTCAATTTTTAATGATTTTAGAAAAATGCTAAATGGACTTATCTTCGCTATGGCATTTCATATCTTCTAGCCGAGTCATCGCTAAAACTCATATCCTGCTATTTGAAACTTTGATCTTAGGGAAACCCGACATCCTACAAGTGCGGAAATGTTCCCAAGTCTTCAAGTACTCAAGGTGTATAGGACTATTAAGGTGTATACGACTGTTCAAAGATAAAGTTCGTGACATTTCTTCCAGTCTAGACAAAGTGTACTATAAATGAGAACAATGAAGTACTAACACCGGAGCGCCAAAATAATACTCATTGCAAAATACCTACATAATCATCATGCCTATTTTTAAATGATCAACTTATCATTGTCTTTTTATCATCTTAACGTTGGGGACCAGCCTGGACTCTATATCATCACCAATACTTCATAAAAGGCAAAACATCGCTTAATGTATCTCAATTTGCTAGAGTTATTCACCAACTTGCCTTTTTGAAATGAAAATCTTGTATTAAATAGTGATGCCAAAGGCTAAATAGTGCTGAAATTTCTATATATCATGCACCTTAAAAGGATGAACTTCCACGTGAAGTGTTTTTGACATAATAAGGCCAATTACTGCCATGGAAATAATTTGTATAAGCCAGTCGTGCAACATAAAAGGATTAACATTCCAATTCTATTACAATTTTGGTATAACAATGATCATTGTAAATACTTTCTTCCTAATTCCAGTTAAATGCTAAGTTAATCATGCGGGAGTCACATTTACACTATACTTTGTGCCCATGTTGTTTTGGAAAAAAATGTGTCACCCATCAAAGGTATGATGTGCAGTTTTCCATAATTGTACTGGCGATGTGATTAGCTGAAAGATACTATTTGATAAACAATGATTAAGTAGCAATGTACTAGTAACTAGAGATCAAAATGTTACTTCTGGTTCTTCCCAGGATCCTAATGAGGGGATACGAATAAGAAGTACTGGGCGACCCTTCAGTTTGCTCAGAATGTATCACTTCAACTACAACGTTGATTCAGAAATCAATCTTAATATTAACTACAGCTTCAGATTCGCTCACCCCCGGCACTTGCTATATCTTTCTGCTAAAATTATGGATGTATATTTAGCTAACTCATAGTGGATCTTGGAAAATTTTGCACCGGGGAATTCCAGGAACATAAGTTTCTTGGGATATTGGTTTGAATGGATAATTAATAAAAGTTAAACAATTTTGTCTGCCGCATGAAATATTGATAACTGGCAATCATCTTCGATGGTGCTGAGATAAGCATAAAACTTACAATGTAAGAAGCCACATGTAGTAACTTCTAATTGCGCTAATAGACTAAAAGAAAACCTTGTAGCTATCCTGCAATTAATGATTCATGGAATAGATTAGGAAATGTGCATTAAAATCAGGCGGATCGGAATCACAGTCTGAGCTGTCCAGGAGGTTCAGCTTCCTCCTGGGCGCCCCCCTTCCCGTGTCTTCGGGAGCCACCCTTTTCTTCCCCTTCCCCTTGATGGGGGAGTCGCTTTCCACCTCCTCCTCCTCTTCCTCTTCATCATGGGAGGAGGGGGCGTTGGTCTCTCTGGATATATCTTCCGAAGGACCCTTAGGGCGAGGGCCGCTCTTGTCCTCCTTGCCCTTCTTCTTGGCCTTCTACTCTGGCGCCTTGTACGTCACCCTGTGCAAAACCAAACCGAACCGAAAAAACCAAACCGAACCAAAATTTCGGTTTTTTCAGGTTCTGGTTATGGTTTCAGTTTGCAAAATAGCAAACCATATTCAATTTGGTTTTTTCGGTTAATAACCGTAAACCATATGGTTAAACCGAAAAATATAACTTCTCTCGTACTGGAGATTACAGAGAAGAAACTCCTACACAGTGCGCGGCACACTTGTGGGATTGAGCACAATGAACGTACACCTGCTAGCCTTATACTACTCACCTTCCTTTATTTCTTGTACCTACCCGAGGTGGTACTAAACTAGTGCATGAATTGCCTGCGCGCGCAACGCCTCTCGCCGTTGCCGTGTTGTACTTCTACTTACGTGGGCTGATGGATCAACAAGTATTGGGTTGTGATGCTAGAAATTGTGTATGTGTGAGTCTGTGAGAGAAAGATCAAACTTTCAAGGCCTACACAGTACACTACACATGGACAAACGTGTGCTAGTTTATGTTGTTATAATAAATATAAAAAAGAAAATAAAAGAGCAGTTTCACCGTCGAGTAGGCTTTGGCCTTTGACTTTGAGGCTCTCAGTACAGGACATCGAGGCCATGTATTGTCATGTATGTGTCATATATTGAATAAATTTCATGTCTATGTCATGCCGTTGTATACTAAATTTGTTTCTTCATGTGCAAAAACATTGCTTTGCTTAAAAATTCGCGTCAACTTTGGTTAATTTGGTTATTACCGAAACCGAACCGAAAGTAAACGGTTATTACCGAAACCAAACCGTATCTATGTATAAAACCGTATAAACCGAAGTATAAAAACCGTATAAACCAAAAACCGTATAAACCGAACCGAATCAAACCGAAAAAACCGAACGCACACCCTGACTTGTACGGCGCCGGTACCAGCTTCGCCGTTAGCTGAGGCGTGGCTCGGTTCTCAGGCAGCGGGGCCGGACAGTCGATCCACTCCGCTTCGCCGTCTAGGCCTGTATGGAACGCAAATGTTCTAACTCATGTTATAATTGAAATATGGATAGGATAAGTCTTCGGCAAAATCGTGCTTACCTCCGTAGCCGGAGTCACGCTGTCGAAACCGATGTCTTCGGTCTCCTTTGGCCACTCCTTCTGGGCCTTGAAAGGTTGCTTCCATATGTCTTCGTGTGTAGTGGTTGAAGAAGCGCTTCAAGGTTCGTGGTCCCCCCGGATTGAACTCCCACAAGCGGGAGGCCCGGAGTTGGCAGGGAAGGGTGCGGCGAAAGAGAATCACCTGAATCATATTATTGAGGTGGGTGTCCTTCGCTATCATGTTAGAGATGCGATTCTGGAGCTCTTCACCTCTGATTGGGACCCCCAATCGAGACCCTTGGCGGTCCATGAGGTGAGCCTCTCTGAGTCCGGATCTGAAATCGGGAATGGCCGCCCATTTAGCCTCACGGGGTTTGGTGATATAGAACCACTCCTGCTGTCATACCTTGTTGGTTTCCACAAAAGCCCCTTTGGGCCAGGTTGCATTCGGGAGCTTGCTTACCATAGCTCCCCCGCAGTCCGCGTGCTGCCCGTCGACCACCTTCGGCTTCAGATTGAAGGTTTTGAGCCATAGGCCGAAATGTGGGGGGGCATGGAGGAAAGCTTCACATACTACTATGAAAGCCGATATGTGGATGATAGAGTTTAGGGACAAATCGTGAAAATCTAGCTCGTAGAAGAATAAGAGACCCCGGACATATGGGTGGAGCGGAAATCCCAGCCCCCCGAATAAAGTGAGGGATGAACACAACCCTCTTGCCAGTCTCTGGGATGGGGATCACTTGATTCTCATCAGGAATCCGGTGCGCTATGTTGGCGGTGAGATGATCCGCGCTCCGGAGACTCTTCACGTCTTTCTCCGTGACGGAGTAGGCATCACACTTGCCCTTGGAACTAGATCCAGCCATTGCTGGAGAAGGAGGCGGTGGTGGAAAGGAAGGGAGCTGCGGGCGCTGGAGCTAGGAGATTGGGAAGCAAAGGCTAGAGGGGAGCGTGAAGTAAAAGGGGATATCTATGTCCTTTTATAGGCGGTAAATAGCAAACGTCCCCCACTCAAGCCATAAAACTCGTCTGTTCCCAACGAGATCGTGCGTAAGGTGCGATTGGGTTACCCAAATCATATTTATGAGGATCCCGCGATAAGCGGGCATGATCTCTGTTTTGACAAGATGTGCCAATGGAGGTTATGCCTCGAAACGCGAAACTAGAGCCAAGAAAACGGCTTGAAATATTAAAGGGTTAGATGTGACGTTTTCACCGAAAAAGTTGTCAGTAAGGACACAATGCTTGCTTTGACATATTGCCTTCGTGGCTAAGGGTTTTACTAATCAAGCATAGCCGGACATAGTTCCTTTACGCAGGAAATAAACTTCATATGTTTGGAAGGAGGAACCCACCTTGCAATGCCGAAGACAGTATGCGTGCCAGACTCATCATCATCGAAGACTGGTTCAGGGGCTACAGAGGGAGTCTGCTACCTCTTGAGCTTGCGTTGTATTCCCTCGAAGAGGAAAGGGAGATGCAGCACAGTAGCATAAGTATTTCCCTCAGTTTTTGAGAACCAAGGTATCAATACAGTAGGAGACCACGCGCGAGTCCCTCGCACGTGCACAAACAAATAAGAACTTCGCAGCCAACGCGATAAGGGGTTGTCAATCCCTTTACGGTCACTTATGAGGGTGAGATCTGATAGGGATGATAGTTTATATTTTTGGTATTTTTATTTTAATAAAACAACAAATAAAAGCGGTAAAAGTAAAGTAGATGTAGATTGATATGTTGGGAATAGACTCGGGGGTCATAGTTTTCTCTAGTGGCTTGTTACTGCCTGATTTTTGGCCCTTTCTTTTTCTTTTGTTTTCTGAGATTTTTGCTTGAGTTTTCTTTTTCCGCGGCTATGTGGTCTAGAAACTGAAGAAGATGACATCTTCTTTCTTTCCAGAGTGGCTTGTCATCCTCATATCTATCTCTAGACCTTGCCATTTTCCATCTTGGACCAACCTCAATATTCATTTTCTAGGGAATATTCATTTTTCTATTAAAGGAATAACCATGTCTGCCCTAGGTTGTGAAGCAACCTATATTTCCATCACTCCTAAAATTCCCAAATAAATTCAAATAAATTGTTTGGGTCATATTTTCATCAAATATGCCAAAACTTTTCATTGCCATGTTCAAAAAATATTTCACCAATATTCCTTTTTATATTCTGCCCTAAATGGCACTTTATGAAGCAAGTTCTATTTATCTTTGCCCAATTGACCTCAAAATCCTTAGACACTTTTTCCTGTCCATATCATTGCCACATGACAAAATGCAACCTCATTTTCCTAGTAATTATTTAATTATGATTTTCCAAAGTTTCTATCTAGGAAGAAGCTTTGTGAAGGAGGTGCAAGCTAGGCATATCCAAATGAGTTGCCATTTTGCAGGATCCCTCATATCATCATATCATAGACCTCCACCAAAGTAGAGCTCATGTAATGCCTCCATGTGAGCTCATATTCAATTCTTTGATTCTGTCCAAAATTTCAGTTTGTGAAGCAAGTATATTTTATCTTGCTCCATTGTGGCAGCCAATTTTTCTAGGCCTTCTATTATCCATATAACTCACCTCCACCCATTTTGGGTATGGTTCATCAAGCCATTATTCCCCTAGAATTTTTGCAAGTTTCTGGTCAGTGGGGATGTTTGCGAAGGAAGTACCATTTTGGCAAGTCCAAATGGCATGTAATTTTTACAGCATCTCTATATGACCAAATGACCAAGCCTTGAAAAAATTCAGCTCAAGTGGCCTCACCAATTGAGTGCAACATCCAAATCCTGTTTCTAGACCAATTTATGTAGTTGTAAAGCAACTATATTAAACACTGGTCCAAATCTCCTCAAACTTACCAGGACTGTAGTCCTTCTTACCCTAAACCTCACAGACACGCTATATGACTCCAAAACCTTTCCAGTTGATCACCAATTCATGGTCAAGTTTACTGTAGTAAACTTCAGATGAGGCTTATGTGACACCCCGAGACCGATGCGCCAGGTGTCAGCCATTTATTCGTCTTTGTTGCCATGCCATCGGCTTGCGTGTTGCATTTTTCCATGTCATCGTGTGCATTGCATCAGCATGTTTTCAAAACTTGCATCCGTCCGAGTCCACCCGTCCTTTCCGTTATCCGTTCTGAGCCCAGACACACTCGCACGTGCCCGCGGCACCTTCGGATATTTATTTTACGAGTGACCGGAAAATGTTCTCGGAATGTGTTGAAACTTGGCGTGTGGTCTTATTATAGCATAGGTAGAACGCCTGTGAAGTTTCGTCGCATTCGGAGTTCGTTTGATAGCCCAACGGTTAACTACGTTGTCCGCCGGAAGCCTTTCTCTTTTGGCCCAGCACCCCTTTCACAACAGCCCCCAAGCCCATTCCAACCACCTCCATGCTCTCGGTTGTTGAATCGTGATCGCGTGGCCAAAAACCGCTCCTCATTTGGACTCTCCTAGCTCCCTCTACCTATAAATATGTGCCTCTCCTTCCAAATCACGGGTCCAAACCCTAAAATCCTCCCTCCGCGCCACCGGACGCGTCTGCGCCACCGCCAGACATGTCCGCCGCCCCCCTCAGCCAATCCGATGTCGACACGTGTCGTCCTGTGCCCACTTCACCGCCGGGCCCCGCAGAGCCCACGGCCGGCCCGCGCCAGGCCGCGCCGGGCCCGACCGCGCCCGCTCCTCCTGAGCCTCCCCGGCTCCGTTCCCCGCCGCCTTGTGTGCATCGCCTCCTCCCGCCGAAGCTCTGCGCCGCCGCCGTCTCAAGTCGCCGCCGGCGAGCAACTCCCCGCCGCCTCGCACGTCGTCGCCGCCGATCTGCCTCCGCCGCCGCCGCCAAGACCCCGCCCCGGCCAGATCCGGCGAGGAGCCGCCGGATCCGGTCGGCCCCGGCCATCCCCATCCTCCCCGCCAGCCTGAGATCCGCCGGATCCAGCGCCCGCCGCGGTTGATCCCAGCGCCGCCGCCTCCTACCTCCTTGCTCGTGCGCGAGCACGAGGAGGACGGCCGGCCTGCCTCCGTTGCTCGTGGGCCACGGCCCATCTTCCTCCCCTGCCCTCCACGTGAGCCGGCTCGATCCACCTCCTCCAGCGGCCCAGATCTGAGGCCCAGCCGCGGGCCTGCTCTGCCTCTCCTCCAACTGGGCTCGTCCCATGGTGAGACCCCCATCTAACCCCCGCCCTGTGCGACAGTTAGTTATTTGACGCTCGTTTTTTTCCTGTCTGTGAAAAACGGCCAAGTCTGTGAATTTCACACATTTTATATGCATCTTTGCATGGCTGTAACTTTTTATGTGCTTATCCAAATTGAGTGTTTAATATGTCAAAATGTTTGTTGTGATATGCTCTTCATCTTGTTCCATTGTGGCATGCTTGTTTGACTTCATCTTGATGCTGTAATCATCATTGCAAGAGTGCTATATGTTTAAAACTGATGTTGACTGTAATTTTGTTGCATGCTTGTGAGGGTGATAACTTTGTGCATGTTGGTCCAAATGAAGCATATGATATGTCAAAATGTTCATTGTGAAGTTCTATACATGTTGGTTGCTGTAGCATTGATGTTAGGTGCCTTATTGCCATGTTAATCTCTGTTGCAAAAGTGCATGTGGCTGTCAAGTGCTGAAACTTGTTGTGAGATGCTGTTTTGCCTTGCTCATTGCTATTGGTGTGATTGTCTTCATGCCACATGTTAATATGTTCTAGAAGCACAATCATATGGTCTTTGCTGTGGTGCAATCCAATTTCCATGATATGCCTTGAGGTGACTTAAACAAGCTTGTAAACATGCTATGTTGTTGTTGCTGTTTTATACTTAGTGAAAAAACTGCAAAGTCTGGAATCTGTTAAACCTAATGCTATGTTTGCTTGATGCCCCACTCAAATCCATGTATGTTTTAGTATGTCAAATGATCATGTCTTGTTTTCCATGTTATGATCTATCCATTCATGCCCTTTTTGCATATATGGCCTGCTGTAGCTTATTTATTTCTTGCTCTCAACTTTCTATAAATTTACCTGTCAGATTATTATCAGCATGATCAATTTGGTGAAGCTTGTTGTTAATGATCCATGCCTCCTATGGAGATGATCCAATGGAGTTGTTTGATGTATGCTATGTATATTACATGTCCATGATCTTTATATACCTAGTAGAGTTGATATGCTTGTTGTTTTGTGCCTCCGAAGGCAGCATCGTGATGATGTTTTTGCCTTCCCAGATTTTGACCAAGTCTGGACAAATTTATTGCAACTTTCCATGCTTGGTTAATTGTGTTCCAACAAGCTTTTGGGTGTGTTCTAAGTTCATGCTTGTTAAGTATCATGTCTACTTCACATACATGCCTCTCGTTATCATGTTTGAGTGCTATAGCATATATATACCTTGCTCCAAAGTTGCTATGTGGCTGTTAACTTCAGCTTTGCATTGTAACTTGTTTTGCTCTTAACTCCTAGACCGTTGCTCCGTTTAGAGCGTGCCCTATATGAAACTTGTGTGATTTTGCATGTAGAAGCATAATATCATGTTGTTTACATGTTTGGAGTGTGTTTGCTTGATGTTTGGGTGCATCTTGCACCGATGAAATGCTTGTCTTGTTTTGCTCATATCTTCTAGGTCGTAGCTCCGAATTAAACAAACTTTATATGAAACTTGACTAGAATTTCGTGTAGATCATCACGGTGCATGTTAAATTGCTGTTTAACAACTTGAACTTAAGGTTTGTTCAGATCTGGACCAATTTCCAAATATGCATATGAGGACTTACCGGAATAGTTATATGTTGATTCCGGCCTCATTTAAACTTGTTGGTTTGTGCTGTTCTTGTGTGCCTCATCCCTTGCCCTGTATTGCATCATATAGACTTGTCTTGCATCATACTTGGTTGAGCATCTTGTCATGTTCTTGAGTGGTGTGTTTACCGTGTTGCTTGCTTCTTCACGTTAGTGCTTTTCTGTTGCGATCGTGAGGATTCGTTCGACTACACTTGGTTCGTCTCCAAGGCTTCTTCGTCATCTTCTTCATGGATTCGTTCTTCTTCCTGGCAGGATCTCAGGCAAGATGACCATCACCTTGGATACCTTTACTATCAATTCCATGCTAGATGTCTCGATGCTATCATTATATGTTGCGCTACCCATCATTATTGTCAGCTCCTCTCCTTGTTGCCATGAAACCTCTAACCTTTGACACCTTCCTAGCAAAACCGTTGTTTGGCTATGTTACCCACTTGCTCAGCCCCTCTTATAGCGTTGTTAGTTGCAGGTGAAGACGAAGTTTGTTCAATGTTGGAACTTGATGCTTTGGGAATATCACAATATCTATTATTATATATTAACACACCTATATACTTGGCAATGGGTGGAAGGCTTGGCCTTTTGCTCGGTGTTTTGTTCCACTCATGCCGCCTTAGGAGCCGATAAACCGGCGTTATGTTCCTTGATTTTGCATTCCTTGCACGGTTGGGTATATGGGGACCCCTTGATAGTTCGTCTTTGAATAAAACTCCTCCAGCAAGGCCCGAAATTGGTTTTAATTTGCCTCATAATAACAACTTAATTAATTAATTAAATTGCATAGGGGGTCGCGCCCTCGAGGATTCTTTCTACATAGCAGGGGGGCCAGTGCTGATGGTGTTGGTCCCAAATGGGCAGCCTGCGGGGCCACCTGGGGGAAACCCGAGGGCTGGTTTTACTCGTAGCATGTCCCATCCGGTCGTGGCCTGAGACGAGATACGCGCGGCTTCTATCAGGGTGTCGACACACCGGGAGGTCTTGCTGGACTTGTTTTACCATTGTCGAAATGTCTTGTGCACCGGGAATTCCGAGTCTGGTCGGGCCTTCCCTAAGATAAAGGGTAATATTATTATTATCTCTGCTGATCGTGAGAGCTTGTGATGGGCTAAGTTGGGACACCCCTGCAGGGTTATGATCTTTCCAAAGCCGTGCCCACGGTTATGTGGCAGATTGGAATTTGTTAATGTCCAGTTGTAGAAAACATGACAAAGGGTCCGAAGTAAAACACACAACTTTGTGAGTAACCGTGACCGTCTCTTTTTTCGCTTTGAGAAGAGAACATGGTGGGGTTATGTTTGACTCGTAGGTAGTTCAGGATCTTTAGCGATCACTACTAGTTTGCGACCGCTTGCGTAGGTGCACATCTTATTCTTGTACTCGTAAGTTAGCCACCATACATATGCTTAGCCGCTGCTGCAACCTCACCACTAAACCTCTCCTTACCCATTAAGCTTTGCTAGTCTTGTTACCCATGGTTATGGGATTGCCGAGTCCTCGTGGCTCACAAATACTACAACAACAGTTGCAGGTGCAGGTTTCCGATGACTTGACGTGAGAGCGATGTTCTTTTGTTGGAGTTCTTTCTTTCTTCTTCTTCTTCTTCAGTCTTGGGTTAGGTTCCTGGTCGGCAGCCTGGGATAGCAGATGGATGTCGTTGTGCTTTTCATGTTTGCATCTATAGTCGGATGCCTTGTATTGATGTTGTTGTATTCTATGTGACTTGTATGTATTGTTGTATCCCCCATGTATTTATGTAATGGTACGATGTAACGATATCCATCTTGCTAAGCGCCTGAGTTGCGGTTGTGCCCCAATCACGTAAGCGTCACGTGATCGGGATAAAATTGCATCTTGGGACTGACAGCTTACCATTTAACCATAGAGCCTTTCACCGAGCTACCACCGCAGTAAACATCTACCGTGGAAGAACTTACCACTAGACATCCTTTTTACAGCCTTGGCATCATCTCCTCGCCAGTCTGCGCGGTGACCACCGCTTTGGCATGCAATGGCCGCGCCCAGAATGGCTTCTTGCTTGGGCCCCTCCTCTGCTCGGCGCCTCAGCGAGCACGGGCCTGTCCCTCGTGTTCCCCGCGTCGTCGCCGTCCTCCCGGACCCTTCTCCCCCTCCAGAAGCCTCCTTGTTGGCGCTCGTCACCACGCGCCCACGGGAGCACTGTGGCCGACCGAGCTTCAGAGGCGCTCGGCTCCTTCTCCCTGTGCTCCCTTGGCCGCCTCTTCCCCGTGAGCCCTCCCTCATGTTCCCTCTCGTCGCCTACCCTCGAGCTCGAGCGCGCGCACACGCGTCCGCTGTGTCGGACACGCGTCCGCGGTGGTGCCAGCTTGGCTCCCTTTCGACCCGGCTATAAGTAGGCCTCCCCCGAGCCGTTCGACCTCACTAGCAGCCTCACCTCTCTCCCAGCAACCTGCCTAGCCTCTCCACCGGGCCGGAACTGCTCTCCTCGCTACTCTCTGCCTCCATGGCCGCCGCACGGCCTCGGCCAAATCCGCCCGAACCAGGCACTCCCCCTCCTTCCTGACCTCACTAGAGGACCACCAGGACCCCATAGATCCTCCCCGTGCCCTCTCCCTCTCACCGGAGCCACTATGGCCAAGAACCCACTCGTGCCCGAAGCCTCCTCCACCGGAGTCCTTGATGCTCTCAACCCCGCCCTCCTCGAGGTCCGTTCTGCCCTGGGATGGGTGCGGCTCGACACGCTGATCATCGCGGTAGGTCGGCTGGCGAGAATGGTGGCCGGAGCGACCCAAGAGCCTCGCCGGAGCGCACCGGTCCTCCTCTGCATCGCGGGCAGGCGCGAGGTGGGCGACGACCTCGGGCCAGGCGGGCCCCATCTCTGCGCAGCCCCACCTGTTGGCGAGCGGGCGTTGACCTGGTCTGCCCATGTGGATAAGTGACGGGCCCCACCCTGTGGGACCCGCCTGTCAGCGCCGCAGCCCGTCCCCACCTCTGCCACGTCGTTTAAGTGGAGCGCCTTTCCCGCAGAATACGTTTTCATGTGAAGTAAGCGTAGATTCGTTCTGTTTCAGCTCAAAATACGTTTCCTCTTAACAGAAAGCGTATTTCTAACTTTGCGCTTCTGCCTTATCTACTCAGGGACTTGTTTGTGATGATATTTTTGCAGAAAAGTCCCTGAACTTCAACCCTTCATATGTTTTTAACCACAACTCCAAATGAGGTGATTCCAAAGCCCACGTCTTCATCTCGTCGAGCCTGTTATGTTGGTTTCATTTTCACTATGGTTTGACACTATGAAAATGACCATATTGTCCTTGCCGTAAATAGCCCCCTCAGAGAGAGAACTATTTCCGGCGATTCTTTCTGCAAGCTTCTCGCACTTCTTCTCGGAGCCTCCCTCACTCCAGGCAAGCCACAACAACCACTTGCATGATAGCCATGCAGTAGCCATGATTTTCAACTTGAATATTTAATAAAAGTTTGTTGTTACCTGTCTGCATGTTTGCTACTGTTGTCGTTATTTCGGTTATGCTCGTGGTTTCATGTTCACTGTCATGATATGATCTAATGCTTCTTGTTGTTAGTATCATGTTCACCTGTTATGCTTGGTATTAGAAGTACATGCTAGTGGTAGTAATGATCATCTGTTGCCTGCTTACTGTCTGTCAAGTATCGTTGATATGCATGTCTCGTTGCAACTAGTTATTTACATGATTACTTGGTAGTGTTCTTGCTAAGTTCTTGCATGTTATTTATTGATGATGCTAGTAGTCATGTATGCCATGAGTAGCATATGCTTGTAATGTTTATGCTAGTCAGTATGCCATGCTCATTTGGATATATGTTTCATTGTGGTCATGCTCGATGATTATGTTGTACCTCCATGTTTATGTTAGAATCATGCTCATGCATTGTAGTTGCATCATGTTATTTTATTATGACTCAGCTTATTGCATTCAAGTTTAACCGGATAATAATGAACTTGAACAACTATTGGCTGAGTCATGGTGCCACCAAATCGAGCTGACCAGTGCAGCCACACTTGCCTTATATGGGAAGCCCTAACTGGGTCTATTGTCGTGCCTCTCGCTGGTGCCTCCAAACGAGGGAAGGTTATGTGCACGCGCTACCCTGATCAGGTAGACGAACATAACCTTGTGTGCCCGTTCTTGTTGTAGTTATGGATCCGGGTCCTCGTTTGGGACCATTTATGTTTTGGCCACGACGGTGGTCGTTGTGTCTTTAGTAGACATGGGGCCACCCAGGACTAGCCCAGTGGGCAGTTGGTCGGAGTGGCCGGGAGAGTGTCATGACAGTAGATCGGTTTTGTCAGAACGCCGTTGGTCCACCCGAATGGGAGAACGAGGCCATGGGTTCTGTGGTGTGGGTACAATGTGCTACCTCTACAGAGTGTGTGTGTCTAAATCTATCGATAGTCGTGCCCGCGGATAAGGGCCCAGTTCGTGTCGGTCACACCGTGAGTCAATAGTAATAAAAATAATAATGTGCTTAATAACAACCCCGGTTCGATGACGAGATAATTTGGTTGCGATCACTGGAATGATCACCGTGGTATCGAGGATACCGAGTTGTTGGATATTCGTGATGTTGTGCGAGAATTGTGGGTCAAGATCAAGCTCCTTGTGGGGTATTATTTATACCAAGCTTGATTTGATCCTGAGATGATCGTGTGATATCCGTGATTGGTAAGTGGTGCATGTGATGGTTACGCGGTAACCCGAACAGAGTAAGTGGGTGCATGTTAATATCGTCATGTTGCATGTAGTATCATCATGTTCATGCTATGATGGTGCTAAGTTGTATCATGTTCAGTTGTGTCTGCCATGTTGTTCTGTTAGTATCATGCTCGTGTTTGAATTAACCTAATAATGCCATGCTATTGTTTGTCTTGACTGCTTTTGGTTTATTGTGAGCTTGCCAGTACATTCAATGTACTGACCTGGCATATCATGCCAGTTTGCAGGACGTGCCTGGATTGCTTGCTTGTTTTGGTGTGGTTCCTGTGTTCGCGAGATAGGATAAACGTTCCAGCCAGAGTCCCTGCGGATTGGAGTCCATCATCGCCGTTCGTTATTCCGCTGCCAGTAGAGGTTTCGCTGCCTCGAGTTGTTATGCTGCTTGCCTAGAGCAACCGTGGCAGGCGTAGTGTCGTCGTGCGGATGTAATCCCATTGTAATATCGGAGACCTTGTAATTCTATTCGTGCAATAATAGAAGGATGGTTTGTTCTATGCTAAGCAGTGCCGTTTTCCAGAAGACTTCTCCTCGATCTCTGGGCTGGAATACGGGGCTTTCCGGTTTTCTCTGAGCCGGGGTGCCACAGGCTTGGTATCAGAGCAGGTCTGGCTGTAGGACGCCCTAGACCGCGCGAACGTTAGAATGCGGTAGTATAGAGTTTGGTTGGTTTGCTGCATTGGATTGCTGCATTTGTTTGTCGCATAGCATGCATATAGATTATTATTTGGTCGTTAGCAGTTTATCTTGTGAGTGTAGGTGGTATAAGTTTCACTCCACTACCTGCACCATCCCTCTTTGCATACCTGTTTTTCGGTGTTTAGCGTCACCTCTGTCCCAGCAGAGTAATGCCCTGGTACCGAGTGTTCCAGACACCATTTGCAGGAGTTATGCTTAGGTATCGCTTCGATATCTTTCCGCCATCCACCCATATTATTTTGGTGATATACTTGTTTCTATCGTAAACCATGTCTTTCATCTCGTCTCCTTGGCAACCCTTGATGATCTTTGTTATCAGAAAAGGGCAATGCCAATAAACCCAGTCTTCCACTGTTATCTTGCCATCATTTCATTCTTTGGACGGGTACGACTCCCTTCATACGCTTGATGATGAGGTGGTCGTGACTTTTGTGTCTAGCTACTTGATCGTCAAGTCCGTCCTCACCTGTGCATCCATCCAGATCCAGCCATTGTTCAGCCAGTGCTTGGTGTAGCTTCGGTTATGCCAACTCCTTCCACACAGGGATATAATTTTTGTGCACACCGCCACTGCATATTAGACCGTAATACTGGAGTTTACGTGCGATTTGTGTGCTTAGGTGTGCATGCATATTTTGGTGTGAGTAGTAGTAATATGTGATGATTGCTTGATTAATTATGTTAGTAGTATGCTTGTGTGCTTTTATTCGTTTCTTTCTTTAGGCCTTCGGTGTGGCATAATTTTTCCCCTATTAAAGTTGCTCATCAGCCGACACCGGACCCGAAGAGTTAGCAAGAAATGCATATATTTGGAAACTCAACTAAATAGTATGGAATTATCAGCCAACTGCATTCAGATTTGGGGTATATCTGATATGATTGTCAAGTCTCCCTCGGCGTGCACTCCTCATAGCAGAAATGATCAAGTCAGCAAGAAGTTAAAATTGTGTGCAAGGTTGACCGAATATTATCCAAGGTATGGCTCAGATACAAGTTTAATTTTTCGTTGAGGATAATTTTTGGAACCCGATGCACCTGGAAGACAGCAAAAATGTAGCATGTACTCAGAAAGGAAGATAGTCCTGCTAAACCATGTTTCATACAAGAAATCAAGAGCAAAAGTATTAAGATGGTTAAATATGTGGAAATCGGTCCGCATATCTCAGTGAGAAGCTTTTGCGGTAATCAATTCAGTCTTCCCTTGCAAGCTACCAGAGAAGCTTCAACTGCAAGATTCCTCCATACGATATATGGATGGCTTCACGTGCCAGGCACTCTGTCTTCTTCAGGAAGCAACCCCGAAAAGCTTCCGGCACAAGGTACCAAGTTCTCCCTAGTAATTCTTTAAGGGGGGAAACTTCTGAAGCACGGTACACAGTCTTCCTCAGCAAGATGCCCTCGATGGTTTGCAGTATAAGCCATCCAATCTCCCTCAGTACGGCATTGGTGCAAGATATTAAATAGTGAAATGACAGCATATGGCAGTGCATCCTGAGAATCGAATCTGCAACAGTCTGGTCATATGCAAGAATCTGTAAAAAAACAAGTCTACATCGGGAATTAGATTCTCAAATATATGTGAAGGAAGCCAGATATATACCTCAGTGTGACAAAGGACTATCAAGTTGGACGACAACCCTGAGCTATGTACAAATACTGGTGAACCTAGAATGTGATCCTGATGAGCCCTTGACTACTTTTCTCCAGTAACGGCACCACGCTTGTGTTATGAGCTGTTTTTGGCCATTCAAGGTGGATGCCGACTTTATTTCTCTCTATTCAACAATTGTCACGAGTCTGAGCTGCTTTTCGGCCGTCTCGTACAACTGTTGAGTTTCTTTTTGTGCCAGTGGCCCTATGCTTTGAGCCGCTTTTTGGCCCTCTTAGGGAGCTGACACTTTCTTCTTATCAACACGGTCTCATGCTCTGAGCTGCTTTTCAGCCGTCTTGAGCCATGGTTGAGTTATTTCAGTAATGTCCCAGATCTAAGTTGTAAAGACCGTTCTGGTGGCTACTGATTTATTTGCCAATTTCTTGCAACGGTTCAGGTGATCATTTCACTGTGATTAAAACTTGAGAGCCGATAAACCTGTCATTGAAGAAATGTTACCTGCCAGGGGATAAGGATAAATATACGCCTGTCAAAATATTTCCTCGGACAGAACCCATGGTCACACGAAGAATTAAGAGATATGGCCAAGACGTCCACCGTCAGTCCAATCTGCAGATATTATTGTATAAGGTCATATCCCTGTATGTTGGCCACGACCGGAGTTAGTAAAATATTTGGTACAGATCTAACACTCAAGACAGTGGAGCCAGTCAAAATGAATCAGAAACTCCTACAAGAAGTCAGAATACGTCAGGTGAACGATTATGAGCTACCTCACTATTTTAAACCTGGAGGACCCACAGTTGGTTGAGAACCCCAATCCAAGGAGAAAAATATTGGGTGTCCACCAGGAAAAATTTGTTCATAATTTCATGAAAGGTTGCTGGTGCTGGATGACACATCCATCGGGGATCACTCTTGGACTTGTGAGACGGACATCATTTCAGTCATAATAATCGATCACACTTAGCCGAGTCAGCCGATATGAAAATAATTGTAGCCAGCATCAGCATGAACATGTGAGGTAAGGTCCGTAAGCATATGGAAACAGTAAAGGAAACCACCTCGAGCCAGACAGAAAATCATATGAAATTTAATGGGAACAATCAATAAAGAAAAAAGGATACCCGAGTTGGAAACGGTTTCCTTAAGTCAGTATATTTATACTTGTTCCCTGAGCAACCAAATCTCGAGGACGATATTTCTTTAAGGGGGGAAGAGTTGTCACAGCCTGATTTTTGGCCCTTTCTTTTTCTTTTGTTTTTCTGAGATTTTTGTCTGAGTTTTCTTTTTCCGTGGCTATGTGGTCTGGAAACTGAAGAAGATGACCTCTTCTTTCTTTCCAGAGTGTCTTGTCATCCTCATATCTATCTCTAGACCTTGCCATTTTCCATCTTGGACCAATCTCAATATTCTTTTTCTAGGGAATATTCATTTTTCTATTAAAGGAATAACCCTGTCTGCCCTAGGTTGTGAAGCAACCTATATTTCCATCACTCCTAAAATTCCCAAATAAATTCAAATAAATTGTTTGGGTCATATCTTCATCAAATATGGCAAAACTTTTCATTGCCATGTTCAAAAATATTTCACCAATATTCCTTTTTCTATTCTGCCCTAAATGGCACTTTGTGAAGCAAGTGCTATTTATCTTTGCCCAATTGACCTCAAAATCCTTGGACACTTTTTCCTCTCCCTATCATTGCCACATGCCAAAATGCAACCTCATTTGCCTAGTAGTCATTTAATTATGATTTTCCAATGTTTCTATCCAGAAAGAAGCTTTGTGAAGGAGGTGCAAGCTAGGCATATCCAAATGAGTTGCCATTTTGCAGGATCCCTCATATCATCATATCATAGCCCTCCACCAAAGTAGAGCTCATGTAATGCTTCCATGTGAGCTCATCTTCAATTCTTTGATTCTGTCCAAAATTTCAGTTTGTGAAGCAAGTATATTTTATCTTGCTCCACTGTGGCTGCCAATTTTTCTAGGCCTTCTTATCCATATAACTCACCTCCACCCATTTTGGGTATGGTTCATCAAGCCATTATTCCCCTAGAATTTTTGCAAGTTTCTGGTCAGTGGGGATGTTTGTGAAGGAAGTACCATTTTTGCAAGTCCAAATGGCATGTAATTTTTACAGCATCTCTATATGACCAAATGACCAAGCCTCGAAAAAATTCAGCTCAAGTGGCCTCACCAAGTGAGTGCAACATCCAAATCCTGTTTCTGGACCAATTTATGTAGTTGTAAAGCAACTATATTAAACACTGGTCCAAATCTCCTCAAACTTAACAAGATTGTAGTCCTTCTTACCCTAAACCTCGCAGACAAGCTATATGACTCCAAAACATTTCCTGTTGATCACCATTCATGGTCAAGTTTACTGCAGTAAACTTCAGATGAGGCTTACCATTTAACCATAGAGCCTTTCACCGAGCTACCACCACAGTGAACATCTACCGTGGAAGAACTTACCACTAGACATCCTTTTTACAGCCTTGGCATCATCTCCTTGCCAGTCTGCACGGTGACCACCGCTTTGGCATGCAATGGCCGCACCCAGAATGGCTTGTTGCTCGGGCCCCTCCTCTGATCGGCGCCTCAGCGAGCACGGGCATGTCCCTCGTGTTCCCCGCGTCGTCGCTGTCCTCCCGGACCCTTCTCCCCCTCCAGAAGCCTCCTCGTCGGCACTCGTCGCAGCGCGCCCACGGGAGCGCTGTGGCCAACCGAGCTTCAGAGGCGCTCGGCTCCTTCTCCATGCGCTCCCTTGGCCGCCTCTTCCCCGTGAGCCCTCCTTCCTGTTCCCTCTCGCCGCCTACCCTCGAGCTCGAGCGCGCGCACACGCGTCTGTGGCGCCGGACACGCGTCCGCGGCGGTGCCAGCTCGGCTCCCTTTCGCCCCGGCTATAAGTAGGCCTCCCCTGAGCCGTTCGACCTCACCAACAGCCTCACCTCTCTCCCAGCAACCTGCCTAGCCTCTCCACCGGGCCGGAACTACTCTCCTCGCTGCTCTCTGCCTCCATGGCCACCGCACGGCCTCGGCCAAATCCACCCGAACCAGGCACACCCCCTCCTTCCTGACCTCACCAGAGGACCACCAGGACCCCATAGATCCTCCCCGTGCCCTCTCCCTCTCGCCGGAGCCACTATGGCCAAGAACCCACACGTGCCCGAAGCCCCCTCCACCGGAGTCCTTGCTGCTCTCAACCCCGCCCTCTTCGAGGTCCGTTCTACCCTGGGATGGGTGCGGCTCGACACGCTGATCATCCCGGTAGGTCGGCCGGCGAGAATGGTCGCCGGAGCTGCGCAGGAGCCTCGCTGGTGCGCACCGGTCCTCCTCTGCATCGCGGGCAGGCGCGAGGTGGACGACGACCTCGGGCCAGGCGGGCCCCATCTCCGCGCAGCCCCACCTGTCGGCGAGCAGGCGTTGACCTGGTCTACCCACGTGGATAAGTGACGGGCCCCACCATGTGGGACCCGCATATCAGCGACCGCAGCCCATCCCCACCTCTGCCACGTCGTTTAAGTGGAGGCGCCTTTCCCGCAGAATACGTTTTCCTGTGAAGTAAGCGTAGACTCGTTCTGTTTCAGCTCAAAATACGTTTCCTCTTAACAGAAAGCGTATTTCTAACTTTGCGCTTCTGCCTTATCCACTCATGGACTTGTTTGTGATGATATTTTTGCAGAAAAGTCCATGAACTTCAACCCTTCATATCTTTTTAACCACAACTCCAAATGAGGTGATTCCAAAGCCCACGTCTGCGTCTCGTCGAGCCCTTTATGTTGGTGTCATTTTCACTATGGTTTGACACTGTGAAAATGACCATATTGTCCTTGCCGTAAATAGCCCCCTCCAAGAGAGAACTGTTTCCGGCGATTCTTTCCGCAAGCTTCTTGCACTTCTTCCCGGAGTCTCCGTCACCCCAGGCAAGCCACAACAACCACTTGCATGATAGCCATGTAGTAGCTAACCCCAAACCATAGTTCATACGGTGTCGTCTCAACGGACTTAGACGGTGCCCTATTTAAAGTGAATGCGGCAGTCTCTAAAGCATAACCCCAGAATGATAGCGGTAAGTCGGTAAGAGACATCATAGATCGTACCATGTCCAACAGAGTACGATTACGACGTTCGGACACACCATTACGCTGAGGTGTTCCAGGTGGCGTCAATTGTGAAACAATTCCACACTTCCTTAGGTGCGTGCCAAATTCGTGCCTTAAATATTCTCATCCACGATCTGATCATAAGAACTTTATTTTTCTATCACGTTGATTCTCAACCTCATTCTGAAATTCCTTGAACTTTTCAAAGGTCTCAGACTTGTATTTCATCAAGTAGACATACCCATATCTACTTAAGTCATCTGTGAGGGTGAGAACATAACGATAGCCACCGCGAGCTTCAACACTCATTGGACCGCACACATCGGTATGTATGATTTCCAACAAGTTGGTTGCTCGCTCCATTGTTTCGGAGAACGGAGTCTTGGTCATCTTGCCCAAGAGGCATGGTTCGCACGTGTCAAATGATTCATAATCAAGAGACTCCACAAGTCCATCTGCATGGAGCTTCTTCATACATTTGATACCAATATGACCAAGGCGGCAGTGCCACGAGTATGTGGGACTATCATTATCAACCTTACATCTTTTGGCATTCACACAATGAATATGTGTAACATCACATTCGAGATTCAATAAGAATAAACCATTGACCAGCGGGGCATGACCATAAAACATTTCTCTCATATAAATAGAACAGCCATTATTCTCAGATTTAAATGAGTAGCCATCTCGCATTAAACGAGATCCAGATACAATGTTCATGCTCAAAGCTGGTACTAAATAACAATTGTTGAGGTTTAAAACTAATCCCGAAGGTAGATGTAGAGGTAGCGTGCCGACGGCGATCACATCGACCTTGGAACCATTCTCGACGCGCATCATCACCTCGTCCTTCGCCAGTCCCTGCTTATTCCGCAGCTCTTGCTTTGAGTTACAAATGTGAGCAACTGCACCGGTATCAAATACCCAGGAGCTGCTATGAGCGCTGGTAAGGTACACATCAATAGCATGTATATCACATATACCTTTGACGTTGTCGGCCTTCTTATCCGCTATGTATTTGGGACAGTTCCGCTTCCAGTGACCCATTCCATTGCAATAAAAGCACTCAGTCTCAGGCTTGGGTCCATTCTTTGGCTTCTTCCCGGCAACTGGCTTACCGGGCGCGGCAATGCTACCTCTTGAGCTTGCGTTGTATTCCTTCGAAGAGGAAAGGGAGATGCAGCACGGTAGCGTAAGTATTTCCCTCAGTTTTTGAGAACCAAGGTATCAATCCAGTAGGAGACCACCCGCGAGTCCCTCGCACCTGCACAAACAAATAAGAACTTCGCAGCCAACGCGATAAGGGGTTGCCAATCCCTTTACGGTCACTTACGAGAGTGAGATCTGATAGAGATGATAGTTTATATTTTTGGTATTTTTGGTTTAATAAAACAGCAAATAAAAGCGGTAAAAGTAAAGTAGACGTAGATTGATATGTTGAGAATAGACCTGGGGGCCATAGTTTTCTCTAGTGGCTTCTCTCATGATACCGATATTCTACGGCGGGTAAACAAATTACTGTCGAGCAATTGATAGAAAAGCGAATAATTATGAGACTATCTAGGCATGATCATTGTATATATGCATCACGTCCGAGACAAGTAGTCCGACACGATTCTGCATCTACTACTATTACCCCAAACATCGACCGCTATCCGTCATGCATCTAGTGTATTGAGTTCATACGAACAGAGTAACGCCTTAAGCAAGATGACATGATGTAGAGGGATAAACTCAAGCAATGTGATGTAAACCCCATCTTTTTATCCTCGATGGCAACAATACAATACGTGCCTTGCTGCCCCTACTGTCACTGGGAAAGGACACCGCAAGATTGAACCCAAAGCCAAGCACTTCTCCCTTTGCAAGAACTATAGATCTAGTAGGCCAAACCAAACCAATAATTCGAAGAGACTTGCAAGGATATTATGAGCACACATAAAAAGTTCAGAGAAGAACCAAATATCTTTCATAGATAACCTTGATCAGAAACTCGCAATTCATCGGATCTCGACAAACACACCGCAAAAAGAGATTACATCGAATAGATCTCCTCGAAGATCGAGGAGAACTTTGTAAGAGAGAAGAAGCCATCTAGATACTAGCTATGGACCCGAAGGTCTGTGGTAAACTACTGACTACTCATGGTGAGGGCGATGATGATGATGATGAAGGCCTCCGTGGTGGATCCCCCTCCGGTGGAGCTCCGGAACAGGCTCCAAGATGGGTTCTCCACGGGAACAGAAGCTACGGTAGTGGAATTAGGGTTTTCTCTTTGCATATGGAGTTTCTGGGGTATGTGGATATATATAGGAAGAAGGAGGGCACCGGGGGCCACACGAGGGGGCCTTGAGGTAGGGGGGCGCGCCCTGGGAAGGGGGGCGCGCCCCCCACCCTCGAGGGCAGCCCCTCTGTCCCCTGACTTGGTCCTGAAGCTTCCTGTGCGTCATTTTCTCCAAAAATATCTCTTGCGAAGGTTTCATTCTGTTTGGACTCCGTTTGATATTCTTTTTCTACAAAACCCTAAAATAGGCAAAAAAACAGCAATCTGGACTGGGCCTTTGGGTTAGTAGGTTAGTCCCAAAAATGATATAAAAGTGAATGATAAAGCCCATTAAACATCCAAGACTTCATAAATAATAGCATGGAACAATCAAATATTATAGATACTTTGGAGACGTATCAAGCATCCCCAAGCTTAATTCCTGCTCGTCCTCGAGTAGGTAAATGATAAAGAAAGAATTTTTGATGTGGAATGCTAACCAATATAGTTTTTCAATGTAATTCTCTTAATTGTGGCATGAATGTTCAGATCTGAAAGATTCAAGATGAAAGTCTATATTGACATAAGAAATAACAATACTTCAAGCAATACTAACAAAGCAATCATGTCTTCTCAAAATACTATGGCTAAAGAAAGTTATCCCTACAAAATCATATAGTGTTGGCTATGGTCCCTTATTATCACACAAAAATATTCATATCATGCACAACCCCGATTTCAGCCACGCATTTGTTTTCATACTCTATATTTTCAAACCTTTCAACTTTCACGCAATACATGAGCGTGAACCATGGATATAGCACTATGGGTGGAATAGAGGTGGTTGTGGAGAAGACAAAAAGGAGGGAGATAGTCTCACATCGACTAGGCGTATCAACGGGCTATGGAGATGCCCATCAATAGATATCAATGTGAGTGAGTAGGGATTGCCATGCAACGGATGCACTAGAGCTAAATATGAATGAAAGCTCAACAAAAGAAACTAGTGGGTGTGCATCCAACTTGCTTGCTCATGAAGACCTAGGGCATTTGAGGAAACCCATCGTTGGAATATACAAGCCAAGTCCTATAATGAAAATTCCCACTAGTATATGAAAGTGACTAAACATGAGACTCTCTACAATGAAGAACATGGTGCTACTTTGAAGCACAAGTGTGGAAAAAGATAGTAGCAATTGTCCCTTTTTTCTTCTCTTTTCTTTTTTTTTCCTTTTTTTTCCTTTTTTTGGGCCTTTCTTTTTTTTCTTTTCTTTGGCCTTTCTTTTTTTTCTTTTTTTTGCGGAGGGGCTTTATAGATTCAGCCTTTCCTCCCATGGGACAATGCTCTAATAATGATGATCCTCACACTTTCATTATAACATGAAATTACAAATCGATACTACAACAACAAAGTATGACTCTATATGAATGCCTCCGATGGTGTACTGGTATGTGCAATGAAATGAGAGTGACATGTATGAAAATATTATGCATGGTGGCTTTGCCACAAATACGATGTCAACTACAAGATCATGCAATGGCAATATGACAATATGATGCGTGTCATATAAACGGAATGGTGGAAAGTTGCATGGCAATATATCTCGGAATGGCTATGGAAATGCCATGATAGGTAGGTATGGTGGCTGTTTTGAGGAACAATATGGTGGCTATTTTGAGGAAGGATATATAGTGGGTTTATGGCACCGGCAAAAGTTACACGGTACAAGAGAGGCTAGCAATGGTGGAAGGGTGAGAGTGCGTATTATCCATGGACACAACATTAGTCATAAGAACTCATATACTTATTGCAAAAATTTACGAGTCATCAAAACAAAGCAATCAACGCATGCTCCTAGGGGGGAGGTTGGTAGGAGTTAACCATCGCGTGCCCCCGACCTCCACACAAAGGTTGGCACTCTACAAATACCTCATGCTCTAACTTAGTCACACAACGGTTCACCATACGTGCATGCTACGGGAATCACTAACCTTAACACAAGTATTTCTCAATTTCATAATAACTCCACTAGCATGACTCTAATATCACTATCCTCATGCCTCAAAACAATTATCAAGCATCCAACATCTCATTCTATTCAATGCACTTGGTGTGAAAAAAATTACTACATTGACATTGGATGTTTATCATGTGAAGACTAGTTTCTTTAGTCTAAACACTTCACCATGCTGTTTTGATAGACTCTAAAATAGATAAAAGTGAAGCATGATAGTTCAACAGTTTCTACAAAATATTACCACCACCATGCTCTAAAAGATATAAGTGAAGCACAAGGGCAAAAATTGTTCAACTTAAAAGATATAAGTGACGCACATCGAGTGTTCTAATAATTTCTAGGACATATTTAACTCTCTCAAATAGGTGTGTCCAGCAAGGATGATTGTGGCAAACTAACAAGCAAAGACTCAAATTATACAACATGCTCCAAGCAAAACACATAGCATGTTGCAAATAAAAATATAGCTCCAAGTATAGTTACCGATGGATGAAGACGAAAGAGGGGATGCCTTCCCGGGGCATCCCCAAGCTTAGGCTTTTGATTATCTTGAATTTACTTGGGGTGCCATGGGCATACCCAAGCTTAGGCCTTTGCTATTACTTGTTACATAGTCCATCAAAGCAATACTCAAAACTTGAAAACTTCACAACACAAAACTTAGACAAAAATTCTCGTGAGCTCTGTTAGTATGAGAAAGCAAACCACTACTCAAAGGTACAGCAATGAATTCATTCTTTGTTTATATTGGTGTTAAACCTACTGTACTACAAGTTCTCTATGGTTCATATCCTCCAATATTACTCATAGATGCATCGGAATAAGCAAAGAACACATGAAAAACAGAATCTGTCAAAGACATAACAGTCTGTAGTAATCTGCAGGGTTCGCCTACTTCTGGAACTCCAAAAAATTTAAACTAAATTGGTAAATTTGTGAAATTTGTATGCCAATCAGCATCAAAAATAATCAACTAAAAATCACGCTCCAGTAAAATCCCACGACTACTTTAGCGAACGCTAACGATTCTGTTTTTCACAGCAAGATCATATAAACTTCACTCAAGTCTTACCAAAGGTTCTACTTGGCACAAACACTAAACAAAACATGAAACCACATCTAATCAGAGGCTAGATGCAATATTTATTCTCTAACAGAAACAAAAACAAAAAACATAAAATTGGGTTGCCTCCCAACAAGCGCTATCGTTTTACGCCCCTAGCTGGCACGATACAAGATAGATCTAGGTATTGCCATCTTTGGAAGGCAATTATTTGATTAAGCACTTATGATTATTGGGCACTTCTTTGTCCCTATGAATAATCAAACTCTTGGGAAAGAAATCAAGAAATTCTAAAGTGTCAAAAGGGTCTCTTGCAAAAGTAAGAAAATTAGGGTGAACACTTATGGATTTGAGATCCGCAAGTCTAGATGTTTCACCCTTGTCTTTAGGGACATACATGAACTTAGATAATTTAGTGGAGGTATTTGGAGTAGTTTTTATAGCAGAAAGAGCAGAACCCACATTAGTGATAACATCCTCAAGCTTATTGATTCTAGTAGAATCCTGATCTAGCTTTTCATTAACTATGGGCTCTTTTTCCTTAAGATTTTTCAAAACAACTCCTACCTTAGATCCATATTGGATGATTTCATTATGAATTTTTCTATCCAAGTTCTCTACCAGTTCTACCGAATCAACTTTCTTTTCAATGATTTCTAACCTTTGCATGACATGCTCCAAAGTTAAGAGGGTCTCATTAACCATAAGAGGTGGTGCACCAAATAATTCATTCAAAGCTTTATAAGAATCAACGGTGTGGCTACCCAAGAAATTCCCTCCGGTAATGGTATCTAAGATAAATCTATTCCATGGAGTTATGCCAATATAAAAATTGCGAAGAAGCACAGAAGTGGAAAGCTTCCGATTAGATCTATTTTGAGCATTGCAAATTCTATACCAGGCATCTTTTAAGTTTTCTTCCTCCCTTTGTTGAAAGTTGAGGACCTCACTCTCGGGAGTGGTGACAATGATAGGTGTGCTAGACGTGATGACAAGCAGACAAGCAGCACACAAGCAAACAAAAAGGCAAGCAGACGATAAACACATGGCGGAAGAAGGGCGAATAAAACGGCAAGGGTGAAGTGGGGGAGAGGAAAATGAGAGGCAAATAAATGTAATGTGAATGATAAGGGTTTGTGATAGGTACTTGGTAAGCCTCCCCGGCAACGGCGCCAGAAATTCTTCTTGCTACCTCTTGAGCTTGCATTGTATTCCCTCGAAGAGGAAAGGGAGATGCAGCACAGTAGCGTAAGTATTTCCCTCAGTTTTTTAGAACCAAGGTATCAATCCAGTAGGAGACCATGCGCGAGTCCCTCGCACCTGCACAAACAAATAAGAACTTCGCAGCCAACGCGTTAAGGGGTTGTCAATCCCTTTATGGTCACTTACGAGAGTGAGATCTGGTAGAGATGATAATTTATATTTTTGGTATTTTTAGTTTAATAAAACAACAAATAAAAGCGGTAAAAGTAAAGTAGATGTAGATTGATATGTTGAGAATAGACCCGGGGGCAAAAGTTTTCTCTAGTGGCTTCTCACATGATAGCGATATTCTATGACGGGTAAACAACTTACTGTCGAGCAATTGATAGAAAAGCGAATAATTATGAGACTATCTAGGCATGATCATTGTATATTATCATAACGTCCGAGACAAGTAGACCGAAACGATTCTGCATCTACTACTATTACTCCACACATCGACCGCTATCCAGCATGCATCTAGTGTATTGATTTCATACGGACAGATTAACGCCTTATGCAAGATGACATGATGTAGAGGGATAAACTAGAGCAATATGATGTAAACCCCATCTTTTTATCCTCGATGGCAACCATACAATACGTGCCTTGCTGCCCCTACCGTCAC
The DNA here is from genome assembly GCA_902687465.1 of Secale cereale. NCBI lineage: Eukaryota > Viridiplantae > Streptophyta > Magnoliopsida > Poales > Poaceae > Secale > Secale cereale. Next base: position 690,640,915 of record LR738712.1, on the reverse strand, counting down.
TGGGAAAGGACACAGCAAGATTGAACCCAAAGCCAAGCACTTCTCCCATTGCAAGAACTATAGATCTAGTAAGCCAAACCAAACCAATAATTCGAAGAGACTTGCAAGGATATTATGAGCACCCATAAAAAGTTCAGAGAAGAACCAAATACTTTCATAGATAACCTTGATCATAAACTCATCATTCATCGGATCTCGACAAACACGCCGCAAAAAGAGATTACATCGAATAGATCTCCTCGAAGATCGAGGAGAACTTTGTATTGAGATCCAGAGAGAGAGAAGAAGCCATCTAGATACTAGCTATGGACCCGAAGGTCTGTGGTAAACTACTCACAACTCATGGTGAGGGCAATGATGATGATGATGAAGGCCTCCATGGTGGATCCCCCTGCGGCGGAGCTCCGGAACAGGCTCCAAGATGGGATCTCCATGGGAACAGAAGCTACAGTGGTGGAATTAGGGTTTTCTCTCTATGTATGGAGTTTCTGGGGTACGTGGATATATATATAGGAAGAAGGAGGGCATCGTGGGCCACACGAGGTGGCCTCGAGGCAGGGAGGCGCGCCCTGGGAAGGGGGCGCGCCCCCACCCTCGAGGGCAGCCCCTCTGTCCCCTGACTTGGTTCTGAAGCTTCCTGTGCGTGATTTTCTCCAAAAAATATCTCTCGCGAAGGTTTCATTCTATTTGGACTCCGTTTAATATTCTTTTTCTGCAAAATCCTGAAATAGGCAAAAAACAGCAATCTGGACTGGGCCTTTGGGTTAGTAGGTTAGTCCCAAAAATGATATAAAAGTGAATGATAAAGCCCATTAAACATCCAAGACTTCATAAATAATAGCATGGAACAATCAAAAATTATAGATACGTTGGAGACGTATCGGAGTCCTGGACTAGGAGATCCTCGGGTGGCCGGATTACTCGTTATGGGCCGGACTGGTGGGCTGTGCAGATCAACACAGAAGATTATCCCTCGTGTCCGGATAGGACTCCTATATGTGAATAATGGCAAGTTTAGGTCTGGGTGTAATGTTTCCTTCCTCTACAAGATGATTATGTACAACCCTAGGTCCCTCCAGTGCATATATAAACCAAAGGGTGTAGTCCATTGGGGCAATCACAACTAGCATGGGCTAGACATCTAGGGTTTAGCCATTACGATCTTGAGGTAGATCAACTCTTATAATCCTCATATTCATCAAGATCAATCTTGCAGGAAGTGGGGTATTACCTCCATTAAGATGGCCTGAACCTGGGTAAACATTGTGTCCTTGTTCCCCCTATTACCATCGATCCTCAGATACACAGTTCGGTACCCCCTACCCGAGATCCGTCGGTTTTGACACCGGCAACGACCATGACTCTCGAAAACGAATAAAATGTGTTTTCTATTTTTTCATCCGCTAGAGGCACGGTTTTGCTTCCGCGAGAGGCATGCTTTTGCTTTCGCGAGAGGCACGACCGTGACTCTCGAAAACGAAAAAATGTGTTTTTTTTCTTCTGCTAGAGGCACGGTTTTGCTTCTGCGAGGGGCATGATATTGCTTTCGTGAGAGGCACGGCCGTGATTCTCGGAAACGCAAGAAAACGCGTTTTTTCCGCTAGAGGCATGATTTTGCTTTCACGACCTCTCAGAAAAAACGCAATTTATGTTTTTATCTTTCGCGAGTGGCACGGTTTTATTAACGCGGGAGGCATGGTTGTGCTTTCGCGAGAGGCACGGCCGTGCCTTCTCGAAAACAAAAAAACACGTTTTCTATTTATTTTTCTTCCGCAAGAGGCTCGGGTTTGCTTCCGCAAGAGGCATGGTTATGATTTCGTGAGAGGTACGGTGGTGCCTCTTTTGAAAAGGGAAAAAAATCGTGCACCCAGTTTGGTTTTTTCGCCCGATTTTTTCATGAAAAAAAAGTTCGTTAAAACCTATCAACATGCGATCTTGTTTTGAAAATCTCGACGCGTGGAATCCAACGATGAAAATGGTTCGAGATTTGGACGCACGGCTTAAGAAATAAAACGTTTTGACTAAACGGGTCTACAAAAAAGGGAAAACTACCAGGTTGCGACAAGTGGCACACAGGCAGCACGCCACTTGTCACAACCTTGGGAGGTGGGAGTGATATTTGCGAGGAGTACTCCTCAATTAGTGATTTCGGACAAGTGGCACACAGGCAGCACGCCACTTGTCACAACCTTGGGAGGTGGGAGTGATATTTGCGAGGAGAGCTCCTCAATTAGTGATTTTGGACAGTTGTGGACCAAACACGCACTCCCGCCCTCTCGCTATGTGATTTGGGCCGGTCCAAATAACATAGATCACTTTTCCAGTTTTTGAAAAGTTCTAGAACGTTGTCTCCATTTTTTTTAAGTTCTAGAACCTTTCCAGACCAAGTTTTTTTTTATTTTTTTCTCTTTTTCCTTTTTGTTTTTCTCATGCTCTTTTTATTTTTCTGTTTTCTTTTATTTTGTTTCATTATGTGAACAATTTTCAAATTCTTGAACATTTTTTAAAATCATGAGTTATTCTATCAAATTCAAAAATTGTTCATTGAATTTAAAAAATGTTAATCAATTTTGTTTTTGAACAATCACCCGTGCGGTGGCAGCTATACAACGGCGTTGATGAAATGTTCGGGGAGGCAGATGGCGATGTATTGTTTCCACTACAAGAGGAGGAGGAGGTCGTTTGCTGAGTAAAGAGCGCGGTGGTTCTTGACCAACGGGAACATAACATGGAAGTAAGGTCCCTGTGTCAAGCACGAGGAAGCATATGTATCCACGTATCTTTTAGCAGCCAACCTGGAGACCATGGCCTTCTAGGCATCATCATGTAGCAGCATGGGTATAAGACAGGGTCGGTGATGTCATAACGGCATGGGAAAATAGTGATGTATTGCCATTTTTTTTACAAACAGATTGGAGGTGGACGTTGTCCCTCTTAGTTACCAACTGAAGCATGCCAGGATACCAGGAGTGCCAAGTCTAAGCATCTAAGGTTACCACAATCATCGCATGTTAGGCCCAAGATGTGATTTTATCCCGATCACGTGACACTTACGTGATTGGGGCACAAAAGCATTTCGGGCGCTCAGCAAGATGGATATCATTACATCGTACCATTACATACATACATGGGGGAATACAACAATACATACAAGTCACATGAGTACAACAACATCAATACAAGGCATCCGACTACGGATGCAAACATGAAAAGAACAACGGCATCCATCTGCTATCCCAGGCTGCCGACCCGGAACCTAATCCAAGACTGAAGAAGAAGAAGAAGAAAGAACTCCAACACAACGAACATCGCTCTCACGTCAAGTCATCGGAAACCTGCACCTGCAACTGTTGTTGTAGTATCAGTGAGCCACGAGGACTCAGCAATCCCATAACCATGGGTAACAAGACTATCAAAGCTTAATAGGTAGGAAGACGTAAAGTGGTGAGGTTGCAGCAGCGGCTAAGCATAATATATGGTGGCTAACTTACGAGTACAAGAATAAGATGAGCATCTACGCAAACGGTCGCAAATAGTAGTGATCGCTAAAGATCCTGAACTACATTCGAGTCAAACATAACCCCACCGTGTTCTCTTCTCAAAGTGAAAAGAGACAGTCACGGTTACTCACACAGTTGTGTGTTTTACTTCGGATCCTCTGTCAAGTTTTCTACAACCGGACATTAACAAATTCCAATCTGCCACATAACCGCGGGCACGGCTTTCGAAAGATCATAACCCTGCATGGGTGTCCCAACTTAGCCCATCACAAGCTCTCACGATTAGCTGAAGTGATAAATATAATATCATCACCCCTTATCTTAGGGAAATCCGACCAGGCTCGGCATCCCGGTGCACAAGACATTTCGACAATGGTAAAACAAGTCTAGCAAGACCTCCCGGCGTGCCGACAACCTGATAGTAGCCGCACGTATCTCGTCTCAGGCCACGTCCGGATGGGACAAGCTACAGGTATGCCAGATACCTCGAGTTTCCCCGAGGCGGCCCCGCAGGTTACCTGTTTGGGACCAACACCATCAGCACTGGCCCCCTGCTATGTAGAAAGAATCCTCGGGTAGCGCTAACTCCCTATACAAATTAATTAATTAATTAAGTTGTTATTATGAGCAAATTAAAACCAATGGTGGGCCTTGCTGGAGAAGTTATATTCAAAGACGAACTGTCAAGGGGTCCCCATATACCCATCGTGTAAGGAACACAAAAATCAAGAACATAATGCCGGTTTATCGGCGCCTAAGGTGGCATGAGTGGAACAAAACACCGAGCAAAAGGCCAAGCCTTCCACCCATGCCTAGTATATAGGTGTGTTATTATATATATAACATATTGTGATATACCAACAACAAGTTCCCTCCTGGAACGATCTTCATCTTCACCTGCAACTAACAACGCTATAAGAGGGGCTGAGCAAGCGGGTAACATAGCCAAACAATGGTTTTGCTAGGAAGGTTTCAAAGGTTAGAGGTTTCATGGCAACAAGGAGAGGCTGACAACAATGATGGGTAGCGCGACATGTAACGATAGCATCGAGACACTAAGCAATGGCAATGATAGTAAAGGTATCCAAGGGTATGGTCATCTTGCCTGAGATCCCGCAAGGAAGAAGAACGGTTCCGTGAAGAAGACGGAGAAGAAGCTTTGAAGAAGAACCACGGGTAGACGAACGAATCCTCACGAACGCAACAGAACAAGCACTAACGAGAAGAAGCAAGCAACACGGTAAACAAACCACTCAAGAACATGACAATATGCACTACCAAGTAGGATGCACGACAAGTTTACATATGATGCACAACAAGTCTATACAGGAAGCAAAACATGGCAAGGTAGGAAGCACAGCAAAACAACACAATTTTATATATGATGCAATACATGGCAAGGTATGATGCATGACAAGACTAAACAGGAAGCATAACATGGCAAGGTAGGAAGCACAGAAAAACAACACAAGTTTATATGATGCAATACATGGCAAGGTATGATGCATGACAAATATATACATGAAGCAATACATGGCAAGGTATGATGCATGACAAGTCTATACAGGAAGCACAGCAAGTCTATGAAGCATAACATGGCAAGGTATGATGCATGACAAGTCTATACAGGAAACACAGCAAGTCTATACAGGACGCACATCAAGTCTATGAAGCATAACATGGCAAGGTATGATGCATGACAAGTCTATACAGGAAACACAGCAAGTCTATACAGGAAGCATAACATGGCAAGGTAGGAAGCACAGAAAAACAACACAAGTTTATATGATGCAATACATGACAAGGTATGATGCATGACAAATCTATACAGGAAACACAACATGGCAAGGTAGGAAACACAACATGACAAGGTAGGAAGCATAACATGGCAAGGTAGGAAGCACAACATGGCAACGGTGCAAGATGCACCCAAACATCAACCAAACTCACTCCAAACATGAAAAAAATATATGATATTATGATTCCACATGCAAAATCACACAAGTTTGATATAAGGAACACCACAAACGGAGCAACGGGCTAAAAGATACACCTGAAACAATATATAACAACAAGCTGAAGTTAACAGCCACATAGCAACTTTGGAGCATGATAAATATAAGCTACAACACTCAAACATGGTGATAAGAAGCATGAACATGAAGTAGACATATCCTACATCAAACAACTCTATTGGAGCATCTCCATAGGAGGCATGGATCAATAGCAACAAGCTACAACATTTTGATCATGACAATAAAAACCTGACAACAATATTTTATAGCAACTTGGGAGCAAGAAATAAATAAGCTACAACAAGTCAAAAGAGCAAGTGAGGACATGAATGGATAGACAACAACATATACAACAAGGAATGATCAATGGCCACCCCAAAACTAACATGGATTTACCTAGGGCATCAAGCAAACATAGCATCAGGATATTACAGATTCCAGACTTAGTGAAATTTCACTAAGTGTTAAAACAGCAATTAGAACATGGCATGTTTGCAAGCCTGTTTAAGTCAACACAAGGCATATCATGGAAAATTAAATGCACCACATCAAAGAACACATCATGGAGATTTTAAAACATCTAAGCATGTGACATGGGGACAAACACATCAATAGCAACAAGCTCCTCAACTAGGCATCTTGTAACAAGTTACAAAACCTAATAGCCACATGCACTTTTGCAACAGAGATTAACATGGCAATATGAACTCAAACAAGCATGCTATAGCAACCAACATGTAGATCATCTCATGATGAACATTTTGACATATCATTTGCATCATTTGGATAAACATGCACCAAGTTATCATATCTCAAACATGGCAAAAAAATAACAAGTAGTAGCAGATTATAACAAGTAGCACTCTTGCAACAGATATTTAAGCATCTAGATGAATTCAAACAAACATGGCACAATGGAACAAAGTGTAGAGCATATCACCACGATCATTTTGACATATCATACACTCAATTTGGATCACCACACAAAAAGATATCATCATGCAAAGATACAACATAAACAGCAATTACAGGGACTTAGCCATATGCACAGTAAAACAGGGTGAGCGAGATTTAGTTAAACAGTGCACCGAGCGGGGCTTAGCACTGGGCCTTGCTGGACCGTGAGGAGGGACACGGCCCATGCGCGAGGAGGAGGTGGAGACCCAGGAGGGATCTGGGCCCTGGGCCTTCAGCGGAGGAAGAGGCCCGCGAGGCCGGGGCGGTCTGGATCTGGGGCCCTCGCGTGGCTGGGCCTGGCGGGGTGAGGCCGGGGCCGACCCCTGCCGCTGGAGAGGCCGGTCCATGCAAGACGGCGGCGTGATCCCGACGGCCGGGGCGGAGATCCGGCAGAGGAAGCGGCCGGCGGAGGAGGTCAGGGTCGGGGTCGCCGGATCCGGCCGTGGGGACCCATTCCCGGCCGGAGTTGGGCAAGGGCGGCAGTGGTGATGCCCATGGCGACGGCGGCTGGCTGCTGCTTCAGTAAGACCCGGCGGCATTCGAGCGCGGAGGGAGCGGGGCGCCTCGGGAGGCTGGCGACGGACGGCTGGTTCGGGCCCGATCTGGCTCGGGCGGGCCGTGACCAGGCCTGGCGGGCCGCGTGAGGTGGAGGCGGGGCTGACTGGCGGCGGGGAGGCGACGTGTCGCAGCCTGAGTGGCTGCGGCCGGCTGGAACGGCGGCTCTAGCCATTGGAGGCGCGCCACTTGGCAGCGGTGGGCTGGCCAGGCGCGGATTTTGAGGGGAGGCTGATGGCTGGAGGTTAGGGAAGGTTAGGGATGCCAAAAATGGCCATGGGGGGTGTTTATATAGGGAAAAACCTAGGGTTTGAGGGTTTTTGCTCCGATTCGGACCGTTAGATCCGATCGGACGGCTCCGGAGCGGAGGGGGGTTTGTAGGTGGGCTAATGGGCTGTGCCAAGAGGCCAAGAGCTGATAGGAGAGGGGAGAAGAGAGGCCCGCATGGGTTTTCGGAGACCGAAAACGTCCGACGAAATAACCGGCGACTAGTGCCGCTATATATATCCGTTGGGCTATCAAACGAGCTCCGAATGCGATGAAATTTGGCAGGCGGCCTGTCTACACTATAATAAGACCACACGCCAAGTTTCACCCCATTGCGAGAACATTTTTCAGCCACTTATAAAATAAATATTTGGAGGCGCCGCGGGCACGTGCAAGTGTGTCTGGGCTCATAACGGACAACGGAGAGGACGAGGGGACTCGGGCGGATGCAAGTTTTGAAAACATGCTGGTGCAACACACATGATGACAAGGCAAGGATGCACACGCAAGCAGATGACAAGGCAACAACGACGAATAGATGACTGACACCTGGCGCACCGGTCTCGGGGTGTCACAACACTCCCCTACTAACAAGAAATCTCGTCCCGAGATCTTAGGAACGAGACGGAAGTTGAAAAGGAAGAACGAAGTTCTTCGATGACAAAAGAGTGAAACCAAGAATATTTAGAGGTTGAATAACTTGAAAGAAAGGATACAACAAAGAAGAACGAAGTTGGAAGACTTCGTTAGACGAGGAATACGACGAGAATCAAGGTGGTTGAAAGGCACGAAACAAGAGCTAAAGGAACAAGAATAAATTCGAAACCACTCCGGTTAAAAGAGATAGAAAAGGAATCTCCACGAAGGAATTCGGGTAGCACTCCGACTAAAACTGAAAGAAATGGCACACCGGTTGAACATGAATGGAATGGAACAAGAACTTGAGAAGATGTAACGATACTCGACGAGAGTAACAACACAGAGCCTCCGGAAAAATTGAAATAATGGAATTAAAAGAACGGAGAAGAAGATGACAACTTTCACGACGAGTGAATTGAAAGAGCATCTTAAGGATAAGGTTTGAACGGATTTGTTGAGAAAAATCACAACAAAAGAATAAGCTTGTTGTGGACTTAAGAAAATCATCCCGAAACTTGAGGTGAATTATGCCGCAACGAAATAGATTGAATAGATGAGATGAAGGAAGAATGCAAAACTCCACTTCAAAAGAATATGGAGAATTAATTGCACTCGAGAGGCAAAAGAATAAGAATGCTTGAGCTGCTCTAGAAGAATTTGATGAATGCTTGGAGAATGAATTACTCATGATGAACCACCATGAAGAACTCCGGTAGAAATGAAAGCATGATGAAATAGAAATGACGGACGAAAAGAATAAGATTAAAGCCTTGCGATGATTAAAAGGGGGCTCCAACGAGATAGCCGAGAAAACTTGAACTCCGGGAAAGAAAAGATTAAGCACTTAGAACTAGAATTTATTCATCAAGAATAAACTCCGAAGGAAAGGAATTAATACAATTTGATGAAAAAGAATAAGAATTATGTTATGCTTATCCTCCACCAATTAAATTGATGAGAAGCAATGGATTCACATACCACTTATTCTCGTTGAAAAAATTTAAAGAGGGATATAACTTGAACTCGGGAAATCTTCATGAAACACCGGTAAGATAGGAATGAACGAATGAATTGACATGATAGCACCGAAAAAGAACTATCGAGCGAATCACCATAAAGAATTGAAGCCGAGTGAAGAAAAGGAACGAACCACCGTGAAGAATTAAAATCGAGTGAAGAACGAGAATGACCACCGTAAGGAATGAAATTGAACGATGCAAGAGGACAAGCCACCGTGAAGAATTGAAATTGAGTGAACACGAGAGAATGAATCACCGGGAAAAGGATAAGTTCTTGAGAAATTTTGAATGACGAGAACGAAGAGATCGCGGACGGATTAAAGAATACTTGAACGAAGCACCGGAAAAAATGTGAGACGAACGAAGAGGCATCGATGAAGAATATTTGAAGGACGAAGTTGAAAACTGAGAACGAAGAAATCTTCTGAAATGATGGCCTTCGGAGGAACACAATGAAAAGAATACGTGAAATACTCCGGAAGAATGAAAAGAAGAAAGGTTGGACCAACGATGAAAGAATTAAAAGCGATGTTGGAGAAGGCATATGACTGATGGGATCCATACTTATGTCACACTTGAGAAGAATTTCAGAACTCCGGGAAATAAGAAGAGTCAGGTAGATCCTGGAAAAGACCTGTGGGTTATGGGCCCACCGAAAAGAAAACACCGTTGTGAAGGATTGAAAGGAGAAGATGCACCGGAACAATTGGAAAACTCGAATGAGGTGACAACCTCGAATTAATCGGAAGACAGACGAATATCCTGAGATTTCTTCGGAACTCCGGAATAATTAAATGGCGAGAGATGAACGAGCAAGGAGAAGCAATTGAGCCGAGAAAAAAAGAATATGAACAACACCGAATACTTGAATTGAATCCACCTGAAAAGAAGAAGAGGTGAAGAATATCAAATCGAGAGGAGAATTCACCGGAGAAGAAAAGAGAAGAATGATGACGAACTAGAGGAAAATTCACCAGTTGAAATAACTGATGAAAGAAAGCAAAGAATTCACACGAGTAGGATGGATACTCGGTTAAGGACTCCGGCTCCGAGAAGCAAAAAGGGTGGGCGGGTGGGAAAATAAAGAACACAACGGACGAGGAAAACACCGGTTACCAAGAACTGAGGATGAACTTGCAAGAGGAAGAGGGTCGAATCCACTTGACGAGAGATGCACCAGATGAAAGAACTAACAACGCAACGAACAAAAACTAACCACGTGATCCTAAAAAATTGAAGGGGAAGAGGAGTAATTCCAAAACACCTACGTCAAGATTCCTCACCAGAGCGACAAAGGGGCAGGGGAGTAAAAAGAATTCCTACTCTCCGGTATAACTAGACTCCGAAAAAGTTTTTTGCTAGACTCAACAATGGCCAAGCTACGATCAATCAAGGGGGCTCCTATGGTCGGTCGAGGCTCTGATACCAACTTGTCAGGCCCAAGATGCGATTCTATCCTGATCACGTGACACTTACGTGATTGGGGCACAACCGCATTTCGGGCGCTCAGCAAGATGGATATCATTACATCGTACCATTACATACATACATGAGGGAATACAACAATACATACAAGTCACATGAGTACAACAACATCATTACAAGGCATCCGACTATGGATGCAAACATGAAAAGAACAACGACATCCATCTGCTATCCCAGGCTGCCGACCCGGAACCTAACCCAAGACTGAAGAATAAGAAGAAGAAAGAACTCCAACACAACGAACATCGCTCTCACGTCAAGTCATCGAAAACCTGCACCTGCAACTGTTGTTGTAGTATCAGTGAGCCACGAGGACTCAGCAATCCCATAACCATGGGTAACAAGACTATCAAAGCTTAATAGGTAGGAAGAGGTAAAGTGGTGAGGTTGCAGCAGCGGCTAAGCATAATATATGGTGGCTAACTTACGAGTACAAGAGTAAGATGAGCATCTACGCAAACGGTTGATGTCTACTACACGCTTCTATTCCTGTAGACAGTGTTGGGCCTCCAAGAGCAGAGGTTTGTAGGACAGCAGCAAATTTCCCTTAAGTGAGTAACCCAAGGTTTATCGAACTCAGGGAAGTGGAGGTTGAACGTACCCCTTTCAAGCAACCCTACAATCAAGATACAAGAAGTCTCTTGTGTCCCCAACACACCTAATACACTTGTCAGATGTATAGGTGCACTAGTTCGGCAAAGAGATGGTAAAATATGGATGATAGGAGTGGCAAAGCAAAGTAATATAAATCTGTAATAAAAAGTGCAGCAAGCAAACAAGTGGTAAACATGAGCACAAATGGTATTGCAATGGTGGAAACAAGGCCTAGGCTTCATACTTTCACTAGTGGCAACTCCCAACAACATTGACATAGTCTAATCACATGATATTTCCCATAAAACATGCAATGGAGACGCACTCGGAGGTTATTCCTTTGTGGTCAAGGGAGGACGAGAATTATGTAGGGCTACAAAAGCACACCTCTAAGTTCGTAGTTCTCAATCTATGGATTTCCCAATGTCACCGCGGCCATCCAAAGAGAGTACCACAATCACCACAACATATCTCAAGGATAGTCAAAGACAGGCACCAAGAGACTCTCAATCTTCAATCAACACACAAAAGAGGAAATCACTCATGAAAATATTCTTCTAATCCATGTCCAATAGACCGCTGTCACCTTGGTCTCGGGGATTATACTAGATAAAGACAAGTGAGTACATCAATCCAATACATAGAGGAAGGGGAAATATCATGGGATCACCCTAGATTAACATAGCCTATGATCACAACGAAGATCACATCATGGGAGAGAGAGATAACCACATAGCTACACGTACAAGCCCTCAGCCCCGGAGAAGAATACTCACACATGACCATGGTGAGCAAGAGATTGATGGTGGTGTTGATGGAGAGGTGCAGCCCCGAGGAGGAGGCGGTCGGCGGCAGCCACAGCGGCGGCGGCGGCCCTCGGGGCGGCGGCGGCCCTAGGGGGCAGCGGCTCCTTGGCCCCCCTTCTTCCTTGTGGATGGTGCTGCAATGGTGCTGGTCCTCCCCTCCAAGACGGCGGCCTGGGAAGAGGAAAATTCGTGGTCCTTGGTGACCTAGGTTTCCTCTCTTTATATAGACTCTCGGATTCCCGTCATCAGATTTTGGGCTTCAGTAAAACAGGCTTTTCTCGGCCGTCCGGACACCGATTTGGACGAATTTTATATCCAGAAGCATCCTCTCGAAATTCCCCACAACTTTCACAACTAGGCTTTTTCCGTTTGACGTCGTCTTCGGGCCGGAACGTGACCATCTTCTAAAAACGTTCTCAGACAGATTTCAGGAAAGTCAGAGTCCTACTCCAATACGACTCCTTTTGCGTTTTTGTCAATTTCCAAGTAATTCCTACACAATAAAATGTAAAACAAGAACATTGTGCACATTTTCAACCATTAGTAGGTTAGTCCAATAAATGCCTAAAAAGATAGAAAACTTTGATATAAACATGAGACAATGATGCAAAACAAGCATGTCACAAGCAAAAATTATGGATACGTTTGGGACGTATCAACATCCCCAAGCTTAATTCCTACTCGTCCTCGAGTAGGTAGAATGATAACATAGATAATTTTTGAGGTGACATGCTACTAACACAATCTTGATCAAGTAATATAGTAAAGCACATGAACTGAAATAAAGTGAACCAAAACAATTGTCTATAGTTGAAAGCAAGTAAACAATGAATAACCAAGTGATCATCTAAGTAAATTCTTTTCATGAATAGTACAATTGAAGACATGAAACTATAAAGTTAAGCACAACTGTTAGCCCCAAAGGAGTTCTCTCATCAAAAGCATGCTAGTTAACACAAAAGGAAGATAAAGTTTCAGCAATGCTTTCCACTTTTCAACATTTTATCTCATGGATAAGTTCAATGCACAAGGATTATATATAACTAAGCAGAAATTTTGAACATAATCAACTTGAACCCAGGGTTAACACTAGATGCTTGTTTATGGTGGAGGAAGAAGATTAGAACATAGGAAAACTGACTCAACATTTAAAAGTAAAAGATAGGCCCTTCGCAGAGGGAAGCAGGGATTACTCATGTGCTAGAGATTTTTATTTTTGAAAATATAGAGATATAAAAGCAATTTTGAGAGATGTATGCTTATGTCAACGAATGGTAATAAACAATGCACTACTACTCATGCCAAACAGAACTTAAGAGCGGCTCCCATAGAGGAATGATAACACTCCCCTTTCTCCGTTGTTTATCACTAGCCAAAGTTTGTCTGATTTCTCAGGTACGATGTGTGAAGGAGGTTTTTGATATTGATATTGATGACATGTAAAGTGGGCTGGGCATACCCTTTTGCCAGCTCTTTTTGCAAAATTAAGGACATGCACATTATTCATGCACGTCAGGGGTCGTTTTGTCCAACACAAGTAATAATGAACTATCTACCACTTCCTCATGAGCTAAAACAGAGACACAAATAAGGATAAATTTTGAAGGTTTTAAAGGTAGCACATGAGCAATTTACTTGGAATGGCTATTAAATACCATGCATAGATAGGTATGGTGGACACATATGGCAGAATTTTGGCTATGGAATTTGGATGCACGAGCAGCATTCCCGCTCAGTACAGAGTTTTTGGTTTAGCAAGTTTTTAGCAAGCACATGTTAACCGGTACAAGAGAATTATAACATCCTTTTAGCATAATTATAAGACTTCTACACTGTCTTCCTTGTCAACCATCTTACTTCTAAAAAGAGAGCAAGAACTTTAAAACTACCAATGGTGAAAAACTAAACAATTGCAAACTTCAAAGGTATTTCTTCACTAATTAGACTTTATTAAATGATCTCCATGTTTAGACATGACTACTTAATTTCTCAAAACAATTGATAGGGATCAAATTAATCAATGATCTTCAAGACTATGCAAGCTTTTTATTCTTTGCACCACAGCCACACTTGGCATTTACTTTACCAACATATTATTTAGCAATTAAACCAATCAACTCTCCAAAAAGATATAAGTGAAGAAGAGAGTACTTTCTATAAAAGAACTAATAGCTCTGAACATGATATGAAAGAAAAACAAGAGCTAGAAGCATATAACAAGGTAGCTAAAACACTCAAAAAGATATAAGTGAAGAACATGAGTGTTTCATGAAAAAGCGGAGCGTGTCTCTCTCCCAAACAAGAATGATCAGATGCAACTTATTTAAAACCAGCAAAGAAAACAAAACAAAACTAAAAAGAAAAGAGCAAGACGCTCCAAGCATAGCACATAACACATGAAGTGATAATTATAGTGGAACGAAAGACGAACTGATAATTGTTGATGGAGAAGGGGATGCATGGGGGCATCCCCAAGCTTAGACGCTTGAGTCTTCTTGAATATTTCTTGGGGGTGCACGGGGGCATCCCCAACCTTGAGCGTTTGACCCTCCTGAATCTTCTTTTATCATCTTCCCTCGCACACTTGAAAAATCCCTTCATACATAACTCATCATAATCTGATTAGCGAGGTTAGTACCCACAATAAAATAATTTTTCCCTACTGTAAATAAGGATAATCTTGAAGAGCTACTATTTCTCAAGATTGCCAAAAGGTTTTTGCAAAGAAATAGCAAGCTCAAGGTTTGCAAAACGAAGAAAAGGCAAAGCAGGACAGAATCTGTGAAAAACAGACCAGCAGGTAGTAAATAATTTTTTCGGGGCACTTCTGCAACTCAAATCAAAAAAACTCAGAAAAAACGCTCGAAAGCCAATTGTATAGAGCACACTGTCAAAAAAATTCAGATCAAAAAGATGATCTGGTGATTTTATACAAATTTTTTTGTCCAAGGACAGAATCTGTTTTCTGGACAGCACGTCACAACTTTTGCACTTTCTTGCAATCAGAGGCTAAACTTGGCACAAAGCTGAAAAGTAAAGATACAATGATGATGCTACAGTAGTAACAAACATCAAGACCACTAAAAACTGAAAGAACAAACTAAAAGCAAAGATAACAATGGTTGTCTCCCTAGAGCTCTTTCTTTATAGCCATAAAGATAGGCTTAAGACTTTAATGATGCTCTCGTACGAATAAGAGTTGAAGAACAAAAGAGAGCATCAAGAAGCAAATACCAAACACATTTAAGCCTAACATGCTTCCTATGCATAGGAATATTGCAATAGAATAATTCATTGAAGCACAAAGCAACTAGCATAGGAAGGCAAAACAAGCATAACTTCAAAATATTCACCATAAAGAGAGGAAACTTCTTATTATTAAGATATTTAGAACCATGTCTCCCTCTCTCATTATAAATTTCAGTGGCATCATGGATGAACTCAACAATATAACTATCACATAAGGCATTATTTCCATGATCCAAAAGCATAAAAGTGTCATTACTCTTCATATAAGCAAAATCTTTCTTATTAGGAATAGTGAGAGTAAGACTATCATAACCATCATGGTAATCATCGTATTTAGGAGGCATATCATACTCATAATAAATTTTATCCTCAATAGTAGGTGGACTGAAAATATCATATTCATCATTGTAATCATCATATATAGGAGGCATAGTATCATCAAAGTAAATTTTCTCCTCAAAAGTTGGGGGACTAAAAATATCATGTCCATCAAACGTGTCATCCCCAAGCTTAGAGCTTTCCATGTCATTAGCAATATTGATATTAAAAAAACATACTAATAACATCACCACCATCATGATTGTTATGCAAATAATAAAGTTCCAAAGGTTTTTTAATTTTCTCTTCGAACACATCATGTCCAAGTTCAAGGTAGAGCTTATAAAGCTCTCTCATATTTTTGTTGTTTTCCATTAAGCAAAACTAGTGAAAATAAAAACAAGAAACAAAAAGATTTAATTGCAAGATCTAGAGAAGGTACCTTCACTTACCTCACTTCCCCGGCAACGGCGCCAGAAATAGCTTGATGTCTACTACACGCTTCTATTCCTGTAGACAGTGTTGGGCCTCCAAGAGCAGAGGTTTGTAGGACAGCAGCAAACTTCCCTTAAGTGAGTAACCCAAGGTTTATCGAACTCTGGGAAGTGGAGGTTGAACGTACCCCTTTGAAGCAACCCTGCAATCAAGATACAAGAAGTCTCTTGTGTCCCCAACACACCTAATACACTTGTCAGATGTATAGGTGCACTAGTTCGGCGAAGAGATGGTAAAATATGGATGATAGGAGTGGCAAAGCAAAGTAATATAAATCTGTAATAAAAAGTGCAGCAAGCAAACAAGTGGTAAACGTGAGCACAAATGGTATTGTAATGGTGGAAACAAGGCCTAGGCTTCATACTTTCACTAGTGGCAACTCCCAACAACATTGACATAGTCTAATCACATGATGTGTCCCATAAAACATGCAATGGAGACGCACTCGGAGGTCATTCCTTTGTGGTCAAGGGAGGACGAGAATTATGTAGGGCTACAAAAGCACACCTCTAAGTTCGTAGTTCTCAATCTATGGATTTCCCAATGTCACCGCGGCCATCCAAAGAGAGTACCACAATCACCACAACATATCTCAAGGATAGTCAAAGACAAGCACCAAGAGACTCTCAATCTTCAATCAACACACAAAAGAGGAAATCACTCATGAAAATATTCTTCTAATCCATGTCCAATAGACCGCTGTCACCTTGGTCTCGGGGATTATACTAGATAAAGACAAGTGAGTACATCAATCCAATACATAGAGGAAGGGGAAATATCATGGGATCACCCTAGATTAACATAGCCTATGATCACAACGAAGATCACATCATGGGAGAGAGAGATAACCACATAGCTACACGTACAAGCCCTCAGCCCCGGAGAAGACTACTCACACATGACCATGGTGAGCAAGAGATTGCTGGTGGTGTTGATGGAGAGGTGCAGCCCGGAGGAGGAGGCGGCCAGCGACAGCCACGGCGGCGGCGGCAGCCCTCCGGGGCGGCGGCGGCGCTAGGGGGCAGCGGCTCCTTGGCCCCCCTTCTTCCTTGTGGATGGTGCTGCAATGGTGCTGGTCCTCCCCTCCAAGACGGCGGCCTGGGAGGAGGAAAATTCGTGGTCCTTGGTGACCTAGGTTTCCTCTCTTTATATAGACTCTCGGATTCCCGTCATCAGATTTTGGGTTTCAGTAAAACGGGCTTTTCTCGGTCGTCCGGACACCGATTTGGACGAATTTTATATCCAGAAGCATCCACTCGAAATTCCCCACAACTTTCGCAACTAGGCTTTTTCCGTTTGAAGTCGTCTTCGGGCCGGAACGTGACCATCTTCTAAAAACGTTCTCAGACAGATTTCAGGAAAGTCAGAGTCCTACTCCAATACGACTCCTTTTGCGTTTTTGTCAATTTCCAAGTAATTCCTACACAATAAAGTGTAAAACAAGAACATTGTGCACATTTGCAACCATTAGTAGGTTAGTCCAATAAATGCCTAAAAAGATAGAAAACTTTGATATAAACATGAGACAATGATGCAAAACAAGCATGTCACAAGCAAAAATTATGGATACGTTTGGGACGTATCAACGGTCGCAAATAGTAGTGATCGCTAAAGATCCTGAAATACATACGAGTCAAACATAACCCCACCGTGTTCTCTTCTCAAAGTGAAAAGAGATAGTCACGGTTACTCACACAGTTGTGTGTTTTACTTCGGATCCTCTGTCAAGTTTTCTACAACCGAACATTAAAAAATTCCAATCTGCCACATAACCGCGGGCACGGCTTTCGAAAGATCATAACCCTGCGGAGGTGTCCCAACTTAGCCCATCACAAGCTCTCACGATTAGCTGAAGTGATAAATATAATATCATCACCCCTTATCTTAGGGAAATCCGATCAGGCTCGGCATCCCGGTGCACAAGACATTTCGACAATGGTAAAACAAGTCCAGCAAGACCTCCCGGCGTGCCGACACCCTGATAGTAGCCGCGCGTATCTCGTCTCAGGCCATGTCCGGATGGGACAAGCTACATGTATGCCAGATACCTCGAGTTTCCCCGAGGCGGCCCCGCAGGTTGCCCGTTTGGGACCAACACCATCAGCACTGGCCCCCCTGCTATGTAGAAAGAATCCTCGGGTAGCGCTAACTCCCTATGCAAATTAATTAATTAATTAAGTTGTTATTATGAGCAAATTAAAACCAATGTTGGGCTTTGCTGGAGAAGTTTTATTCAAAGACGAACTGTCAAGGGGTCCCCATATACCCATCGTGTAAGGAACGCAAAAATCAAGGAACATAATGCCGGTTTATCGGCGCCTAAGGTGGCATGAGTGGAACAAAACACCGAGCAAAAGGCCAAGCCTTCCACCCATGCCCAGTATATAGGTGTGTTATTTTATATATAACATATTGTGATATACCAACAACAAGTTCCCTCCTAGAACGATCTTCATCTTCACCTGCAACTAACAACGCTATAAGAGGGGTTGAGCAAGCGGGTAACATAGCCAAACAATGGTTTTGCTAGGAAGGTTTCAAAGGTTAGAGGTTTCATGGCAACAAGGAGAGGCTGACAACAATGATGGGTAGCGCGACATGTAACGATAGCATCGAGACACTAAGCAATGGCAATGATAGTAAAGGTATCCAAGGGTATGGTCATCTTGCCTGAGATCCCGCAAGGAAGAAGAACGGTTCCGTGAAGAAGACGGAGAAGAAGCTTTGAAGAAGAACCACGGGTAGACGAACGAATCCTCACGAACGCAACGGAACAAGCACTAACGAGAAGAAGCAAGCAACACGGTAAACAAACCACTCAAGAACATGACAATATGCACTACCAAGTAGGATGCGCGACAAGTTTACATATGATGCACAGCAAGTCTATACAGGAAGCAAAACATGGCAAGGTAGGAAGCACAGCAAAACAACACAAGTTTATATATGATGCAATACATGGCAAGGTATGATGCATGACAAGACTAAACAGGAAGCATAACATGGCAAGGTAGGAAGCACAGAAAAACACCACAAGTTTATATGATGCAATACATGGCAAGGTATGATGCATGACAAATATATATAGGAAGCAATACATGGCAAGGTATGATGCATGACAAGTCTATACAGGAAGCACAGCAAGTCTATGAAGCATATCATGGCAAGGTATGATGCATGACAAGTCTATACAGGAAACACAGCAAGTCTATACAGGAAGCACAGCAAGTCTATGAAGCATAACATGGCAAGGTATGATGCATGACAAGTCTATACAGGAAACCCAGCAAGTCTATACAGGAAGCATAACATGGCAAGGTAGGAAGCACAGAAAAACAACACTAGTTTATATGATGCAATACATGGAAAGGTATGATGCATGACAAATCTATACAGGAAACACAACATGGCAAGGTAGGAAACACAACATGACAAGGTAGGAAGCATAACATGGCAAGGTAGGAAGCACAACATGGCAACGGTGCAAAATGCACCCAAACATCAACCAAACTCACTCCAAACATTAAAACAAGATGATATTATGATTCCACATGCAAAATCACACAAGTTTCATATAAGGAACACCCCAAACGGAGCAACGGGCTAAAAGATACACCTGAAACAATATATAACAACAAGCTGAAGTTAACAGCTACATAGCAACTTTGGAGCATGATAAATATAAGCTACAGCACTCAAACATGGTGATAAGAAGCATGAACATTAAGTAGACATATCCTACAGCAAACAACTCCATTGGAGCATCTCCATAGGAGGCATGGATCAATAGCAACAAGCTACAACATTTTGATCATGACAATAAAAACCTGACAGCAATATTTTATAGCAACTTGGGAGCAAGAAATAAATAAGCTACAACAAGTCAAAAGAGCAAGTGAGGACATGAATGGATAGACAACAACATATACAACAAGTAATGATCAATGGCCACCCCAAAACTAACATGGATTTACCTAGGGCATCAAGCAAACATAGCATCAGGATATGACAGATTCCAGACTTAGTGAAATTTCACTAAGTGTTAAAACAGCAATTACAACATGGCATGTTTGCAAGCATGTTTAAGTCAACACAAGGCATATCATGGAAAGTTAAATGCACCACATCAACGAACACATCATGGATATTTTAAAACATCTAAGCATGTGACATGGGGACAAACACATCAATAGCAACAAGCTCCTCAACTAGGCATCTCGTAACAAGTTACAAAACCTAACAGCCACATGCACTTTTGCAATGGAGATTAACATGGCAATATGAACTCAAACAAGCATGCCATAGCAACCAACATGTAGAGCATCTCATGATGAACATTTTGACATATCATTTGCATCATTTGGATAAACATGCACCAAGTTATCATATCTCAAACATGGCAACAAAATAACAAGTAGCAGCAGATTATAACAAGTAGCACTCTTGCAACAGATATTTAAGCATCTAGATGAATTCAAACAAGCATGGCACAATGGAACAAAGTGTAGAGCATATCACCACGATCATTTTGACATATCATACACTCAATTTGGATCACCACACAAAAATATATCATCATGCAAAGATGCAACATAAACAGCAATTACAGGGACTTAGCCATATGCACAGTAAAACAGGGTGAGCGAGATTTAGTTAAACAGCGCACCGAGCGGGGCTTAGCACTGGGCCTTGCTGGACCGTGAGGAGGGACGCGGCCCACGCGCGAGGAGGAGGTGGAGACCCAGGAGGGATCTGGGCCCTGGGCCTTCGGCGGAGGAAGAGGCCCGTGAGGCCGTGGCGGTCTGGATCTGGGGCCCTGGCGTGGCTGGGCCTGGCGGGGTGAGGCCGGGGCCGACCCTTGCCGCTGGAGAGGCCGGTCCACGCAGGATGGCGGCGTGATCCCGACGGCCGGGGCGGAGATCCGGCGGAGGAAGCGGCCGGCGGAGGAGGTCGGGGTCGGGGTCGCCGGATCCGGCCGCGGGAACCCATTCCTGGCCGGAGTTGGGCAAGGGCGGCAGTGGTGCGACGGCGGCTGGCTGCTGCTTCGGTAAGACCCGGCGGCGTTCGAGCGCGGAGGGAGCGGGGCGCCTCGGGAGGCTGGCGACGGACGGCTGGTTCGGGCCCGATGTGGCTCGGGCGGGCCGCGCCCAGGCCTGGCGGGCCGCGCGAGGTGGAGGCGGGGCTGACTGGCGGCGGGGAGGCGACGTGACGCAGCCTAAGTGGCTGCGGCCGACTGGAACGGCGGCTCTAGCCAATGGAGGCGCGCCACTTGGCGGCGGTGGGCTGGCCAGGCGCGGATTTTGAGGGGAGGCTGATGGATGGAGGTTAGGGAAGGTTAGGGATGCCAAAAATGGCCATGGGGGTGTTTATATAGGGAAAAACCTAGTGTTTGGGGGTTTTTGCTCCGATTCGGACCGTTAGATCTGATTGGACGGCTCCGGAGCGGAGGGGGGTTTGTAGGTGGGCTAATGGGCTGTGCCAAGAGACCAAGAGCTGATAGGAGAGGGGAGAAGAGAGGCCCGCGGGGGTTTTAGGAGACCGAAAACGTCCGACGAAATAACCGGCGACTAGTGCCGCTATATATATCCGTTGGGCTATCAAACGAGCTCCGAATGCGATGAAATTTGGCAGGCGGCCTGTCTACACTATAATAAGACCACACGCCATGTTTCACCCTATTCCGAGAACATTTTTCGGCCACTTATAAAATAAATATTCGGAGGCGCCGCGGGCACGTGCAAGTGTGTCTGGGCTCAGAACGGACAACGGAGAGGACGAGGGGACTCGGGCGGATGCAAGTTTTGAAAACATGCTGGTGCAACACACATGATGACAAGGCAAGGATGCACACGCAAGCAGATGACAAGGCAACAACGACGAATAGCTGACTGACACCTGGCGCACCGGTCTCGGGGTGTCACGTCGCATTAGGCATCATTTTGTTCCCGTGATGCATATTTGGTTCACTAACTGTTGCAGCCTCACATCCAACTTCATCATTTAAAAAAAATCACGCCTAACGGAGACACATTGAGCATAACATAAGTTAGAGAAAGAAAACGAATATTGAAAATAAGTATTATTTGGTATAAAATAATTTCTTAGTACCACAATTAAGATAAATTATATGTGATAAATTACATCATATCTTTTGTCTCATTGGAAGTACAATAAATTTTACGAAAGGACTATGTTCAAATTCACGATTGACGAATGATGCCACTCACATCTAATTAAAGATGGCAATTGATTCTTCATTCGATGGATGGTCATGGTAAATGTAGTCCCCAATTCTCCCAACAAGGTATGATTTTTTTTGACAGAAAGACTGTAAGGGAACCACATACAGTATAATTGATGCAACAAACCCAAATTGCAAGTAATGTGCCTTGAACTTAGGTGAATGGGAAGGCATCAGC
The DNA here is from genome assembly GCA_902687465.1 of Secale cereale. NCBI lineage: Eukaryota > Viridiplantae > Streptophyta > Magnoliopsida > Poales > Poaceae > Secale > Secale cereale. The sequence continues at coordinate 690,618,597 of LR738712.1, read as the reverse complement.
CCCAACAAGGTATGATGCTCCACACACCTCTTTGTCTTTTTTAGAAGAAAGAATGTTGGAACCTCTGATGAAATATATATATAATTTGTGTTCCGTAATTATTGTTGAAGTCTAAGTTTAGTCCTCAACTCTGCATCTAGTATTATAGGCTCCTCAAGAAAACCCGTCTAATTTTGTGTGAAATCTAGAACATCAATGATTTTATCGAGGACAACAGAGTAACTAGGAAACTAGAGAGCTATGAGAGTAAACCATTTTTAAGCTTTGCTTTTGGAAAAACTCATGTCTTATTTCAAGTTTTCATGATTTAAAAAAAGCTAAATGGACTTAACTTCGCTACAACTTTTCATAGCTTCTAGTCGAGCCCTTGATAAATGACATAGCCCGCTATTTGAAACTTTGATATTACGAGGAGGTCAAAAGGACATCCTACTAGTGTGAGAATGTTTTCGAGTCTTCAACTACACAAGGTGTATATGACTGTCTGAAGATAAATTCGTGATATTTCTTCCATTCTACTCAAAGTGTATTATAAATGCGAACAATATAGTACTAACACCGGAGCACCAAAAAATACTCATAGGAAATACCTACATAATTAGCATGCCCCTTTTTACATGATCTTTGTCGGGGGAAACTGTCCTCCCAGGAGCACCTATGGGACCGAAGCCCCTTCTACGTTGCGGTAAGGGAGCGGAGGGAGCACGAAGAGCAGATCGAGGGGCGCACGCGGGCAGTTTACCCAGGTTCGGGCCGCGCGGACGCGTAAAACCCTACTCCTGCTTTAGGTTGTATTGAGTTCTTGAGCTCGGGAGCTTGAAGAGCTACAGTACTAGCTACGCCGAGCGAGAGAGTTGTCTAGGTTTCGAATCCGAACCTCCTCTACGTGGTGCATGGGCCTCCTTTTATAGCTCAAAGGGGTCACCGACAGGTGTCAACGTAGAGGAGGGTAAAAGTGTAAATTTGGTGGTAGTTGTAATAGTGCGTGAATAGTGTATGAATAGTGAATGAACAGTGGCCTTCACCTAACTTTGACAGTGGGGGACAAGGGCCTTAAATGCCCATCGCCGTCGACCCCAAAAGTGTCCATCCACGCTTCTCCGTTCGCCACGGCGGTAGCCTCGTCACCGTGGCTTGCCACCGTGTGCCCCAGGCTGCACAGCCATCCGCCACGTGCCCCTGGAAGGGCCCCAGGGCGACGTGTGGGCCGATGAGCTGGAGCGCGGGCACACAGCGTGGGTTTCCCCGGCAAGCACCTTGCCGGGGTAACGATCTTGCCGGGCCCGGAAGCTTGTCGCTCTCCGGGTCCTGCCGGGGCGCATGATGCGCCGAGGCATCTCTTGAGGTGTGTATTCTTTAGCTTTCCTGGCAAGCTCCTCTTGCCAGGGGCTTGTGCTAAAGTGATAATCTTGAGCCTGGTGCGGTCTTCCCGGCAAGTTCCTCTTGCCGGGGCCTTGATCTTCTGACTTGTATACTTTGTTCTTGAATGGCTTCATAGGGACCAGAAAGGTTTCCGGCGAGCACGTGGTAAGCCCTGCCACGGGAAGCTGCTACTGCCTGTGCACAAGTTGGTGTACTTAGTACACCGACAGGAGCCCCCGGGCCTGGGCCACACACGGTGCCGAGCGCTGTTGGGCCAGGCCCAAGACAGTGCACGGGCACGCGCGGCCCACGGCAAGCCGTATCCCTTTCCGTATCCGCCGCATCCCTCCCTAACGGCACGCGTCGATTGCGGCGTCGTGGGAGAGATCGTGGCCTGTTCTTTAATGGGAAATGCGGAACGTCCCCCACTCCCCCCTTAAAAGCAGAGGAAGCAGGGGCAGTTCCCTCCATCGTCTTCATTGCGTCTTGATTCTCCAGAAACCCCCGTCGCCCTCCGCCTCGCCAAGGTCGACAGAGAGCTCAGCTCCACATCCGCGGCACTGTCGAGCTCCTCGCCTCCTTCCTTGCCGCCCCCGCCATGGCTCCGAAGAGCGACAAGGCGAAAGCAGACAAGGCCAAGAAGGAGAAGTCCGAGCAGGCGGCGAAGCTGGCTGCCCTGCGGAAGAAGTGCGTGGTCTTCGCGCCAAGGCTTGGTCCGAGGGAGCTGCGGGACAAATATTATTTGTTCTGGGCGAGGGAGACCAAAGCTCATCCCCGCATCCAAGTCTTCCCCGCCATCGCCAAAGATATGTTCCCCGGCGGGTACTTTTTCTTCGCTGCATTCTTCCATTGTGGTCTGTGCCCTCCGTTCTCGGAGTTCTTTTGTGATGTAATGAACACATATGGCCTCCACCTCCTAGATTTCACCCCCAACGCCATCCTTACGATGGCCGTTTTCGCACATCTGTGCGAAAACTATGTTGGGGTCCATCCAAATGTAGCCCTCTTCCGCCACTTCTTTATGCCTAGAGTAGAGTCTGGTGCTCCCCTCTCCGGCGGCATCTCCTGGATCTTCAGGCTGAACAAGAAGGATTCGTACCTGAAGGGAGAGCTCCGCGGCAAGTGGGAAGAGTGGAGAGCCGATTGGTGCTGGGTGGTGGAAGATAGGCCCGAGCCCTTTACCTCGCCGCGCCAGACTGCCATAGTGCGTGGCAGGGATTGGAGTGAATTGGCCCCGGAGGACAACAAGCTTAGTATCGCCCTCATCAGGATCATTCGCCTCCGGGTCGCCAATCTGACTATCGGATAAGTTTGAGCAGATTTCCTCCACCGCCGCATCGCCCCTTTACAAGAAAGGAAAAGGTCCGCCTGGGAATTCGGCAATGCGGCAGATATCATGAGGCTGCGCCCTGGATTGAACTACAACTTCACTGCCTTGGAGTTGAAGGGGGTGGTCCGGGAGCTCTTCAAGCATGACCCGGCCCACCCGGAGTGGTTCAGACCTTCCCGGGGAGTGGTGCCGCTGTGTAACAGCACTGCCCGTGATTCCCTACGAGCGATGATGCCCGCGTGCGACTCCCATGGCGTCGTCCCCACTTGGATAGAGCCTCCGCCGGATATCGTGCTGACCTTCTTCGACAACTTGGTCGAGACGCCCCGCAACGCCGAGGAGAACAAAGGCCTCACCCGGGCCACTACTGAGCGGGATATAGCCTACATCGCCTCCAGGATGGAGGAGGCCGCCGCAGCTGCAGCGGCGGGTGACTTCGGGTACACTGTGGACGAGGCACAGGCCGCGGACGCAGTGAGCCAAGCAGAGGAGGCGGAAATCCTCAAGCTGCTGAAGCTTGCGCCCGAGGAGTTTGCCGGGGAGCCTTCCGTGAGGTTTGCCGGGACGAGCGAGGTTGCCGGGGGGGAGCGAGGCCGCCGGCCACGACGCTGAGTCCAGCGGGCCTGCCGAGGAGGAGGAGGGCGCCGAGGCTGATGAAGACTCCGGTGGATCTCTGAATCTCGATGACGACGCCTCCTCATCCTCAGAGAACTCCCCGCCTCCGGCAAGTCCCACGCAGCAACCGAAGAAGCGCCTCCGCAAGGCAGCTGAGACGGGGAGGCCGCAGGCGCCTCGACAGTAGCCAGCGTGCCGTGCGACGCGCGCCACCAGGACGAGCGAAGTGGTCAAGGAAGCGCCCCGCGCCCGAGCGCCAAGCGGAGGGGGATCCTCCCGGAGCGGAACGGCCGCTCCTTCTGCTCCTCGGCCCTCGGCGACGACGGGGGCTGGGTCTTCGCAGCCCACAGCCCCGGAGACCGCCAAGCGCCCGAGGGAGCCTTCTCCTCCAGCTCCTCGCGCAGGAGCACCCCAGGCGGAGTTTGACTTCTCCGCCCTCAGCTCCGACGAAGAGGAAGAGGAGTAAGTACTTGCAATTCTTTAGTTTCTTCGATTCTGTCTTGACTTTCCTTGTTGATTCTGATCTTGTTTTTGTTTTGCTTTCAGGACCCTGACCCAGCGGATGGCGAAGAGGGCCAAGATCCCTGTGGTCGAGATTGAAGACGACTCGCCCGCCGCGGCGAAGGGAGACGCGCCAGCGGCAAACTTGCCGGATCAACCTACTGCTCCGAGGAGCAGCCCCCAGCGCAGCCCCCAGCGTAAGTCTGGTTTTTACCTTTCTGCTTGACGGGCGCGCTTGAGGTAGTTGCTTGTACTGATATTTTGTTGTTTTGTGCAAAAGTGGAGCCGCAGCCGCAGGAGCGCCAGGAGGTCGCCCCCGACGAGCCACTTGCTCCACCCTCCCCGCCAAGGGTGAGCTCCCCGACAAGGGAGAATGCTCCGCCAAGGACGGGCACTCCGCCAAGGGCGAGTACCCCGCCAAGGGTGAGCAGCCCGACAAGGGAGGGTGCAGGCGGCCCTCCGCCAGCAGGGGCCACCACTCCGCCGCCAAGGGAGAACTCCCCGGCGAGGGAGCCTGTCGTTGAAGAAGTCCGCGAAGGTAAATCTTGTTATTTCTTCTTCTTGAACTTGTATTTTTGGATATTTGCTTGACTCTTTCTTTTCTTTTTCTTCTGCTAGATCCTCCTGCACCGGAGCGGATGGAGACGGAGACCACCGGCGAGGAGGGCGTGCACGGCGACGGCGGCAACGCCACTGCCGCTGACGAGCCAGCCGCCGAAGAGACTGCACCGGCCGCAGACGCCGCGGCGGGGGAAGGGACCGGCGACCACACTGCTGGCCCGGAGGCCGCAGGAGCGCCGGACGCTGCACCGGCCGCCGACCCTTCCGCCCCCGCAGCTGGGCAGGGCGTCTACCTGGAGGCCGCCAACGGGATCTTTATTCAAGTCCCGTGCGCGTCCTCGTCTCGAGCACCCGTGGAGGGAGAGACCTTTGACGGAGAGGTCCTCGCCTCCGCTGGGTTGAAGGTTGTTGAAGCGCCCGGCGGTAGCGATGAGCCTGAAGAGGAGAAGCTCCTTCGTCGGCTCCTGGCCTTGTACCGGGCCAGCCAGGCGAAGTTGGAGTCTCGGGAGGCTCTTGCCGCCAAGGCTGGAGCTGACTTGGAGAAGCGCGCCGTGGAGCTCCGCGCCGACAACCAGGCGGCCCTCCGTAACTTGGCGGAGGAGCGCGAAGAACTTGCCGGGGCGCAGCAAGCCTTCCTCCTTGAGAAAGCTGATGCCGAGGAGCAGCAGCGGTTGGTTGGCGAGGAGCTGTCCCGGCGAGAAGGAGCACTCAACCAGCGGAAGGTCGACCTCGACGCCCACGAGGACGACCTCACCGCCCGGGAGAAAGCCATTGGCGGGGCTCTGAAGGAGGCAAAGGACGCCGCAGCCGCCGCAGAGACCGCCAAGAAGGATCTGGAGGCCAAGGTGAAGCAGCTGGAGTTGTTCCTGAAGGCGAGCGAGGACAGGGTCACTGCGCTCAATGTGGAGCGGGAAAAAGATGCCCACACCAACTCTGAGCTGCAGGTACGTCTCTCCGAGAAGGGCACGGAGCTTACTGCCACCAAGGATTCCATTGCTGACTTAGAGTTGAAGGTCTCCACCCTGACTGAATCGCTCGACGCCTCCCGGGACCGCGAGACAAAGCTAAAGGACGAACTCCGCAAGGAAAGGGCCTTGGTGGATAGCGGCGCCGTCTCAGCGAACAACTTCAGCCGGGCAGTGGAGCAGTGGACTAATGAGCTGGTCACCTCCGCTGCCAATATTGACAAGGAGATGATGGCGCTGAGGGCGGAGCATCTCGTGTACTCTCCGGACGAGAGTCTCCCCCACAGCGCCAAGTTGAGTCTGTTCTTCAGAGGAATCGCGCCGGCGCTCGCGCGGCTGCGGGAGAAGATCCCCGTGCAGCTGGCCGACGAGGCGCGTCGGCTCTGCATGGGCACCTTGGAGCGCGTCTTGTCGAAGATCGTCTACCGCAACACCGACATCAACCTCGTCAACGTCCTCCGCACCTTGCCGCCCGAAGCTGATCAGGAGGCGCTGAAGGCGCAGGTTGCCCACATCGTCTCCAAGGTGGGCAAGATCACGAGGCGTGAAGGCGACCGGGTGGATTAGATTCCTTTCTTTCTGCTTCCTTTGCCGCTGCCAGTTAAGCCATAGGCAGTAGTAGATTAGAACAGCGGCAAGCTATCTTTTTAATATACAATCTTATTTTGAGTAACCAATGCAGTGTTATCTCCCTTGCTTTGGTCCTTTACTTTGTATGTTTTCTACCCTACGCTTTTAGGGGACTTGCCGGCAAGGGGCCCTTGCCACGAGCGCTGAGTGCTGGACTCTTAGCATCCTGCTGGCAAAAGACCTTGTCGGCAAGTAACCTTGCCGCAGCTAGTCGCAGCACAATTAAACTGCTGAGCGAACTCGAAAAACGAAGTAAGGGCGCGACACTTGTCGCAGCTCACTTAAGCCGTTGAGCGTGCTCGAAACAGAGTAAGGGCGCGGCTAGCCACGGGTAGGTTCCTCCGCGCACAGGTTTTCCATACAAAGTGTGGTTGTTCAAGGAAGATAACTAAATTTTTTAAAAATTTGAATGCTTAGACTTTGGTAACTTAGCTTTCATTGTTTGCTTGTTCCCCGACAAGGCTTCTCTTTTTTGAACAGCACTTAGTTCATGCTTCCACCTCCTTCCCCCCCGGCAAACTTGTGCGCGAGGGACATTCCTTCTGCTTAAGAGGGAAAGAAAAAGAGGAGGAAAAACAAGCATAGGGCCTCTCGGCTTGCTAGCGCTTACCAGGGATGTGCGTTGCACAAGGTGCCAAACAATGCATGCAAATAACGAAGAAAAGCATGAAAACGACAAATAGTGCGAAGCACAAAAGCTTTACTGATGCACGGGATAGCGGCAAGACTTGTAAAAAAGGTGGTTGCCGGAGCGGATCACGGCAACCGCGCCTTATGGGTGAAACTTGCGAAGATGCTCTATGTTCCAGGAGTTGCTCACCGGTAAGCCTTCTTCGGTCTCAAGGCGGACAGCGCCGGGCCTTGTGACTTGTCTCACCCGATAAGGGCCTTCCCACTTCGGCGTCAACTTGTTGGAATTCTTGGCGGACTGAACACGCCGAAGAACAAAGTCGCCTTCCTCGAGACTCCTGGCCTTGACCTTGCGGCTATGATAGCGACGCAAGGCTTGTTGGTATCGAGCAGCTCGTACAGCAGCCTGGAGACGTTCCTCCTCAAGGAGCAATGCATCATCTTGTCGCAGTTGCTCTTGCTCGAGCTCATCATAGGGGAGCACTCGAGGAGAACCGTATACGAGTTCCGTGGGGAGAACTTCCTCTGCTCCATAGACAAGAGCAAAGGGTGTCTGTCCGGTGGCTCGATTTGGTGTCGTACTGATTGACCAAAGAGCCGCCGGCAACTCCTCTATCCAGTTTTTTCCGCACTTGCGCAGCCTGTCGAAGGTTCTTGTCTTGAGCCCGCGCAGCACTTCAGCATTGGCCCTCTCCGCTTGACCATTGCTCCTCGGGTGAGCAACAGAAGCGAAGTAGACCTTGGCGCCAAGGTCTTGGACGTACTGCATGAAGGTGCGACTCGTAAACTGTGTGCCGTTGTCGGTGATGATCCTGTTAGGGATTCCGAAACGGCAAACAATCGCTCTGAAGAACCTGACTGCTGACTGTGCTGTTACCTTTCTCACTGGTTCCACTTCTGGCCACTTTGTGAACTTGTCGATTGCTACGTACAAGTACTCAAAGCCCCCGACTGCGCGGGGAAAGCGGCCGAGGATATCGAGCCCCCAGACCGAGAAGGGCCAGGAATAAGGGATTGTCTGGAGAGCTTGAGCTGGCTGGTGAATTTGCTTGGCATGGAACTGGCACGCTTCACACTTGGTTACTTGTGCAGTTGCATCTTGGAGGGCTTCTGGCCAGAAGAACCCTTGCCGGAACGCCTTCCCGGCAAGTGCCCTTGCGCCAATGTGGTGGCCACATATGCCTCCATGTATCTCTGCCAACAGCTTCTGTCCATCTTCTCTGGAAATGCACTTCAACCTGACACCATTGAGTCTTCTTCTGTACAGTTCATTGTCAACGAACTGGTACATACTTGACTGTATGGTTATTTTCTCTATTTCTTCTGGCTCGTCGGGAAGTTCTCCGGTTTGTAGAAAACAGACAATCTGCTGTGCCCATGCTGGAGCCTGAGGCTCAACGGCGAGGACTAAAGGCATGAGGGCTGCTGCGGGAACCTCAGCTTCTACGGCAAGAACCTGCGGCTCTGCCGGAGCTGATGGCCCCCCGGCAAGCCTGCCGGGGCAAGGCTTGTCGGGAATGCTTGCTTCAACTGTACAGATCCTTGGATCTGCAGGAGCGAACTGTTCCTCAGCATCTTGGCTGCTGATCTTGGGGACCTTGGCGGCGGCTTCTGGAAGATCCGCCGGCAAGTAGTCGCCGGAGACCAACTTTCTCTTCTTGTTTTGCCCAATCGATGGTGTAACGGATGGCTGGGTTAGCTTAAGCAGGAAGGTCCCTGGTTCCATAGGTAACTTCATTGCAGCACACTTTGAGAGGCCGTCTGCAATATCATTCTGAGCTCTTGGGACGTGCTCCATTTGCAGACCTTCAAAGTGTTCTTCAAGCTTCCTCACTTCATCAACATAAGCTTCCATCAAAGGGCTCTGATAACTCTTGTTCACTTGTCGGACCACCAACTGTGAATCTCCCCGTACAATCAACTTCTTGATCCCAAGCTCGGCCGCAATTCTGAGGCCGGCAAGCAAACCTTCATACTCAGCAGTATTATTTGTCGCTTGCTCCTTGGGAAAGTGCATCTGGACAACATACTTGAGGTGCTCTCCGGTGGGCGCAATGAGTACCACGCCGGCACCGGCGCCCTGCAGCGAGAAAGCACCATCAAAGTACATTATCCATTCACTGCTCGCTTCTTGGACGGGGACGCTTGTCTCTTGAACTTCTTCATCTGGCGTTGGGGTCCATTCTGCTATGAATTTTGCCAAAGCTCTGCTCTGTATGGTTGAAGTACTCTCAAACTTGAGACCAAAGCTTGACAGCTCCAGTGCCCACTCGACGATCCTGCCTGTTGCCTCCGGATTTTGCAATATCCTCTTCAACGGAAAGCGAGTGACCACTGTTATCTCGTGTGCTTGGAAGTAATGGCGCAGCTTCCTTGAGGCCATGAGGAGGCCGAACAGCAACTTCTGCACCCCAGAGTATCTTGATCTAGCCCCCTTCAAGAGGGAACTTACAAAATACACTGGGCGCTGCACCATCTTCTTTCGCACTTCTCCTTGTTCCTGCGCAGACTTGTCCTTGTCGGGGCCAGAGCTTGTCGGGGAAGCCCCCTTCTTGTCGCTGGATTCGCTTGCCGGGGATGTGGGTTCCTCATCCGCCTCCCTCTCCGCTACCAACGCAGCACTAACCACTTGATTGGTCGCCGCTAGGTACAGCAGCAACTTCTCTTGTGGCCTAGGTGCGACAAGTACCGGAGTAGAGGATAGGTATCCTTTCAAATCTTGCAGCGCTGCCTCCGCTTCCGGAGTCCATTTCATAGGACCTGCCTTTTTCAAGATTTTGAAGAAAGACAAGGCGCGTTCTGCAGACTTTGAAATGAACCTACTGAGGGCAGCCACACAACCAGCAAGTCTTCTTACATCCTTGACGCGCTTCGGGGCTTCAATCTGCTCGATGGACTTTATCTTGTCGGGATTGGCTTCAATCCCCCTCTGGGACACGAAGAACCCGAGAAGCTTGCCGGAGGGGACTCCGAAGACGCACTTCTCGGGGTTCAACTTGAGCTGTATCTTGCGCAGATTCTCAAAAGTTTCCTCTAAATCTTGGATCAGTGTATCTTTGCTCTTGCTCTTGACCAATATATCATCCATGTATGCTTCTACATTTCTGTGGATCTGTGGCTCAAAAGCAGTGTGCACCACCCTTGCAAATGTCGAGCCTGCATTCTTCAATCCAAAGGGCATGCGTATGAAGCAATATGTGCCACATGGAGTAATGAATGTAGTCTTCTCTTCGTCTTCCTTGGCCATGAAAATCTGGTGGTAACCTGAGTATGCATCAAGGAAGGAAAGCAGCTCGCATCCGGCGGTGGAGTCAACAATCTGGTCAATACGCGGCAAGGGAAATGGATCCTTGGGACATGCTTTATTCACATCAGTGAAGTCTATACAAAGTCTCCACTTCCCATTGGCCTTGCGTACGACGACTGGATTTGCTAACCACGTAGGATGGATCACGCCTCTAACCAGGTCCGCTGCTTCCAACTTTTTTATCTCTTCAGCGATGAATTCTTGGCGCTCCACGGCTTGCTTCCTGACCTTCTGCTTGATGGGCCGCGCATGAGGACAAACAGCAAGCTTGTGCTCAATTACCTTCCTGGGAACGCCAGGGATGTCAGATGGTTGCCACGCAAACACATCGACATTCACCCGCAGGAAGGCAACGAGCGCGCTTTCCTATTTGTTGTCGAGCGTAGCACTGATGGTGAAGGTACCACCAGTGCCGTCCTCCTTGGCGGACACCTTCTTGGTTGCCGGTGGAGCGGCCATCCCTTTCTTGCACTTGCCGGTGGAGCTCGATGGCGCGTCCTCGACGGCAGCGCAGCCTCCGAAGAGGTGCGTTTGCCGGAGTGGGCCCCAGAGCTCTTGCCGGACTTGGTCTTGGTCTTCCCCCCGGGAGCTTCAGCGGCAAGTGTGTTGCTCTCTGCTGCGGCTGCTGCATCCCGGTAGATCTTGTCGGCGCAAATAAGCTCGTCCTTCTTGTCGCCAGGGACAGAGATAACGCTTATCGGCCCCGGCATCTTGAGTACGTTGTAGGCATAGTGGGAGGCTGCCATGAACTTGGCGAGGGCAGGACGGCCAAGTATCCCATTGTATGGTAATGGGATATCGGCAACGTCGAAGGTTATCCTCTCCGTCCTGAAGTTGAGCTCCCCGCCAAAGGTCACGGGCAGCGTAATCTTCTCCTTTGGCTTGCTCCTTCCCGGGTTGATCCCTTGGAACGACCCGGTTTCTTCGAGCTCGCCGTCAGGGATCTGTAGCTTCCTGATCACAGCTGAGGAGATCAAGTTCAGGCCGGCCCCGCCGTCAACCAGCATCTTGGTGACCTTGAGGTTGCGGATAGTTGGTGAGACCAACATCGGCAAGCACCCGACCGCAGTAGTGCGGTCAGGGTGGTCCTCAAGGTCAAAGATGATGGGCGTGCCGGACCACTTCAGCAGCCTGCGTGACTCGACGGGCGGCTCAGCTGCATTCACTTCTCGCACCCACTGCTTGAGCTGGCGGTGGGAAGTGTGCAGAGAGGCGCCTCCATCGACACACAGAACCTCTGTGGCCTTCTGGAACTCCTGCTCGCTGTTATCTCCTTCTTCCATGTCATCATCGTCGTCTTCATCCTCATCCTTTTCGCGGCCCCGGGGAGGTCTATCACCTTGCCGCTGCTTGGCCTTGCCGCGGCGTCCTCCCCGGCCATTGAACGGATGCTTCTTGCTGGGCTCTCCTCCGCCTCATTGGGCCTTCTCCTTGTCGCGACGCTCGTATTCAGCCTTCTGCTGCTCTACGAGGTACTCGACTCTCTTGCAGTTCTGAAGATCGTGGCCCTTGGTGCGGTGGATCTTGTAGTACTGCTTGTCGGAGCCGTCCTGCTTGTCGGCTGCCGCTACAGGGGCGGGCTCCTTGCCGGAACCGCCAGCCTGTGCCTTCTTGGCGGGAGCCTCCTTGCCGGACTGCTCGACAACCAGCACCTCCTTGCTCTTCTTCTTTCTGTTGTTCCGCCGCCGGCTCTTCTTTGCCGGGGCGGCATCCTCGCTGTCGCTTCCTCCTGCGCCAGCATCCTCTTCGGGGAGTCTCCTCCCCTCTTCGGCGCGCGAGCACTTGTCAGCCAGAGCATAGAGCTCGCTGACATCCCGGATCTTGGTCATGGCCATCTCCTCCCTCATCCGGCGGTTACGCACGTTCTGATGAAACGCGCTGATAACCGCGGCAGGGTGGACGTCGGGAATGTTGTGTTGAACGCGGCTGAATCTTTGGATATACTTGCGCAGGGATTCTCCCTCCTTCTGGGCTAAGATGTGGAGATCGCTCTCCTGGCCGTGAGGTTTGTGGCCGCCCGTGAAGGCGCCAACAAACTGGTGGCACAGGTCCGCCCACCAAGAAATGGAGTTCTCCGGCAAGTGCATAAGCCAAGATCGGACGTTTGGCTTAAGTACTAGCGGGAAATAGTTGGCTAGTATCTTCTCGTCGCGTCCCCCGGCAGCCTGCACCGCGATGGTGTAGATGCTGAGGAACTCCGAGGGGTGCGTCTTGCCATCGTACTTCTCGGGTACGTCGGGCTTGAAGTTTTTCATGCTGGGCCACTGGACTTGCCGCAGCTCACGGGTGAACGCAGGGCAACCTGCCGCGTACGGCAAGTCGCCTGGTTCACCGGGCACGTGCGCGTCGACAGCGGTCCCAGCGCGCTGATCTGATTGTCTTCGGGCTTCTCGTCGACGCTCGATGCGGGTTCGAGCGTCCTCTTGCCGCCTGTCGTCGAGGACTTGGCGCTGGTCACGACGAGCCCGCGGATCCGACGACGCCGTGGAGTCGTCGTCGACGTTGATCCGGCGGGGTGGCGTCTTCTGCTTCCGCGGCGAGGAGTGCACGGTGGTTGCACCCCCGGCGGTCTTGTCTCCATCGGCCTTCGTCTGGTCGACTTGCCGCGGCCGCGACGTCGCCGGCTGCTGCGGCGTGTCGTTGTTGGCGAAGGCGATGAGGCTTTGGATCGTCGCCCTCCAGTCTTCGGCTTTATCTGCCGCTGGAGGGAAATCGAGGAGCAGTTGTGCTCTCGCTAGAGCTTCTGCTGGAGAGGAGGGGAGCGGCGGCGAGCGGTGCGAGGAGCGAGATATGCTCGGACTTCTAACTGGGTTAGAAGGAGCAGTTTCTCGCCCCGGCGACCGCGCCTTGCTCGTGCCAGCGCGCTGGCCTTGAGCATCCTGCGATTCCCCGGCTTGGCCACGCCCCAGCAAGCGTATGGTACCTCCTGTACCACGCCGCTGCGGGTCTTGTACCTCCCGAGAGAGACGTGGCGCGTCCACAGACACCGAGGCTTTGGAATTCGCCCAGTCGTCCGTCTTGTCCTTGGATTTGGTGGCGCCGTGAGTTTCCTCGCCGGCGACCACCCTTCCGCCGGCGTCTCCTCCACCAACCGTTGGTTCTGGTGGCGGTGGGATCGACGCAGAGGGGCCTCTGACCTCCGAAGCTTTCTTCTTCGGAGGCATGTCGTTGTAGCTGATGAAGTTGATGAAGTTGGAGAGGTTGATGAAGAATGCGCCCGCGTGAGCGCCGGATCAGGTTCGCACAACCTCAACGCCCCCCTACCTGGCGCGCCAAAGATGTCGGGGGAAACTGTCCTCCCACAAGCACCTATGGGACCGGAGCCCCTTCTACGTTGCGGTAAGGGAGCGGAGGGAGCACGAAGAGCAGATCGAGGGGCGCACGTGGGCAGTTTACCCAGGTTCGGGCTGCGCGGACGCGTAAAACCCTACTCCTGCTTTAGGTTGTATTGAGTTCTTGAGCTCGGGAGCTTGAAGAGCTACAGTACTAGCTACGCCGAGCGAGAGAGTTGTCTAGGTTTCGAATCCGAACCTCCTCTACGTGGTGCATGGGCCTCCTTTTATAGCTCAAAGGGGTCACCGACAGGTGTCAACGTAGAGGAGGGTAAAAGTGTAAATTTGGTGGTAGTTGTAACAGTGCGTGAATAGTGTATGAACAGTGAATGAACAGTGGCCTTCACCTAACTTTGACAGTGGGGGACAAGGGCCTTAAATGCCCGTCGCCGTCGACCCCAAAAGTGTCCGTCCACGCTTCTCCGTTTGCCACGGCGGTAGCCTCGTCACCGTGGCTTGCCACCGTGTGCCCCAGGCTGCACAGCCATCCGCCACGTGCCCCTGGAAGGGCCCCAGGGCGACGCGTGGGCCGATGAGCTGCAGCGCGGGCACACAGCGTGGGTTTCCCCGGCAAGCACCTTGCCGGGGTAATGATCTTGCTGGGCCCGGAAGCTTGTCGCTCTCCGGGTCCTGCCGGGGCGCATGATGCGCCGAGGCATCTCCTGAGGTGTGTATTCTTTAGCTTTCCTGGCAAGCTCCTCTTGCCAGGGGCTTGTGCTAAAGTGATAATCTTGAGCCTGGTGCGGTCTTCCCGACAAGTTCCTCTTGCCGGGGCCTTGATCTTCTGACTTGTATACTTTGTTCTTGAATGGCTTCATAGGGACCAGAAAGGTTTCCGGCGAGCACGTGGTAAGCCCTGCCACGGGAAGCTGCTACTGCCCGTGCACAAGTTGGTGTACTTAGTAAACCGACAATCTTCTTATCATCGATTTTTTTGGACCTCAATAAGTCCCGAACGTTTGGGATTTAGACATGCTAATCCGAACTCTTTTCATGGCAACTTTAATTAAGGCGATGGTGACAAAATATGGCAATTTTCTGATAATAAATAAAACTGGAACAAAGTTGTCATGTGTTAACAACTAAAGTTGCCACCTCGCAGGAACTAAAGTTGCCATGAGAAAACGGTTCGGGATCACATGTTTAAAATCCGAAAGTTCGGGATTTATCTATTCCGATTTTTTTATCATCTTAACCTTGGGGAACTGAAGCCAGCCGGAACTTTATATCATCACCAATACTTCATAAAAGGCAAACGCCGCTTAATGTATCTCGATTTGCTACAGTTATTCAACAACTTGCCTTTTTTTAAATGAAACTCTTGCATTAACTAGTGATGCAAGAGGCTAAAATACCATTCATTAAAGATATTACGTGTATATTTGGATAGTATCTCAAGCTCCATGCCCGAAAGTTTTGGTGTGTGACTTCTGGGGTACATTGTGTTTTGACGCCTGATGAGGCTAGCCTAGTCTAGGGATGTTTGGCTCATGTGTTGGCCTGGTAAATTATTAAAGTTCCATAAGGCCACCAAGGCCATATAGGAGCGACTGATTAGTGATAATTAACGCACAGGCAATCACGCTCCAATGCCCTAGCCACCAATTTCATATGTCTCGTCAAAGCTAAGCTAGATGTATGGGTAAACAGTCCAGGCTACATCGCTACAGCATGTGTTTCTCTAGGGCGGCAAGCAAACACAATATAGGCACTTTCCAATGAAGCTTATGTGCAATGCGTGGTGCAGCCATGACAGGATCAAAACACGTCGTACATCTGAAACAAGGTCATTAGATAATGTTGGTTCGTTGGTGGCCTGACAGCCCGTCGCAAAAATCATATTGACAAACACATTACATGATCTATGACAATATATAATCGTCGAACTTAGAACATGGGTTAGATGCTTTATGAACCGAGAACTATCAGGATACACTTGTGAATGTTTTAGATGAAGTGTTTTTGACATAATAAAGCCATTACTACCAAGGAAATAATTTGTGTAAGATCTATATATCATGCACCTTAAAAAGATTACCTTCCATGTAAAGTGTTTTTGACATAATAAAGGTTGTTACTACAATGGAAATAATTTGTGTAAGTTCTATATAGCATACACGTTAAAAAGACGAACTTCCATCTGAAGTATTTTTGACATAATAAGGCAAATTACTACTATGGAAATAATTGTGTAAGTTCTATCGTGCACTTTAGAAAGATCAACATACCAATACATTTACAATTTTGTGTATAAAAATGATCCTTGTAATTATTTTCTTCCTAATGCCAAGCTAATGCCAAGGTAATTGTGTGGGAGTCACACTTACATTATACTTGGTGCCCATGTAGTTTTGGAAGAAAAAATGTGTCATCCATCAAAGGTATGATGTGCATTTTTTCATAACTGTACAGGCGGTATGATTGGCTGAAAGATGCTATTTGATAAACAATGATTAAGTAGCAACATACTAGTAACTAGAGATCAAAATGTTACTTTTGGTTCTTCCCAAGATCCTAACTGGGGATAATAATAAGAAGTACTAGGCGACTCTCCAGTTTGCTCACAGTTTATCACTTCAACTACAACGTTGATCTAGAAATCATTCTTAATATTAAGTACTTCTTCTTCAGATTAGCTCACTCCCCCCCAGCACTTAGTGTGTTATTTTGCTTGCTATATCTTTTCTGTTAAAATTATGGATGTATATTTAGCTAACTCATAGTAGATCCTGGACAATTTTGCACCAGGGTATTCCAGGAACATAAGTCTCTTGGGATATTAGTTTGAAGGGATAATCAATAAAAGTTAAACAATTTTGTCCGCCATCTGAAATATTGATAACTGCTAATCATCTTCGATGGTGCTGAGATAGGCATAAAGCTTACAATGTAAGAAGAAGTCGCCGGTAGAAAATTCTAATTGCGCTAATCGACCAAAAGAAAACCTCGTAGCTATCCTGTAATTAATGATTCATGGAATAGATTAGGAAATGTGCATGACAGCTTAAATCAGGCGGATCAGAATCACTACCTTATATTTGTAACAATGCCTTCAAAACAACTCCAAAATGTTAGTATTATGCTTCAAGTATACACGCATCCCTAAGATTGACCAATGGATGGATAATTAGAGTTATCTCGTATGTTGCGTGAAATATCAATTTCCTTCCAAGCCTTCCCCTCTGTCTCCACTATCGCTGTAGAATATTCAGAGGTCAATAAATGCACATTGTCATTAAGGAAAACAAATAGGAACGGTCCCATCATTCTGACCACTTTTCACTGTAGTCCACCATCCAGTGTCTGATGAGTACATTATCACTTCTTTGAAATTCCAAGTGTGTGTGAATACTACAAAACTAGAGGGGCGGTTGGATCGAAAACTGATATTCTTTGGATTTGTCTTGAAATTGTTTAGGACAAGGAGGCAACCCGTTCCACTTCTTGGTCGCGTGATTGCACATTACAAGATTGCACTCATTTTCCATGGAATAATGTGATTCCTAGTATTTGCAGAGAACAAGGCTACTTCAGAAATGCTCAGGGATGAGAAGTTTATAGCTCTTGAGAAAGAAAGAGAGAGAATGGTCGGACATGGTTGGCCTCTTTCGGACAAGTTAATGAAATAGGGACCAATGCCATAGTTCATGATGAAGAAGTCTGCCATGGTCTAGGGTGACCTCTTACTGATGTGGGGATCGGAGAAAAGGGCAAGCCATGGATTGGACACGGACTTGAAGCAACAGAGTGACTGTTGTAGGGCACCCCATACAAGATCTCCACAAGGTGACCCTCAGGGAGGCTCCCAGCAGGGTGCTTCTCAGCGTCCTACTCGTGCTCGTGCTTCTTCTTCTTCCTCGTCTTCTTCTTCTTCCTCTTCTTCTACAAATAATAAAGACAACTCATTTAGATTCTAGATTCCCTTTCCTGAATCAAATATTGGAACAAGAAACATGAGGGGAGCAAACCTCAAAAGCAATGGGAATAATGAGGGGGCATAGAATGGGACGGAGCACCCTCGTCATGGAGACCAGTCACGTATGGGTGTTCCGGCACCGTGTAGCCATGCTAGCCTCCTCCTCCTCCTCCTCCTTGAAGCATCGCCTCCTCCTTGGCTCGGGAACCAGTACCTCGACGGCCTCTTCTTAACCATTGTGGGATAGGTCACTGTGACTACCAAGAAATCTCGGGTTTGGGAACGGGAACAGAGCAGCGGTTTTGTCCTCTTCTCCGATTTGTGTGGGAAGGCTGGGCATCACGATCTATTTTCCCCTCACAGTAATTCACCATGTGGACCTGCATGTTTAGATTTTCAATTTTTAATGATTTAAAAAATGCTAAATGGACTTATCTTTGCTATGGCATTTCATATCTTCTAGCCGAGACTTTGCTAAAACTCATAGCCTGCTATTTGAAACTTTGATCTTAGGGAAACCCGACATCCTACAAATGTGGGAATGTTCCCGAGTCTTCAAGTACTCAAGGTGTATAGGACTGTTAAGGTGTATACCACTGTTCAAAGATAAAGTTCGTGACATTTCTTCCAGTCTACACAAAGTGTACTATAAATGAGAACAATGAAGTACTAACACCGGAGCGCCAAAATAATACTCATCGCAAAATACTTACATAATCATCATGCCTATTTTTAAATGATCAACTTATCATTGTCTTTTTATCATCTTAACTTTGGGGACTAAGGCCAGCCTGGACTTTATATCATCACCAATACTTCATAAAAGGCAAAACATCGCTTAATGTATCTCAATTTGCTAGAGTTATTCACCAACTTGCCTTTTTTGAAATGAAAATCTTGTATTAAATAGTGATGCCAGAGGCTAAACAGTGCTGAAATTTCTATATATCATGCACCTTAAAAAGATGAACTTCCACGTGAAGTGTTTTTGACATAATAAGGCCAATTACTGCCATGGAAATAATTTGTGTAAGTTTAGTCGTGCACCATAAAAGGATTAACATTCCAATTCTATTACAATTTTGGTATACAATGATCATTGTAAATACTATCTTCCTAATTCCAGTTAAATGCTAAGGTAATCGTGCGGGAGTCACATTTACACTATACTTTGTGCCCATGTTGTTTTGGAAGAAAAAAATGTGTCACCCGTCAAAGGTATGATGTGCAGTTTTCCATAATTGTACTAGCGATATGATTGGCTGAAAGATACTATTTGATAAACAATGATTAAGTAGCAATGTACTAGTAACTGTTGGAAATATGCCCTAGAGGCAATAATAAAAGGATTATTATTATATTTCCTTGTTCATGATAATTGTCTGTTGTTCATGCTTGAATTGTATTGTACGGAAACAGCGATACATGTGTGAATACATAGACCACAACGTGTCCCTGGTAAGCCTCTAGTTACTAGCTCGTGGATCAACAGATGGTCACGGTTTCCTGACCATGGACATAGGATGTCATTGATAACGGGATCACATCATTAGGAGAATGATGTGATGGACAAGACCCAATCTTGAGCCTAGCACGAGATCGTATAGTTCGTAATGCATAAGCTTTTCTAGTGTCAAGTATTTATTCCTTAGACCATGAGGTTGTGCAACTCCCAGATATCGTAGGAATACTTTGGGTGTGCCAAACGTCACAGCGTAACTGGGTGGCTATAAAGGTACGCAATGGGTATCTCCGAAAGTGTCTGTTGAGTTGGTACGAACCAAGACTGGGATATTGTCACTCTGTATGACGGAGAGGTATCTCTGGGCCCTCTCGGTAAGACATCATCATAAAGAGCTCAAAGTGACTAAGGGGTTAGTCACGGGATGATGGATTACGGAACGAGTAAAGAAACTTGCCATGACGAGATTGAACAAGGTATCGGGCATACCGACGATCGAATCTCGGGCAAGTACCGTACCGATCGACAAAGGGAATAACATACGGGATTGAGTGAATCCTAGACACAGTGGTTCATCTGATGAGATCATCGAGTAACACGTGGGAACCAACATGGGTATCCAGATCCCGTTGTTGGTTATTGACCGGAGAGTCATCTCGGTCATGTCTGCGTGTCTCCCGAACCCGTAGGGTCTACACACTTAAGGTTCGGTGACGCTAGGGTTGTAGAGATACATGCACATGGAAACTCGAATGTTGTTCGGAGTCCCGGATGAGATCCCGGATGTCACGAGGAGTTCCGGAATGGTCCGGAGGTAAAGAATTATATATAGGAAGTCCAGTTTCGGCCATCGGGTGAATTCCGGGGGTCACCGGGAGTGTCCCGGGACCACCGGAGGGGTCCCAGGGGTCCACCGGGTGGGGCAACCCATCCCGGAGGGCCCCGTAGGCTGCAAGGGGGAAGGGCCAGCCCCTGGTGAGCTGGCGCACCACATGGGCCCCCCTCCATGCGCCTAGGGTTGAAACCCTAGGGGGAGGGGGTGCCCCCTATGCCTTGGGGGCAAGTCTCCCCC
>LR738712.1:690534456-690598856 GCA_902687465.1 Secale cereale | reverse complement strand
CGCCGCCCCCCCCCTAGGAGATTGCATCTCCTAGGGCCGGCGCCCCCCCCCCTGGCCCCTATATATAGTGGGGGGAGAGGGCAGCCGCACCCCAAGCCTCTGGCGCCTCCCCCCCCTCCCGTCACACTTCCATCTCCTCTCGCAGGGCGCCGGCGAAGCCCTGCAGGTTTTCTCGTTGCATCCACCACCACGCCGTCGTGCTGCTAGATCTCCGTCAACCTCTCCTCCCCCCTTGCTGGATCAAGAAGGAGGAGATGTCGTTGTACCGTACGTGTGTTGAACGCGGAGGTGCCGTCCGTTCGGCGCTGGGATCATCGGTGACGAGGATCACGAAGAGTACGACTACTTCATCCACGTTCCTTCGAACGCTTCCACACACGATCTACAAAAGGGTATGTAGATGCACTCCATTATGCTCGTTGCTAGATGACTCCTTAGATTGATCTTGGTGATGCGTAGGAAATTTTTTGAATTCTGCTACGTTCCCCAACAGTGGCATCTGAGCTAGGTCTTTGCGTAGCATCTTGCACGAGTAGAACACAAACAAGTTGTGGGCATTGAGTTTGCTCAATTTTCTTGCCGTTACTAGTCCAATCTTGATTCGGCGACATCGTGGGATGAAGCGGCCCGGACTGACCTTACACGTACGCTTACGTGAGACTGGTTCCACCGACAGACATGCACTAGATGCATAAGGTGGCTGGCGGGTGTCTGTCTCTCCCACTTTAGTCGGATCGGATTCGATGAACAGGGTCCTTATGAAGGGTAAATAGAAATTGACAAATCACGTTGTGGTTTTGGCGTAGGTAAGAAACGTTCTTGCTAGAAAACCTATAGAAGCCACGTAATAACATACAACAACAATTAGAGGTCGTCTAACTTGTTCTTGCAGCATGTGCTATGTGATATGGTATGGCCAAGAAGATGTGATGTATGAGATTGATCATGTTCTTGTAATAGGGAATCACGACTTGCATGTCGATGAAAATGACAACCGGCAGGAGCCATAGGAGTTGTCTTAATTATTGTATGACATGCGTGTCACTGAATAACGCCATGTAATTACTTTACTTTATTGCTAAACGTTAGCCATAGTAGTAGAAGTAATAGTTGGTGTGACGACTTCATGAAGACACGATGATGGAGATAATGGTGTCGAGCCGGTGACAAAGATGATCATAGTGCCCCGAAGATGGAGATCGAAGGAGCGAGATGATATTGGCCATATCATGTCACTTTATTTGATTGCATGTGATGTTTATCATGTTTATGCATCTTGTTTACTTAGAACGACGGTAGTAAATAAGATGATCTCTCACTAAAAATTTCAAGAATTGTGTTCCCCCTAACTGTGCACCGTTGCTAAGGATCGTTGTTCCGAAGCACCACGTGATGATCGGGTGTGATAGGCTCTAACGTTCGCATACAACGGGTGTAAGCCAGATTTACACATGCAATACACTTAGGGTTCACCTGACGAGCCTAGCATGTACAGACATGGCCTCGGAACACGGAAGACCGAAAAGTCGAACATGAGTCGTATAGAAGATACGATCAACATGAAGATGTTCACCGTTGATGACTAGTCCGTCTCACGTGATGATCGGACACGGGCTAGTCGATTCGGATCATGTATCACTTAGATGACTAGAGAGATGTCAATCTGAGTGGGAGTTCATTAAAATTTGATTAAGATGAACTTAATTATCATGAACTTAGTATAAATTCTTTACAATATGTCTTGTAGATCAAATGGCCCACGCTCATGTCATCCTCAACTTCAACGCGTTCCTAGAGAAATCCAAGCTGAAAGACGATGGTAGCAACTATACGGACTGGGTCCGTAACCTGAGGATCATCCTCATAGCTGCCAAGAAAACTTATGTCCTAGAAGCACCGCTAGGTGACGCTCCCGCCCCGGCAAACCAAGATGTTATGAACGCTTGGCAGTCGCGTTGTGATGATTACTCCCTAGTTCAGTGCGGCATGCTCTACAGCTTAGAATCGGGGCTCCAAAAGCGTTTTGAGCACAACGGGGCATATGAGATGTTCCAAGAGCTGAAAATGGTTTTCCAGGCTCATGCCCGAGTTGAGAGATATGATGTCTCCAACGCATTCTACAGCTGTAAGATGGAGGAAAACAGTTCTGTCAGTGAGCACATACTCAAGATTTCTAGGTTGCAAAACCGCTTGTCTCAGTTGGGAATGAATCTCCCGGACGAAGCGGTCGTTGACAGAATCCTCCAGTTGCTCCCACCTAGCTACAAGAGCTTCGTGTTGAACTTCAATATGCAGGGGATGGAGAAGTCCATTCCCGAGGTGTATTCAATGCTGAAATCAGCGGAGGTGGAGATCAAGAAAGAGCATCAAGTGTTGATGGTCAATAAAACCACTAAGTTCAAGAAGGGCAAGGGTAAGAAGAACTTCAAGAAGGACGGCAAGGGAGTTGCCGCGCCCGGTAAGCCAGTTGCCGGGAAGAAGCCAAAGTATGGACCCAAGCCTGAGACTGAGTGCTTTTATTGCAAGGGAACGGGTCACTCGAAGCGGAACTGCCCCAAATACTTAGCGGACAAGAAGGCCGGCAACGTCAAAGGTATATGTGATATACATGTTATTGATGTGTACCTTACCAGCGCTCGTAGTAGCTCCTGGGTATTTGATACCGGTGTAGTTGCTCATATTTGTAACTCAAAGCAGGAGCTGCGGAATAAACGGAGACTGGCGAAGGACGAGGTGATGATGCGCGTCGGGAATGGTTCCAAGGTCGATGTGATCGCCGTCGGCACGCTGCCTCTACATCTACCCTCGGGATTAGTTTTAAACCTTAATAATTGTTATTTAGTACCAGCTTTGAGCATGAACATTGTATCTAGATCTCGTTTGATGCGAGATGGCTACTCATTTAAATCCGAGAATAATGGTTGTTCTATTTATTTGAGAGATATGTTTTATGGTCATGCCCCGTTGGTCAATGGTTTATTTTTGATGAATCTCGATCATGATGATACACATATTCATAGTGTGAATGCCAAAAGATGTAAAGTTGACAATGATAGTCCCACATACTTGTGGCATTGCCGCCTTGGTCATATTGGTGTCAAACGTATGAAGAAGCTTCATGCTGATGGACTTCTGGAGTCTCTCACCGACTTACCGCTATCTTTTTGGGGTTATGCTTTAGAGACTGCCGCATTCACTTTAAATAGGGCTCTGTCGAAATCCGTTGAGACGACACCATATGAACTTTGGTTTGGCAAGAAACCTAAGCTGTCGTTTCTAAAAGTTTGGGGTTGCGATGCTTATGTCAAGAAACTTCAACCTGAAAAGCTCGAACCCAAATCAGAAAAATGTGTCTTCATAGGATACCCAAAGGAAACGATTGGGTACACCTTCTACCACAGATCCGAAGGCAAAGTCTTTGTTGCCAAGAATGGATCCTTTCTGGAGAAAGAGTTTCTCTCGAAAGAAGTGAGTGGGAGGAAAGTAGAACTTGATGAGGTGACAGTCACCCCTCCCGAACCGGAAAGTAGCGCAGCGCAGGAAATTGTTCCTGAGGTGCCTGCACCGACAAGGGAGGAAGTTAATGATGATGATCATGAAGATACAGATCAAGTTACTACTGAACTTCGAAGGTCCACAAGGACACGTTCCGCACCAGAGTGGTACGGCAACCCTGTCATGGAAATCATGTTGTTAGACAACGGTGAACCTTCGAACTATGAAGAAGCAATGGCGGGCCCGGATTCCAATAAATGGCTTGGAGCCATGAAATCCGAGATAGAATCCATGTATGAAAACAAAGTATGGACTTTGGTGGACTTGCCCGATGATAGGCACGCCATAGAAAATAAATGGATATTTAAGAAGAAGACAGACACGGATGGTAATGTGACCATCTATAAGGCTCGGCTTGACGCTAAGGGTTATTGACAAGTTCAAGGGATTGACTACGAGGAGACTTTCTCTCCTGTAGCGATGCTGAAGTCAGTCAGAATCATGTTAGCAATTGCCGCATTCTATGATTATGAGATATGGCAAATGGACGTCAAAACGGCATTCCTTAATGGATTCCTCAAGGAAGAGATGTATATGATGCAGCCGGAAGGTTTTGTCGATCCAGAAAATGCTAACAAGGTATGCAAGCTCCAACGCTCGATATACGGGCTGGTGCAAGCATCTCGGAGTTGGAATATTCGCTTTAATGATGTGATCAAAGCGTTTGGCTTTATACAGACTTGGGGAGAAGCCTGTATCTACAAGAAAGTGAGTGGGAGCTCTGTAGCATTTCTCATATTATATGTGGATGACATATTACTGATGGGAAATGATATAGAATTCTTGGAGAGCATAAAGGCCTACTTGAATAAGAGTTTTTTAATGAAGGACCTTGGAGAAGCTGCTTACATATTAGGCATCAAAATCTATAGAGATAGATCAAGACGCCTCATTGGCCTTTCACAAAGCACATACCTTGACAAGATATTGAAGAAGTTCGATATGGATCAGTCCAAGAACGGGTTCTTGCCTGTTTTGCAAGGTATGAGATTGAGCAAGGCTCAGTCCCCGACCACGGCAGAAGATAGAGAAAAGATGAGCGTCATTCCCTATGCCTCAGCCATAGGTTCTATCATGTATGCCATGCTGTGTACCAGACCTGATGTGAACCTTGCCATAAGTTTGGTAGGGAGGTACCAAAGTGATCCCGGTATGGAACACTGGACAGCGGTCAAGAACATCCTAAAGTACCTGAAGAGGATTAAGGATATGTTTCTCGTCTATGGAGGTGACAAAGAGCTCGTCGTAAAGGGTTACGTCGATGCTAGCTTCGACACAGATCTGGATGACTCAAAGTCACAAACTGGATACGTGTATATTTTGAATGGTGGAGCAGTCAGCTGGTGCAGTTGCAAGCAGAGCGTCGTGGCGCATTCTACATGTGAAGCGGAGTACATAGCTGCTTGCGAAGCAGCACAAGAAGGAGTCTGGATGAAGGAGTTCATCACCGACCTAGGAGTCATTCCAAGCGCGTCAAGCCCGATGACTCCCTTCTGTGACAACACTGGAGCTATTGCAATTACCAAGGAGCCCAGGTTTCACAAGAAGACCAAACACATCAAGCGCCATTTCAACTCCATCGGGAATTATGTTCAAGATGGAGACATAGATATTTGTAAAGTGCATACGGATCTGAATGCTGCAGACCCGTTGACTAAACCTCTTCCACGGGCAAAACCTGATTTACACCAGAACTCTATGGGTGTTCGATTCATCACAATGTAACTAGATTATTGACTCTAGTGCAAGTGGGAGACTGTTGGAAATATGCCCTAGAGGCAATAATAAAAGGATTATTATTATATTTCCTTGTTCATGATAATTGTCTGTTGTTCATGCTTGAATTGTATTGTACGGAAACAGCGATACATGTGTGAATACATAGACCACAACGTGTCCCTGGTAAGCCTCTAGTTACTAGCTCGTTGATCAACAGATGGTCACGGTTTCCTGACCATGGACATAGGATGTCATTGATAACGGGATCACATCATTAGGAGAATGATGTGATGGACAAGACCCAATCTTGAGCCTAGCACGAGATTGTATAGTTCGTAATGCATAAGCTTTTCTAGTGTCAAGTATTTATTCCTTAGACCATGAGGTTGTGCAACTCCCGGATATCGTAGGAATACTTTGGGTGTGCCAAACGTCACAACGTAACTGGGTGGCTATAAAGGTACGCAACGGGTATCTCCGAAAGTGTCTGTTGAGTTGGTACGAACCAAGACTGGGATATTGTCACTCCGTATGACGGAGAGGTATCTCTGGGCCCTCTCGGTAAGACATCATCATAAAGAGCTCAAAGTGACTAAGGGGTTAGTCACGGGATGATGGATTACGGAACGAGTAAAGAGACTTGCCATGACGAGATTGAACAAGGTATCGGGCGTACCGACGATCGAATCTCGGGCAAGTACCGTACCGATCGGCAAAGGGAATAACATACGGGATTGAGTGAATCCTAGACACAGTGGTTCAACCAATGAGATCATCGAGGAAAACGTGGGAACCAACATGGGTATCCAGATCCCTCTGTTGGTTATTGACCGGAGAGTCATCTCGGTCATGTCTGCGTGTCTCCCGAACCCGTAGGGTCTACACACTTAAGGTTCGGTGACGCTAGGGTTGTAGAGATACATGCACATGGAAACCCGAATGTTGTTCGGAGTCCCGGATGAGATCCCGGAGGTCACAAGGAGTTCCAGAATGGTCCGAAGGTAAAGAATGATATATAGGAAGTCCAGTTTCGGCCATCGGGTGAATTTCGGGGCTCAACAGGAGTGTCACGGGACCATCGGAGGGGTCCCGAGGGTCCACCGGGTGGGGCCACCCATCCCGGAGGGCCCCGTAGGCCGCAAGGGGGAAGGGGCCAGCCCCTGGTGGGCTGGCGCACCACATGGACCCCCCCCCCTCCATGCGCGTAGGGTTGAAACCCTAGGGGGAGGGGGCGCCCCCTATGCCTTGGGGGGCAAGTCTCCCCCCCTGGCCGCCGCCCCCCTAGGAGATTGCATCTCCTAGGGCCGGCGCCCCCCTGGCCCCTATATATAGTGGGGGGGGAGAGGGCAGCCGCACCCCAAGCCTCTGGCGCCTCTCCCCCCTCCCGTCACACTTCCATCTCCTCTCGCAGGGCGCCGGCGAAGCCCTGCAGGTTTTCCCGTTGCATCCACCACCACGCCGTCGTGCTGCTGGATTGTCGGTGTACTAAGGTAGGGGTACCTTAGTACCACAACTTGTGCACGGGCAGTAGCAGCTTCCCGTGGCAGGGCTTACCACGCGCTCGCCAAGGTCCGCTCTGGTCCCTATGAAGCCCTTCAAGAACAAAGTATACAAGTTAAGAGACAAGACCCCGGCAAGAGGAGCTTGCCGGGAAGGCCGCACCAGGCTCAAGGACATCTTTTCAACACAAGACCCTGGCAAGAGGTGCTTGCTAGGAAGGCCAAAGAACGGCATCTGAAGAAGAGATATCGCGGCGCATCGTGCGCCCCGGCAGGACCTGGAGAGCGGCAAGCTCCCGGGCCCGGCAAGATAGCGACCCCGGCAAGGTGCTTGCCGGGGGAAGCCTGCACTGTGTGCCTGCACTCCGGCTCATTCGGCCACGCGTCTCCCTGGGCCCTTCCAGGGGCACGTGGCAGATAGCTGTGCAGCCCGAGGGACACGCTGGCGAGCCACGGTGACGAGGCTACCGCCGTGGCGAGCGGAGACGCATGGACGGACGCTTTTGAGGTCGACGGCGACGGGCATTCAATGCCCTTGTCCCCCATTGTCAAAGTTAGGTGAAGACCACTGTTCATCCACTGTTCATGCACTGTTACAACTACCACCAAATTTACAATTTTACCCTCTTCTACGTTGGCACCTGTCGGTGACCCCTTTGAGCTATAAAAGGAGGCCCATGCACAACATAGAGGGGGTTCGATCCCAGAAACTCGCTCACTCCCACGCTCGGTGTAGCTAGTACTGTAGATCTTCAAGCTCCCGAGCTCCAAAAACTCAATACAACCAAAGCAGGAGTAGGGTTTTACGCGTCCTCGCGGCCCGAACCTGGGTAAACTGCCTGTGTGCGCTCCTCGATCTGCTCTCCGTGCTCCCTCCGCTCCCTTACCGCAACGTAGAAGGGGCTCCGGTCCCATAGGTGTTCGCGGGTGGTCAGTTTCCCCGACATCTTTGGCGCGCCAGGTAGGGGCGTCGAGGTTGTGCGAACCTGATCCGGCGCTCACGCGGGCGCATTCTTCATCAACCTCTCCAGCGTCATCAACTTCATTGACCACGTCAACATGCCTCCGAAGAAGAAGGCTTCGGAGGTCAGAGGCCCGTCTGCGTCGATCCCACCACCACCAGAACCAACGGTTGGTGGGGTAGACGCTGGCGGAAGGGCGGACGCCGGCGAAGACACTCGTGGCGCCGCCAAGTCCAGGGATAAGACGGACGACCGGACGAACTCCAAGGCCTCGGTGTCCGTGCACGCTCCACGTCCCTCTCAGGAAGTGCCAAACCAGCAGCGACGTGGTATCGGAGGTACCATACGCTTGCTGGGACGTGGCCAGGCTAGCGGGTCACGGGACGCTCAAGGCCAACATCCTGGCACGAGCAAGGCGCGGTCGCCGAGACGGGAACATGCTCCTTCTAACGCGGTTAGAAGTCCGAGCGTGTCCCGCTCCTCGCACCGTTCGCCACCGTTTCCCTCCTCTCCAGCAGAAGCCCTGGCCAGGGCTCAGCTGCTCCTCGACTTCCCTCCAGCGGCGGACAAGGCCGAAGACTGGAGGGTGACGATCCAGAGCCTCATCGCCTTCGCCAACAACGACGCGCCGCAGCAGCCGGCAACTTCACGGCCGCGGCAAGTCAACCAAGCGAAGGCCGATGGTGACACGACCGCCGGGGGTGCAACTACCGTGCACTCCCCGCCGCGGAAGCAGAAATCGCCACCCCGTCGGATCAACATCGACGACGACTCCACGGCGTCGTCGGATCCGCGGGCTCGCCGCGATCATCGCCAAGTCCTCGACGACAGGCGACAAGAGGACGCTCGAACTCGTATCGAGCGTCGAAGAGAAGCCCGAAGACAATCCGATCAGCGCGCTGGGACTGCTGTTGACATGCACGCGCCCGGTGAACCAGGCGACTTGCCGTACGCGGCAGGCTGCCCTGCGTTCACCCGAGAGCTGCGGCAAGTCCAGTGGCCCAGCATGAAGAACTTCAAGCCTGACGTACCCGAGAAGTACGACGGCAAGACACACCCCTCGGAGTTCCTCAGCATCTACACCATTGCGGTGCAGGCTGCCGGGGGACGCGACGAGAAGATTCTAGCCAACTACTTCCCGCTCGTGCTTAAGCCAAACGTCAGGTCTTGGCTTATGCACTTGCCGGACAACTCCATATCTTCTTGGGCGGATTTGTGCCACCAGTTTGTTGGCGCCTTCACAGGCGGCCACAAGCCCCACGGCCAGGAGAGCGATCTCCACATCCTAGCCCAGAAGGAGGGAGAGTCCCTGCGCAAATACATCCAAAGGTTCAGCCGCGTGCAACACAATATCCCCGATGTCCACCCTGCCGCGGTTATCAGCGCGTTCCACCAGAATGTGCGTAACCGCCGGATGAGGGAGGAGATGGCCATGACCAAGATCCGGGACGTCAGCGAGCTTTACGCTCTGGCTGACAAATGTGCACGTGCTGAAGAGGGGAGGAGACTCCCCGGAGAGGATACCGGCGCAAGAGGAAGCGACAGCGAAGATGCCGCCCCGGCAAGGAAAAACCGGCGGCGGAACAAGAAGAAGAAGAACAAGGAAGTGATGGTTGTTGAGCAGTCGGCAAGGAGGCTCCCGCCAAGAAAACATAGGCTGGTGGCTCCGGCAAGGAGGCCGCCCCTGTAGCAGCAGCCGACAAGCAGGACGGCTCCGACAAGCAGTACTGCAAGATCCACCGCACCAAGGGCCACGATCTCCAAAACTGCAAGAGGGTAGAGTACCTCGTAGAGCAGCAGAAGGATGAATACGAGCGTCGCGACAAGGAGAAGGCCCAAGGAGGCGGAGGAGAACCCAGAAAGAAGCGGTCGTTCAATGGCCGGGGAGGACGCCGCGGCAAGGCCAAGCAGCGGCAAGGAGACAGGCCTCCCCGGGGCCGCGACAAGGATGAGGATGAAGACGATGACGAGGACATGGACGAAGGAGACAACAGCGAGCAGGAGTTCCAGAAGGCCACAGAGGTTCTGTTTGTCGATGGAGGTGCCTCTCTGCACACTTCCCACCGCCAACTCAAGCAGTGGGTGCGGGAAGTGAATGCAGCTGAACCACCCGTCGAGTCACGCAGGCTGCTGAAATGGTCCGGCACGCCCATCATCTTTGACCTTGAGGATCACCCTGACCGCACAACAGCGGTCGGGTGTTTGCCGATGTTGGTTTCACCAACTATTCGCAACCTCAAGGTCACCAAGATGTTGGTTGACGGCTGGGCCGGCCTCAACTTGATCTCCTCCGCTGTGATCAAGAAACTACAGATCCCCGACAGCGAGCTCGAGGAAACCGGGACGTTCCAAGGAATCAACCCAGGAAGGAGCAAGCCGAAGGGGAAGATCACGCTGCCGGTGACCTTTGGCGGAGAGCTTAACTTCAGGACGGAGAGGATCACGTTCGACGTTGCCGATATCCCATTGCCATACAATGGGATACTTGGCCGTCCTGCGCTCGCCAAGTTCATGGCAGCTTCCCACTACGCGTACAACATGCTCAAGATGCCAGGGCCGATAAGCGGCATCTCTGTCCCCGGCGACAAGAAGGATGCGCTTATCTGCGCCGACAAGATCTACCGGGACGCAGCAGCCGCGGCAGACAGCAAGGCACTTGCCGCTGAAGCTCCCGGGAGGAAGACCAAGACCAAGTCCGGCAAGAGCTCTGGGGCCCACTCCGGCAAACGCACCTCTTCGGAGTGCTGCGCTGCCGTCGAGGACGCACCATCGAGCTCCACTGGCAATTGCAAGAAAGGAATGGCAGCTCCACCGGCAACCAAGAAGGTGTCCGCCAAGGAGGACGGCACTGGTGGTACCTTCACCATCAGTGCTACACTCGACCCCAAATAGGAAAGCGCGCTCGTTGCCTTCCTGCGGGCGAATCTGGACGTGTTTGCGTGGCAACCGTCTGACATCCCCGGCGTTCCCAGGAAGGTAATTGAGCACAAACTTGATGTTTGTCCTCATGCGCGGCCCGTCAAGCAAAAGGTCCGGAAGCAAGCTGTGGAGCGCCAAGAGATCATTGCCGAAGAGATAAAGAAGTTGGAAGCAGCAGGCCTGTTTAGAGGCGTACTTCATCCCACGTGGTTGGCTAATCCAGTTGTCGTGCGAAAGGCTAATGGGAAATGGAGACTTTGTATAGACTTCACGGATGTGAATAAAGCTTGCCCCAAGGATCCTTTTCACTTGCCACGCATCGACCAGATTGTTGACTCCACTGCCGGATGTGAGTTGCTTTCATTCCTCGATGCATACTCAGGTTACCACCAGATATTCATGGCTGAGGAAGATGAAGAGAAGACTGCATTCATTACTCCATGCGGCACATACTGCTTCATACGCATGCCCTTTGGATTGAAGAATGCAGGCTCAACATTTGCAAGGGTAGTACACACTGCTTTTGAGCCACAGATACATAGGACTGTGGAAGCCTACATGGATGATATAGTGGTCAAGAGCAAGAGCAAGGATACCCTAATTCAAGACCTGGGAGAGACCATTGAGAACATGTGCAAGATACAACTCAAGTTGAACCCCGAGAAGTGCGTTTTCGGAGTCCCTTCCGGCAAGCTCCTCGGGTTCTTTGTGTCCCAGAGGGGGATTGAAGCCAACCCCGACAAGATAAAAGCCATTGAGCAGATTGAAGCCCCGAAGCGCGTCAAGGACGTAAGGAGACTTGCTGGTTGTGTGGCTGCCCTCGGCAGGTTCATTTCAAAGTCTGCAGAACACGCCCTGCCTTTCTTCAAAATCTTAAAAAAGGCAGGTCCTATGAAATGGACTCCGGAAGCGGAGGCAGCGCTACAAGACTTGAAAGGATACCTGTCCTCCACTCCAATACTTGTCGCACCTAAACCACAAGAGAAGTTGCTGCTGTACCTAGCGGCAACCAATCAAGTGGTTAGTGCTGCGTTAGTAGCGGAGAGGGAGGCAGATGAGGAACCCACATCCCCGGCAAGCGCATCCAGCGACAAGCTGGGGGCTTCCCCGACAAGCTCTGGCCCCGACAAGGAAATGTCTGCGCAGGAACAAGGTGAAGTGCGAAAGAAGATGGTGCAGCGCCCAGTTTATTTTGTAAGTTCCCTCTTGCAGGGGGCTAGATCAAGATACTCTGGGGTGCAGAAGTTGCTTTTCGGCCTCCTTATGGCCTCGAGAAAGCTGCGCCATTACTTCCAAGCGCACGAGATAACGGTGGTCACTCGCTTTCCGTTGAAGAGGATATTGCAGAATCCAGAGGCAACAGGCAGGATCGTCGAGTGGGCACTGGAGCTGTCAAGCTTTGGTCTCAAGTTTGAGAGTACTTCAACCATACAAAGCAGAGCTTTGGCAGAGTTCATAGCGGAATGGACCCCAACACCAGATGAAGAAGTTCCAGAGACAAGCATCCCCGTCCAAGAAGCGAGCAAAGAGTGGATAATGTACTTTGATGGTGCTTTCTCGCTGCAAGGCGCCGGTGCTGGGGTGGTACTCATAACGCCCACCGGAGAGCACCTCAAGTACGTTGTTCAAATGCACTTTCCCAAGGAGCAAGCGACGAACAATACTGCTGAGTATGAAGGTTTGCTTGCCGGTCTCAGAGTTGCGGCCGAACTTGGGATCAAGAAGCTGATTGTGCGGGGAGATTCACAGTTGGTGGTCCGACAAGTAAACAAGAGTTACCAGAGCCCTCTGATGGAAGCTTATGTCGATGAAGTGAGGAAGCTTGAAGAACACTTTGAGGGCTTGCAGATGGAGCACGTTCCAAGAGCTCAGAATGATATCGCAGATGGCCTCTCAAAGTGTGCTGCAATGAAGTTACCTGTGGAACCAGGGACCTTCATGCTCAAGCTAATTCAGCCATCCGTTACACCATCAGCGGGGCAAAGCAAGAAAAGGAAGTTGGTCTCTGGCGACTACTTGCCGGCGGATCTTCCCGAAGCCGCCCCCAAGGTCCCCAAGATCAGCAACCAAAATGATGAGGAACAGTCTGCTCCTGCGGACCCAAGGGTCTGTACAGTTGAAGCAGGCGTTCCCGACAAGCCTTGCCCCGGCAGGCTTGCCGGGGAACCCTCAGCTCCGGCAGAGCCGCAGGTTCTTGCCGTAGAAGCTGAGGTTCCCGCAGCAGTCCTGATGCCTTTAGTCCTTGTTGAGCCTCAAGCTCCAGCGTGGGCATAGCAAATCGTCCATTTTCTCCAGACTGGAGAACTTCCCGAAGAGCCAGAAGAGATAGAGAGGATAACCAGATAGTCAAGTATGTACCAGTTCGTTGGCAACGAACTGTACAGAAGAAGACTCAATGGTGTCAGATTGAAGTGCATTTCCCGGAAAGATGGACAGAAGCTGTTGGCAGAGACACATGGAGGCGTATGTGGCCACCACATTGGCGCAAGAGCACTTGCCGGGAAGGCGTTCCGGCAAGGGTTCTTTTGGCCAGAAGCCCTCCAAGATGCAACTGCACAAGTAACCAAGTGTGAAGCGTGCCAGTTCCATGCCAAGCAGATTCACCAGCCAGCTCAAGCTCTCCAGACGATCCCTTTGTCCTGGCCCTTCTCGGTCTGGGGGCTCGATATCCTCGGCCCCTTCCCCCGCGCAGTCGGGGGCTTTGAGTACTTGTACGTTGCGGTCGACAAGTTCACAAAGTGGCCAGAAGTGGAACCAGTGAGAAAGGTGACGGCACAGTCAGCAGTGAGGTTCTTCAGGTCAATTGTTTGCCGTTTCGGAATCCCTAACAGGATCATCACCGATAACGGCACACAGTTCACAAGCCGCACCTTCATGCAGTACGTCCAAGACCTTGGCGCCAAGGTCTGCTTTGCTTCTGTTGCTCACCAAAGGAGCAATGGTCAAGCAGAGAGGGCAAATGCTAAAGTGCTGCGCGGGCTCAAGACAAGAACCTTCGACAGGCTGCACAAGTGCGGAAGAAACTGGATAGAGGAGTTGCTGGCGGCTCTTTGGTCAATCAGGACGACACCAAATCGAGCCACCGGACAGACACCCTTTGCTCTTATCTATGGAGCAGAGGCAGTTCTCCCCACGGAACTCGTATACGGGTCTCCTCGAGTGCTCGCCTACGATGAGCTCGAGGAAGAGCAGCTGCGACAAGATGACGCATTGCTCCTCGAGGAGGGACGTCTCCAGGCTGCTGTACGAGCTGCTCGATACCAGCAAGCCTTGCGTCGCTATCATAGCCGCAAGGTCAAGGCCAGGAGTCTCGAGGAAGGCGACCTTGTTCTTCGGCGCGTTCAGTCCGCCAAGGGCTCCAACAAGTTGACGCCGAAGTGGGAAGGCCCTTATCGGGTGAGACAAGTCACAAGGCCCGGCGCTGTCCGCCTTGAGACCGAAGAAGGCTTACCGGTGAGCAACTCCTGGAACATAGAGCATCTTCGCAAGTTTCACCCATAAGGCGCGGTTGCCGTGATCCGCTCCGGCAACCACCTTTTGTACAAGTCTTGCCGCTGTTGCATGTAAACCTTTGTACAAAGCCGGGCGCAGATCCCGTGCATCAGTAAAACCTCTTGTGCCTCGCACTATTTGTCATTTCATCCTTTTCTTTCTACTTGCATGCATCATCTGACACTTTGTGCAGCGCACATCCCCGGTAAGAAGCAACAAGCCGCAAGGTTTCCTACTTGTGTTTCCTCTTCTTTCTCTTTCTCTCTTAAACAGAAGAAGTGTTCCTCGCGCACAAGTTTGCCGGGGGGAAGGAGATAAAGGTGCGGACCAAGTGATGTTCAAGAAAGGAAAGCCTTGCCGGGAAGCAAACACTTCATGAAAGCTAAGTTGGCAGAATTTGAGCAGTTCAAATTTTTAAAATTCTTAGTTGTCTTCCTTGAACAGCCACACTTTGTATGGAAAACCTGTGCGCGGAGGAACCTACCCGTGGCTAGCCGCACCCTTACTTTGTTTCGAGCACGCTCAATGGCTTA
Source organism: Secale cereale (assembly GCA_902687465.1). NCBI lineage: Eukaryota > Viridiplantae > Streptophyta > Magnoliopsida > Poales > Poaceae > Secale > Secale cereale. The sequence continues at coordinate 690,584,177 of LR738712.1, read as the reverse complement.
AGTGAGCTGCGACAAGTGTCGCGCCCTTACTTCGTTTTCGAGTTCGCTCAGCAATCTAAGTGTGCTGCGACTAGCTACGGCAAGGTTTCTTACCAGCAAGGGCATTGCCAGAAGGCTGCTAAGAGTCCAGCACTCAGCGCTCGCGGCAAGGGTCCCTTTGCCGGCGAGTTCCCTAAAAGCGTAGGGTGGAAGGCATACAAAGTGAAAGGACTGAGCAAGGGAGATAACACTGCATTGATTACCCAAAATAAAAGTATATATTACAGAGATAACTTGCCGCTGTTCTAAACAACTACTGCCTATGACCCAGTTGACAGCGGCAAAGGAAGCAGAAGGAAGGAAACCTAGTCCCTGCAGTCCCCATCGATCCTCTGGATCTTGCCCACCTTGGTTACAATGTGGGCAACTTGGGCCTTCAACGCCTCCTGGTCAGCTTCGGGCGGCAGGGTCCGGAGGACGTTGACGAGGTTGATTCCGGGGTTGCGGTAGACGATCTTCGACAGCACCCGCTCCATGGTACCCATGCACAGCCGACGCGCCTCGTCGGCCAGCTGCACGGGGATCTTCTCCCACAGCCGCGCAAGCGCCGGCGCCACTCCCCTGAGGAACAGACTCAGCTTGGCGCTGTGGGGAAGATTCTCGTCGGGGGAGTACGCAAGGTGCTCCGCCCTCAGCGCCACCATCTCCATATCGATGTTGGCGGCGGAGGTAACGAGCTCCTCGGTCCACTGCTCCACCGTCCGCTGGAAGTGGTTCTGCGAGACGGCGGCGCTCTCCAGCAAGGCCCTCTCAGTGCGGAGGTCGTCCTTCAGCTTCGTCTCGCGGTCCCGGGCGGCGTCAAGCGAGTCAGTAAGAGTGGAAACCTTCAGCTCTAGATCAGCAATGGAGTCCCTGGCGTCAGTAAGCTCTTTGCCCTTCTCGGAGAGGCGGATTTGCAAGTCAGAGTTGGTGTGGGCGTCCTTCTCCCCGCGCCACGTTGAGCGCAGCGACCCTGTCCTCGCTCGCCTTCAGGTTCGTCTCCAACTGCGCCACCCGGGCCTCCAGGTCCCTCTTGGCGGTCTCTGCGGCAGCTGCGGCATCCCTCGCCTCCTGCAGAGCCCCGCCGATGGCCTGCTCACGAGCGGTGAGGTCGTCCTCGTGGATGTCGACGTCGACCTTCCGCTGGTTGAGCGCTCCCTCCCGCCGGGACAGTTCCTCGACGGCCAGTCGCTGTTGCTCCTCGACCTCGGCCTTTTCGAGGATGAAAGCTTGCTGCGCCCCGACAAGCTCTTCGCGCTCCTCCGCCAAGTTCCGGAGGGCCGCCTGGTTGGCGGCACGGAGCTCTGCGGCGCGCTTCTCCAGGTCAGCACCAGCCTTGGCAGCCAGAACCTCCCGAGACTCCAACTTCGCCTGCCTGGCCCGGTACAAGGCCAGGAGTCGACGAAGGAGTCTCTCCTCTTCGGGCTCGTCGCTGCTGTCGGGCGCATCAACAACCTTCAACCCGGCGGAGGCGAGGACCTCTCCGTCGAAGGTCTCTCCCTCCGCGGGTGCCCTAGACGAGGACGCCCACGGGACTTGGATGAAGACCCAGTTGGCGGCCTCCAGATAGACGCCCGACCCAGCCGCGGGGGCGGAAGGATCGGTGGCTGGTGCAGCGTCCGGCGCTCCTGCGGCCTCCGGGCCAGCAGTGCGGTCGCCGGTCCCTTCCCCAGCCGCGGCGTCAGCGGTCGGAGCGGTCTCCTCGGCGGCTGGCTCATCGACGCCGGCCGTCCCCTCTGCGGCAGTGGCATCACCAGCACCGCCGCGCACCTCGTCCTCGGCGATGGTTTCCGTCTCCATCGGCTCCGGGGCGGGCGGGTCTGACAATAGAAGAAAAAGAAAAAGGAAGATTTGTCAAGCAAATATCCAAAAAAGAAGAATCCAAGAAGAAGAAAGTACAAGGGTTTACCTACGCGGGCCTCTTCAACGACGGGGTCCCTTGCCGGGGAGTTCTCCCTTGGCGGCGTAGTGGTGGCCCTGCTGGCGGAGAGCCGCTCGCGCCCTCCCTTGGCGGGGTGCTCACCCTTGGCGGGGTGCTCACCCTTGGCGGGGTGCTTGCCCTTGGCGGGGTACTCGCCCTTGGCGGAGTACCCGTCCTTGGCGGAGCACTGTCCCTCGTCGGGGAGCTCATCCTTGGCGGGGAGGGTGGAACAAGCGGTTCGTCGGGGGCGACCTCTTGGTGCTCCTGCGGCTGCGGCTCCACTTCTGCACAAAACAACAAGACATCAGTAAGGACGATAACCTCAAGTGCGCCCATCAAGCAGAAAAATGAATACCAGACTTACGCTGGGGGCTGCGCTGGGGGCTGCTCCCCGGAGCGGCAGGCAGGTCCGGCAAGCCTGTCGCTGGCGCGTCACCTGCCGCTGCGACGGGCTCGTCGTCCTCTAGATCAACCACAGGGATCTTGGCCCTCTTCGCCATCCTCTGGGTCAAGGTCCTGGAAGCCTAAACAAGATCAGAACCAAGCGAGAGAAATCAAGACAAAATCAAAGGAAATAAAAATTGCAAGTACTTAATCTTCCTCCTCTTCGTCGGAACTGAGGGCGGAGAAGTCAAACCCCGCCTCGTGTGCTCCAGCGCGAGGGGCTGGGGGAGAAGGCTCCCTCGGGCGCTTGGCGGGCTCCGGAGCTGCGGGCTGTGAAGACCCAGCGCCGGTCGTCGCCGAAGACCGGGGGGCAGGAGGGGCACCAGAGCCACTCCGCGAAGATCCTCCTCCGCTTGTCGCTCGGGCTCGAGGCACCTCCTTAACGACCTTGCTCATCGTGGTGGCGTGCATTGCACGACGCTTCGGCTGTTGTCGGGGCGCCTATGGCCTCGTCGTCTCGGCGGCATTGCGGAGGCGCTTTTTCTGTTGTTGTGGAGGGCTTGGTGGCGGCGGAGAATTCTCCGAGGATGAGGAGGCGTCGTCGTCAAGATTTAGAGACCCGCCAGAGTCTTCGTCAGAATCACCGGGCTCGGCGTCCTCCTCCTCCTCGGCGGGCCCGCTGGACTCGGTACCCTGCCCGGCAGCCTCGCCCATCCCGGCAGGCTCCCCGGTAGGCTCCCCGGCAAACTCCTCGGGCGCGAGCTTCAACAACTTGAGGATTTCCTCCTCCTCGGCCTGGCTCACCGCGTCCGCTGCTTCCGCCTCGTCCACAGTGTACCCAAATTCACCTGCGGCCGCAGCCGCAGCGGCCTCCTCCATCCTGGAGGCAATATATGCAATATCCCGGTCGGTGGTATCCCGGGTGAGGCCTTTCTTCTCCTCGGCGTTGTGGGGCTTTTCGACCAAGTTGTCAAAGAAGGCTTGCACGGTCTCCGCTGAAGGCACCAGCCAAGTGGGGACGACCCCGTGGGAGTCGCACTCGGGCATCACCGCGCGTATGGCACTAAGGGCAGTGTTGTTGCACAACGGCACCACTCCCCGGGACGGTTTGAACCACTCCGGGTGGTTGGGGTCATGCTTAAACACCTCTTGGACCATCCCCTTCAGCTCCAAGACGGTGAAATTATAGTTCAACCCGGGGCGCAGCCTCATGCGATCTGCCGCGTTGCCGAACTCCCAGGCAGGCCTCTTCCTTTCCTGCAGGGGGGCAATCCGGCGGCGGAGGAAATCGGCCCCGACTTCACCTACAGTCAGGTTGGCGGCCCGGAGGCGAAGAATCCTGGTCAAGGCAATCTACAGCTTGTCGTCTTCCGGGGCCAGCTCGCTCCAATCCTTGCCGCGCACTATTGCAGTCTGGCGCGGCAAGCTAAACGACTCGGGCGCATCTTCCAGCACCCAGCACCAATCGGCCCTCCACTCTTCCCACTTGCCGCGAAGCTCTCCTTTCAAGTACGCCTCTTTCTTGTTCAGCCTAAAGATCCAGGAGATGCCGCCGGAGAGTGGGGATCCGGACTCTACTCTAGGCGTGAAGAAATGGCGGAAAAGGGCTACATTTGGGTGGACCCCAACATAGTTTTCGCACAGATGTGCGAAAACAGCCATCGTAAGGACGGCGTTGGGGGTGAAATCTAGGAGGTGGAGGCCGTACGTGTTCATCACATCGCAGAAGAACTCCGAATACGGAGGACACAGACCGCAATGGAAGAATGCAGCGAAATAGAAGTAACCTCCCGGGAACATGTCGACGGCGACGGCGGGGAGGACTCTGGTGCGGGGATGAGCTTTCGTCTCCCTCGCCCAGAACAAGTAATACTTGTCCCGCAGCTCCCTCGCGTCGAGCCTTGGCGGGAAGACCACCATCCTTCTCCGCATGGCTGCCAGCTTCGCCGCCTGCTCGGACTTCTCCTTCTTCGCCTTGTCGCTCTTCGCCTTGTCGCTTTTCGGAGCCATGGCGGGGGCGACGAGGAGGGAGGCGGGGAGGTCGACGGCGCCGTGGATGCTGGGGACGGCGGAGGAAGGAAGGAGCTTGGCTCTCTGTCGACCTGAGGGGAGGCAGAGAGCGGCGGGGGTTTCTGGAGATTCAAGACAGAATGAAGGCGATGGGGGGAAACTGCCCCTGCTTCCTCTGCTTTTAAGGGGGAAGCGGGGGACGTTCCGCATTTCCCATTAAAGAACAGGCCACGATCTCTCCCACGACGCCGCAATTGACGCGTGTCGTTAGGGACGGATGCGGCGGATACGGAGAGGGATACGGCTCGCCGTGGGCCACGTGTGCCCGTGCACTTTCTTGGGCCCGGCCCAACAGCGCTCGGTATCGTGTGTGGCCCAGGCCCGGGGGCTCCTGTCGGTGTACTAAGGTAGGGGTACCTTAGTACCACAACTTGTGCACGGGCAGTAGCAGCTTCCCGTGGCAGGGCTTACCACGCGCTCGCCAAGGTCCGCTCTGGTCCCTATGAAGCCCTTCAAGAACAAAGTATACAAGTTAAGAGACAAGACCCCGGCAAGAGGAGCTTGCCGGGAAGGCCGCACCAGGCTCAAGGACATCTTTTCAACACAAGACCCTGGCAAGAGGTGCTTGCTAGGAAGGCCAAAGAACGGCATCTGAAGAAGAGATATCGCGGCGCATCGTGCGCCCCGGCAGGACCCGGAGAGCGGCAAGCTCCCGGGCCCGGCAAGATAGCGACCCCGGCAAGGTGCTTGCCGGGGGAAGCCTGCACTGTGTGCCTGCGCTCCGGCTCATTCGGCCACGCGTCGCCCTGGGGCCCTTCCAGGGGCACGTGGCAGATAGCTGTGCAGCCCGAGGGACACGCTGGCGAGCCGCGGTGACGAGGCTACCGCCGTGGCGAGCGGAGACGCATGGACGGACGCTTTTGAGGTCGACGGCGACGGGCATTCAATGCCCTTGTCCCCCACTGTCAAAGTTAGGTGAAGACCACTGTTCATCCACTGTTCATGCACTGTTACAACTACCACCAAATTTACACTTTTACCCTCTTCTACGTTGGCACCTGTCGGTGACCTCTTTGAGCTATAAAAGGAGGCCCATGCACAACGTAGAGGGGGTTCGATCCCAGAAACTCGCTCACTCCCACGCTCGGTGTAGCTAGTACTGTAGATCTTCAAGCTCCCGAGATCCAAAAACTCAATACAACCAAAGCAGGAGTAGGGTTTTACGCGTCCTCGCGGCCCGAACCTGGGTAAACTGCCCGCGTGCGCTCCTCGATCTGCTCTCCGTGCTCCCTCCGCTCCCTTACCGCAACGTAGAAGGGGCTCCGGTCCCATAGGTGTTTGCGGGTGGTCAGTTTCCCCAACATGGATCTCCGTCAACCTCTCCTCCCCCCTTGCTGGATCAAGAAGGAGGAGACGTCGCTGTACCGTACGGGTGTTGAACGCGGAGGTGCCGTCCGTTCGGCGCTGGGATCATCGGTGACGAGGATCACGAAGAGTACGACTACTTCATCCACGTTCCTTCGAACGCTTCCGCACGCGATCTACAAAAGGGTATGTAGATGCACTCCATTATGCTCGTTGCTAGATGATTCCTTAGATTGATATTGGTGATGCGTAGGAAAAATTTTGAATTCTGCTACGTTCCCCAACAGTAACTAGAGATCAAAATGTTACTTCTGGTTCTTCACAGGATCCTAACGAGGGGATAAGAATAAGAAGTACTAGGCGACCCTCCAGCTTGCTCAGAATGTATCACTTCAACTACAACGTTGATTCAGAAATCCATCTTAATATTAACTACTGCTTCAGATTAGCTCACCCCCGGCACTTGCTATATCTTTCTGCTAAAATTATGGAAGTATATTTAGCTAACTCATAGTGGATCTTGGAAAAAAAACTCACCGGGAAATTACAGGAACATAAATTTCTTGGGATATTGGTTTGAATGAATAATTAATTAAAGTTAAACAATTTTGTCTGCCACGTGAAATATTGATAACTGGCAATCATCTTCGATGGTGCTGAGATAAGCATAAAGCTTACAATGTAAGAAGCCACAGGTAGCAACTTCAAATTGCGCTAATAGACTAAAAGAAAACCTTGTAGCTATCCTGTAATTAATGATTCATGGAATAGATTAGGAAATGTGCATTAAAATCAGGCGGATCGGAATCACAGTCCGAGCTGTCCGGGGGGTTCAGCTTCCTCCTGGGCACCCCCTTTCCCGTGTCTTCGGGAGCCACCCTCTTCTTCCCCTTCCCCTTGATGGGGGAGTCGCTTTCCACCTCCTCCTCCTCTTCCTCTTCATCATGGGAGGAGGGGGCGTTGGTCTCTCCAGATATATCTTTCGAAGGACCCTTAGGGCGAGGGCCGCTCTTGTCCTCCTTGCCCTTCTTCTTGGCCTTCTACTCTGGTGCCTTGTACGGCACCGGTACCAGCTACGCCGTTAGCTGAGTCGTGGCTCGGTTCTCAGGCAACGGGGCCGGACAGTCGATCCACTCCGTCTAGGGCTGTATGGAACGCAAATGTTCTAACTCATGTTATAATTGAAATATGGATAGGATAAGTCTTCGGCAAAATCGTGCTTACCTCCGTAGCTGGAGTCACGCTGTCGAAACAGATGTCTTCGATCTCCTTTGGCCACTCCTTCTGGGCCTTGAAAAGATTCTTCCATATGTCTTGGTGTGTAGTGCCGAAGAAGCGCTTCAAGGTTCGTGGTCCCTCCGGATTGAACTCCCACAAGCGGGAGGCCCGGAGTTGGCAGGGAAGGGTGCGGCGAAAGAGAATCACCTGAATCATATTATTGAGGTGGGTGTCCTTCGCTATCATGTCAGAGATGCGATTCTGGAGCTCTTCACCTCTGATTGGGACCCCCAATCGAGACCCTTGGCGGTCCATGAGGTGAGCCTCTCTGAGGGTCCGGATCTGAAATCGGGAATGACCGCCCATTTAGCCTCACGGGGTTTGGTGATATAGAACCACTCCTGCTGCCATACCTTGTTGGTTTCCACAAAAGCCCCTTTGGGCCAGGTTGCGTTCGGAAGCTTGCTTACCATAGCTTCCTCACAGTCCGCGTGTTGCCCATCGACCACCTTCGGCTTCAGATTGAAGGTTTTGAGCCATAGGCCAAAATGTGGGGGGCGTGGAGGAAAGCTTCACATACGACTATGAAAGTCGATATGTGGAGGATAGAGTTTAGGGACAAATCGTGCAAATCTAGCTCGTAGAAGAATAAGAGACCCCGGATGTAACATCCCAATTTTCCTAATTTGGATGTTAATAGATCATTCATATGCATCTCATATTTTTCCATGCATTATTTGCTTCTTCTTAATATTCAAACCATTATGCAACTAAAGGCAATTATTGGAGTGGAGATAACATGACTTCTCCCCTGTATTTAAAAATGTTCATAATGTGCAGAATATTGTTACCAGTCCATCTGTTATGTTCTGGTATTTTTCTTTATCTCAAAAGTATCTATTTGTGAGTTTTATTTGCTATTTGAGTGGCCAAATGCATCAAAACCATTTTACAAAATTGCATTAGCTTTGGAACTAGTGTTCCTGTAGTTTATATTGATAGGGCTATTTTTACTGTGTGCCTAGGTATTTTTATCTACATTTTATACTGTGTGTTTTTTTTATTTTTTACTTTTATTTTGTTTTGCTGAGGGTTCTAAAAAAAAGGGGCCAGCCAGCTAGCCAGCGGCCCAGCCCACTAGCCAGCGCAGCCAGCCAGCCATCTAGCAAGCTAGCGCGCGAGCCCACCGCACCGCGGCCCAGCCCACCTCTCGAGCCGAAGCGGTACGCACCGCTGCACCGCACCCGACCCGCACCTAACCCGACCCACCGCCCTCTCTCACTGACCAGTGGACCCCGTCCCTGTTCGTCCCCTCCATCGAGCCGGATGCATCGCGCCGAGCACGCATGCCGAGGCCGAGCCCGACTCAAACCCGCGCTCTGGGTCCACCTTGAGCTCGTCCGACTCGCCGCACGCGAGCTAAGCCCTAGGGCACACCCCTCAATTCCTCCCCGACCTCTTTCTGGCGCCGCACGCGACGCTCGAGCGTTTTGGATCTCGCCAGGAGCTCCGCCGACCGTCGCCGTTCGCCGGAGGAATTCGTCGCCGTAAGGACACGCCGGGCCACTCCGCTTGTTCCCCTAGAACCTCCTCTTGTCTGCGCTTCGTTTTGACAAGGTTGCGTGGGCAGGAGATCACCGGAGGACTGCCGCCGTCGACACCCGCCGCCGTCGGAGTTCACGAGCTCACCGCCGCCGCTACAGCCCACCTCGCCGCCGTCCGACACCACCACAACCTCCGCCACTCCACGCCACACCCGTCCGTACCTTCGCCTCCACCGGAGACCCACCGGAGAAGCCCCGCCGTCGACGTCCGACCGCCGCCGCCGTTTTCTTTTGTCGCGTGGTGAGTAAAACACCTGGGCCAACCACGAGCTGCCACTTGTCATCCGCTACAGGAGACCCAACAGTAGTTCGCTACAGTTCCAGGCGTTTTTCTGTTGTTTCTGTCTTTTTCTCAGTTTTTCCTCAAATCTTCATTTAGCTATATCTTTTATTATGTAACTCCAAATTAGGTGATTCTTTTTCCTATGCACTCACAAAAATCATATCTTTATCACAGTACCAATTTTGCACATGTTTGCACAATTCAAATTTGAATTCATGTGAATTTGAATTATACCTTCCGGAGGCCGTATCTTTTAAACCGTTTATCGGAATCAAGCGATTCTTTTTGCATTGTGACCGTAGTGCAATATAGATGATCTGTGCATGTTGTTTTGCTGCTGTTTTTGAGTTTTAAAATGATTTTCTTGCTGTTGGCTTTATTTTGGTTTTATTTGAGTTCGGTGATTGATTTGTTATATTGTGTGAAACGTGTAGATTGTCCGGAGTGCGACGCGAGCTATTGTCAGGAGTGTGACTTTTTGAACCAGAACCAAGGCAAGTTACATGTTGATCATCTTTTACCTATTGTTTTCCTATGCATTGTAGGTTATGCCACACTATAAATTTATGCATTATAGGATTGTTATAAGTTATATTGTTGAGCTATCTCTCGTCTTTGCAAATCATGGTAGGTATAGTTTTGCTATGCTTGTAGATGGGGTTGGTTCCTGTATACATTGAGATTATGTGAGGATTATTAATATTTAACAAACTGAGTAGTAATTCAGGACTTAACTCACCTCTGGGCGGAAGTGGTATTGATGGGTGGTCTTAAGAACATCATGGTTTATACCCTCTGAATGTAAGTGGACGGCCGCCCAGGCTCAAAAAGATCAGACAGACTTAATGACTAGTAGCTTCCATGCACGACCACTAGCTAAATGGGCTCTGGCTTAGTTGAGTAGGTTGTGGGATCCTCGCCCAGGTATGCTAGCAGATGTAGATATGGATAGGTGTACCGGCTGCCGGGGGTGGAGGTGACTACTTCTGAAAGGCTTCGTCTCAATCTTTGGGTTGAGTCTAGTGGGTAAAGTGTGCAGAACTCTGCAGAGTAATAAAACTAATCATGATTAGCCGTGTCCCCGGTTATGGATATTTTGAGCCACTATGCCATTACAGTTGTTGGATGATCTTGACAGATGTGATACTTAATAATATTTGTGGGCAACTTAATAAATGGGTAGGTTGAAGTTGATTTTGCCAACTCAACCTTGTGCATTCAATTGTAATAATAAAAGAACTGAACGAAAAATTGACTATTTGTTAGGTAGTTATGAGGACAAAATCAGCTTTCTGCAAAGTAAACCCACAAGCCTTCCTTTGTTGTTCTATGCATATAAATGTAGGTCTACTTTCTTACTTCTCCTGTGTAACTTGCCAATACATTCAATGTATTGACCTATACGGCTGCAACCTCTCATGTTGCAGGATTTTCAGACGAGGAATAAGGTACCGTTAGGGTCGCGAGTCTGCACTCAGCATCGCCAGTTGGGCTATGATGGGACTCATCGTTATTTTCTGCTACTTTCCGCTGTGTGATTGAATAATAGCTAGCCATGAGCTATGCAGATTGTTTTATTTTTATACTCTGGATCATACGTTGTAATAAATGATGCACTTGTATTCTGGTATTCATCTATACTGTGTGTGCTAGCGAGTTCGATCCAGGGACTAGCACGGTAAGCACAGAGACTCAAATCCTTCGAGGTTTGGTCGTTACAGATGGTATCAGAGCAGTGTGTTGACTGTAGGACGTGACCCTAGAAAATGGATGAGAAAAGCCATAGGAGTGAAAATTATTTTATAAACTAGTTATACTTCTTACTGTTTATTAGTTCATACCCTCAAGTATCTTGAACAGTTAAGTAGGAACTAGTGCTGAGACCGCCATATATGCTTGTTTTATTTTGCAACGTTATCGTGTTAGCGTATCTGATTATATCCACTTTCGTGGTATGAAGATACTAGATTGTTTGCTTGATTAGTAGCTTGCTTGTTAAATTTTATCTCGTCAAAATTATTTGACTATATATGCATATATATATACTACTATATTATTGTGATTGTTTGTCTGTTTGTTTGTTTGTGTTATTCGTTGTTGTGTTTTATTGCCTTGATCATATATGCATATGGGTAGAATATATTTATATTTATAGCTTTGGCCCTATTATATCTATAACTCTTCTATGCTTGCCCACCAGATGCCGCCGAGGCGTGATAATAGGCGCAATGCTGCAGGAGGAGACAACAATGGCAATGACATACCGCCATACATGCAGCAGTTGCTTCAGGGGCAGACGCAGTTGATCCAGTTGATTGTGCAGAACCAGAACCAGAACAACAACAACAACAACAACAACAACCCGCCACCCGTGGATATGCTTACCAGGTTCCTGAGGTTGAATCCTCAGAGGTTCTCCAGTTCCCTTGAACCTATTGTGGTTGATGATTGGCTTCGTGCAGTCCATAAGAACCTGGAGACGGTTGGATGCACAGATGCAGAGAGGGTGAGGTTTGCCGCACATTTGTTGGAGGGTCCTGCCGTAGCTTGGTGGGACAACTACTTGGTCTCTTATCCCATTGCTGGTATCACTTGGACTCAGTTTCAGACTGCTTTTCGTGCTGCACATGTGTCTGCGGGTGCTATGAGTCTGAAAAAGAAGGAGTTTCGCAGTTTGCGTCAGGGAGGACGCACAGTTAATGCGTATGTGGATGAATTTAATAATCTTGCACGCTATGCTCCTAATGATGTTAACACTGATGCAGCTAGGCAGGAGAAATTCTTGGAGGGCCTAAATGATGAGTTGAGCCTTCAGTTGACAGTGGCCACTTTTGATAATTGTCAGCAGCTGATTGATAAGGCTATTATGCTAGAGGGGAAGCATCAGGCCATAGAGAATCGCAAGAGGAAGTACAACAACAATAACAGGTATAATTCAGGACCACAACAGAAGCCACGCACTTCATATCAGGGTAATGGAGGTAATGGGCATCATCATCATGGAGGTAATGGACATAATCATCATGGAGTGAATGGCCACAACCATAATGGCCACCATAATCACAATAGGCACAAGAGTAACAATGGCAATGTCAAAGGTAATGGTAATGGTAATGGTAATGGTAATGGGGGGAGTAATAACCAGAGCCACCAGAGTGTGCCTGTGCAGAGGGACATTAGCCAGGTTCAGTGCTATAAGTGTAGACAGATGGGCTACTACTCCAACGCTTGCCCAGAGAGCAAGAACGGTAATGGAAATTCTGGAGTCAGCAAGCCAAACCCCTTCCAAAAGGGTCATGTTAACCATGTTAATGTGGAGGAGGTTTATGATGAACCTGATGCCGTGATTGGTAAGTTCTTGATTAATTCGGTACCTGCACTTGTTCTTTTTGATTCTGGTGCATCGCATTCATTCATCTCACGGGTATTTGTGGATAAACATAAGTTGCCTACCGTAGCACTTAAATCACCTATTCTAGTAAGTTCTCTGGGGGCTGAGATGGCAGCAAGTTTGGGATGCTTTCAGATGCCTTTGTCCATTGGGAAGCATGTTTTTCCCATAGATTTGGTTATATTGAAGTCACAGGGTATTGATGTTATTTTGGGTATGGACTGGTTGACTAAATATAAAGGTCTTTGTCGGTGTACTAAAGTAGGGGTACCTTAGTATCCCGACTTGTGCACAGGCAGTAGCAGCGTCCCGTGGCAGGGTTTGCCACGCGCCCGCCAAGGCCCGCTTTGGTTCCTTTGGAGCCATTCAAGAACAAAGTATTCAAGTTAAAGAAACAAGGCCCCGTGTAGGATCGAAAGTATGTCTAGAGGGGGGGTGATTAGACTACTTGTAAATATAAAAATTCTGCCTTTTGATCATGAACAGTTTTTGGCAGATTCACAATTATGATCAAGTCAAGCATCACCCTACACATGCAATTCTAGAGTATAGGCAGCGGAAAGTAAATTGCACATGTAGTAAAGGGAGGTGGAGAAGAGCAAACGCAATTTGGAGACGCGGTGATTTTTCCCGTGGTTCCGATAGGTGGTGCTATCGTACATCCACGTTGATGGAGACTTCAACCCACGGAGGGTAACGGCTGCGCGAGTCCACGGAGGGCTCCACCCACGAAGGGTCCACGAAGACGCAACCTTGTCTATTCCATCATGGCCTACGCCCACGGAGGGCTAGCCTTACTCGGGGTAGATCTTCACGAAGTAGGCGATCTCCTTGCCCTTACAAACTTCTTGGTTCAACTCCACATCTCGATGACGGAGGCTCCCAAGCGACACCTAACCAATCTAGGAAGCACCACCCTCCAAAAGGTAATAGATGTTGTAGATGATGATGAACTCCTTGCTCTTGTGCTTCAAATGATAATCTCCCCAACACTCAACTCTCATCACTGATTTGGCTATGGTGGAAGAAAGGATTGAGTGGAAAGCAACTTAGGAAGGTTAGAAATCAAGTTTCATATGGTGGGAGTGGAGCAACTTGATCTCAACACAAGGGTAGGTAGTTCTCTTCTCAGAAAGTGTAAGGTAGGAGTGGTAGTTCTTTCTGATGGCTCTCTCCACGAATGAAGAGGGGGTGGAGGGGTATATATAGCCTCCACACAAAATCCAATCGTTACACACATAATTGAGCAATCTCGGTGAGACCAAAGTGGACAACTCGGTCAGACCGAAAGTTCAAATAATGTGAACGTTGGGGTTTTCGGTGGGACCGAAAATACCATCTCAGTTATTCCGATTTGAGCAGAGACAGGAACTTGACAGTTTTGGTGGGACCGAAAATGTCATCTCGGTTATTCCGATTTTATGACAGACGGTTACAGAAGCTTGGCAGCCCATGTTTCGGTGAGACCGATCTCAAACTCGGAATGTCCGATTTTTCTAGGGTTTGGCTTATGGCTGAGGTGGTTCATCTCGGTGTGACTGAGTTTGGAAAATCGGTTGGTCCGAGATTACTTATGAGTGTGTATTGTAGTGAAAGTTGCTGATAGTTGAAGGAGATATATCACTAAGCACTTGAGCAACCAGATCATCAACACAACCTCATCCCCTTTTAATAGTATTGGCTTTTCCTATGGACTCAATGTGATCTTGGATCACTAAACCAAAAATGGAGTCTTGAGCTTTTGCCAATGCTTGCCTTAGCATTTTGAGGGGTCCACTTCTTCAGTCATTGCCATACCCATATCACTGAACTTCTCTGAAATGATTCTCAAGTAACTATTAGTTCAATGATATATATGTTGTTATTAATTGCCAAAACCACTCGGGGATTAGTTGCACTTTCAATCTCCCCCTTTTTGGTAATTGATGACAACATATAGATCAAAGCTTCGACAAAAGATATAATCAATGAATAATATCGTCGCTTTGAGAAGTATGTGATAAGCAAGAGCTCCCCCTAAATTTGTGCATTATTTAAAATTTGCGTTTGAATGCAAATGCACAATCGATTAGGATCATGGGTCACTCTTCCATGTCACATACATCTTGGTGGAGCGCACAAAATGATAAGAATGAATAACATGCACCCAATCACCAAGACATGAGTAACTAGTCATACAAGATAGGAATAGCATAAGATAAGCATTAAGCACACATTAAAGCATAGTATGACCAAGCACTCATTAAGGTAGCATCAAACGTAGTATCAAGCACACTGAAAGTTTCGAAAACCAAAAGTATCTCAAAGAAACCGCAAAAGAATGAAAGAGCACTCTCTCTCTCGAAGCCCTATGATCTATACAATTTCTCCCCCTTTGGCAACAAGTTACCAAAAAGTTTGAAAAAGCATAGAGTTAAACGTCACTGTGGGCTCTGTTGGCGGCTCCCGTCTGGGTAGATGTCGGAGTAGATATGACGGCATCGGCGAAGACTTCAGCTGATGTCTGCGCTGGAGGAGTGGATACTGGAGCTGTAGCTGGAGTGACTGCTGGAGCTGTAGGAGGTGCTGAAGTGGTAGTCCTGGAGTCAGTCACTGGAATAGCAGCTGATCGGGATCCTCTGGGAACCGGAGCAGTCTGGCGATGAGAGTCCTGGACTAAGTCATCCTGCATGAGCTCTGCCCTGTCCTGCTTTGCTTCCTCCATGTCTGCCTCAAGCTTGTTGACGGTCACCTGAATTTCAGTCAGCTTCACGTACAGAGCGTGGATCTTCTCGTCAACAATCCTCTCTAGGCTCTCTTGAGATTGTTCAATGTTGGCCAGACGTTGTTCAATCCTTTGGGTAGCTTCAAGAATCTGCTCTCCGAAGCTCTTTGGTTTAGCTGCTGCTGCTGCTGCCTCTTTATCAGCTTTGGCTTTCCTAGCAGCTTCAATCTTGGCTTGACCTTCAACAGATGTTGGATCCTCCTCATCCATCACAACAACATTGTCTTCATGCTCTGGCTGTAGGGGTAAGTGTTTCCTATCCAACAAGAATTTGCCCGTGCCAAACTTGGCATTGATAAGCATCTGAATCTGCGGGGCAAATCCACATGACCTCTTCTGGTCAGCTGCAGTCCTCTTAATGGTCTCTACCATTAAGTCCATCACCTTGAAAGGTGCCTTCTCATCAAGTATATGCAGCATGTTGATAGAATACCCTCTGATCATGCGATGATCTCCAGACTTGGGCATCAAGGTATGCCTCAAAATAGTGTTAGTGGTAGGTAGACCTGCCTGGAGATAGTAGACTGAGCCGAGCTTCCACACTTCCAAATCTGCTGCGGGGATCTCCTTGTACATGTTCTTCATGGAATCATGGTTCTTCTTTGGAATCCCATAGACATCAATGTCGTCCTCTCGTTGCACTGGAGCATTCAGAAGTTCTGCTCATTCTTCAACAGAAGAAGAAAACATTTGACCTTCAGTCATCCAGGTGATCTTCCCATCAGGATAGAAATGAGCTGTGGCATAGAACTGCATAATCATCTCATCGTTCCAATCTGTCAGTTTCTGACCCACAAACTCAGCAACTCCACATGCAGTGAAGCTTTCATGCACATGGGGAAAGAAGTCTATGTGCTCTTCGCTGTCAATGTATTTCCAGTCAACGTATCTGGTATCTACAACTATTGGCTTCTTGTCCATCAGCACAGTCTCATAGAAGTCCTGCTGCTCTCTGGTGTGGAATCTGGGGTCTACAGCAGTTCTTCTCCTCACGGCATATGGATCAGTTTGTCTCCATAGCCTGAGACCTCTATCTTTCCTTGCCTTCATATCCTCGGCTTGAGGATGAGCATCATTGTGAAGTGGCAGTTTTGGACGGAGTTTCAGCAACACTTGTTCTTCTTCATCAGACTCAGCTGGTGGCACATCACCCTTGTTCTTCTCAGATGCTGGAATGTTCCTGGTAGTCCTCTTGGGCTTGGTAGTAGGCTTTGCTGGAGCTGCCTTGGCTTGAGCAGACTTCTTGGGCTTTGAAGTGGCTCCAGCCCTAATGGCATCACCCATGAGCTTCTGCTTCTGAGGAGCAGGCTGGGGTGCTTCTTCTTCTTCTTCTTCCTCGACTGCTGCATCTGCATGAGGATCACTATACACAACCCTCTTTCTCTTGGAGGTTTTCTTCACTTTGCTTGGGGCTGGTTCTCCCAAGTTCAGCTTCTTGGCAACAGCTGACTGCTTGACCTTGCTGGTGCCCTTCTTTGACTGCTGACCTTGTTGCTCTTTGGCAACAACCTTTCTCTTAGGCTTGGAGGACACCTCTTCCTCAGCAATGAAATCAGAATCCTCATCATCAGAATTCCTCTCCTTTCTGGCTCTGGTGGCTGCAGGAGGCAAGCCACTAGGTGTACTCCTCTCACCATCATCAACTGGACTACTAGCCTCAGGACTAGTGTCTGCCTCAGGAATGTCTGCAAAAGGTGACTCTGACCTGTTCTGGCTGTCACTGGCATCTGACATGGCTGACAACCTGTGAATAGATAAGGTATAGGCAGAGAAGAAGAGTTATCACAAACTGCAGAGGTTTTTGCAAAAAAAAATGAGTTCAAATTTTAGTTTTAGGTTTTCACAGAAGGCATTTCGGTCCGACCGATTTTCAGTTTCGGTGAATCCGAAGTGTATAACAGAAACTTTACACACCACTTTCGGTTTGACCAAAGTGGGTTTCGGTCCTGCCGAAACACTAGGGTTTCACTAAAACTTTGTTTCGGTCATACCGATTTGCACAACTCGGTTGGACCGAAAGGTGCAGTGCAATGGCCAGAGGCCGAATCGGTCATTCCGAGATTTTAAAATCGGTTTTACCGAGATGTATTCTGAGGAAACCTAACCCTAAAAATTTTACTCGAAGCTAGTTCAAACGAACTAATCTGGTGTAAAAGAGAATTTCAATCGTGGCCAGATATAGGGCAAACCAAACATGCATAGAATCGGAGATGGGAGCACGAGTGGGATCGAGACTCACCCTAACTTGGTGGAGTCCCTCTACGGCGGCAACGGCGCGGAGGAGAAGGCCGTTGACGGCGACGGAGACCTGCGGCGAGGGCGCACAGGCGACGACGGCGATGATCCGGAGATCAGGGCGACGGCAGCAGGGGACGTGGGAGCGAAAACGTTTGAAGGAATAATCAACGCGCGCTGCCCTCAGTATATATATATCCCTTTGCTGTCGGTGGGACCGAGTTGGAAAACTCGGTGACACCGAGATGGATAACTGCTATGCAGTTACGCATTTCGGTCACGCCGAGATTTAGAACTCGGTTTCACCGAGATGAAACCTAGATCAGTCTAAATGTTTTCGGTTTGACCGAGTGGGAGAAAGTTGGTCTGACCGAAAATCACTTAGAAGGTTTTGGAAGTCAGCCTTTGACGGATCGGTGGCTCCGAGTGCTCCTTACTCGGAGGGTCTGAAAATGGCTTGTTCAAAGTTTGTGATATGAGCATGAATAGAATTTGAGACAAGAAAGCATAGATAGCTAGGGGAGGTACTTAGGCATTCTTGTCCATCCATTTGGCCAAAAAAAAATCAAAACAACCAAAACAACAAATGGATGTCCTCGAATGGATAAAATCATGCATTCAACATGCTCACACAATAAGATAGCAAATGAAATATGTGTCAAACATGCACAACCAAAACTCTAGCTACTAGCACACAATTTGTCGATGACTAGGTCATCTTTATATGAGTATTTTGACTTAGGAGACAAATGAGAACATTTGATCATAGGTCATACTCATCGTTTAAGCACAAGTGGGGTTACCACTTTTACATAAAGCATTGATGTGTTCACATCATTTGAAGATGCTTTAGCTCAATTTTTTAGAGCAAAGCTCCCCCTAGATGTGAGAACCCCTTTTAAAGGGTCAAACTAACCTTGGGTTGTCGTAGAAGACTTCATGTAGATGTTGAAGATGTGGATGCTCAATGTTGATGTAGATCATCAAGAGTTGGGAGCTATCCTTTGGATTAGGGCACTTTCAATACCTACATGGGTTAGTCCCACAAGGAACAAACAAGGATATCCATAGACATAGATTGAAGTTCACAATAGATGATGTCCATGAAAGCAATGATTACCTTGTCCCTTGACTTACCAACAAGAGGGTTTGTGACTCCATGAACTAGTGCATGATGTGGAAGTTGATTGCACAAGTTGCCAAAATGAATGTGAGTGAAGTATGTTGGCGGAGTCACCCTCAAGAACCTTCTAGTTCTTCTTCTTCGGGATCCACATCATCTTGATGGGAATCCTTGGGGTTGTAGTTGAGCTTGACGAAGTAGAACTTGACGTGTCCTTAGGAACCCACTTCACCATGGCTTGAGGTGCTTCAATGAATGCATCAATCTCCTCTTGAAGCTTGTCCTTGGCTTTTAGCTTGTGGTCTTGTGGTGGAAGGTCATCTTGAGCTTGTTCCACATTGGAAGAAGTAGGATCATACTTCTCCTTTTGAGAAACAAACTGTGGAGTAGGGTATTGACCTTCTTCCCACTCAACACCTTCGGCATTGAACTTTCGCTCAAAACCAATTCCTTGATTCTTCCGGTGCCTTCCTTGTTTGCGAACAATTTCCTCAAAGTTCTTGCTTCCGGAAAGACTATTGTAGACAACTTTCTCTATGATTTCCTTCAATAAGCTATTCTCTTGCTCAAGTGTAACTTGGCTTGAAACATTGTTAGTGGAATCAAGAGAACTACTAGAAGCAACAACATTAGATTTAACATGGTTATTGTTACTACTAGAGGAAGAATTTTTCTTATGCTTGTCATGCTTAGTCTTAATAGGTGGCAAGAAATTAGACAAGAGAAGTCGTTTGGCAAGATATGAAGAACTCTTCTTTCGAAGATCGTCATTGATCGCATTTAGAAACTCATGTTCTTGCTCTAGAGTGAGCTTCTCGAAGCGTAGCTTCTCATGAGATCTTAGGAGCTCTCTATGATCTTCTTGAGTTGTTTCATGAGCTAACTTAAGAGTGTTTAGTTCTTTAGTTAGACGCTCAATCTCCTTCATAGCATTGTCATTCGACTCTTCTCGACTATAAAGACTACTAGCATTTTCATCGTTACTAAGCTCACTAGATTTATCATGCAAGAGCTCATCTTCACCAAGCAAGTCATCCTCATCACTATCAAAGTCAATGAATTCAGGGTGTGTTACCTTGGGGCCTTTAGCCATGAAGCATCTTCCAATTCCCTCATTTGGTGAATCAAATAAGTCGTAGGAGTTGGAGGATACGAGAGCAAGACCGGCAACACCTTCATCTTGACTGTAGTCGGAGTCGGAGTGATAGCTTCCATCGGATTGATTGTCAGAGTCGGAGCCGGAGACCCATTCACCTACATGAGCTTGATGTCTTCTTCTTGTGTAGCTCCTTGATGACTTGTCTTTCCTCTCCGAATCCTTGCTTCTCCGAGAGGGTCTTCGTTCATAACGATCATCTCTACTCCTTCTCTCTTTCCGAGGTGACTCATCTCTTGATCTTCTTCTTGGAGATTCTTCTCTTCTCTTGTGGGGAGCCGTACACTCATTTGAGTAGTGTCCGGGTCTTCCACAATTGTAGCAGTTTCGATCACGGCTAGAAGATCTCTTTTCATCATATGATCTAGACTTTGAGCTTCTCTCTTTGCCTCTATTCTTGTAGAATTTGTTGAAGTTCTTAACCATTAGGCTTATCTCTTCATTGGAAATTAACTTGTCACTTGAGGTTGTGGGAGCATCACTTGTAGCTTTGTAAGCACCACTTGACTTGTTGTGAAGCTCTTCCTTATCCTTAAGTGTCATCTCATGAGCAACAATTCTTCCAATGACTTCAGTTGGCTTGAGAGTCTTGTAGTTTGGCATCATTTGGATCAAAGTGCACACGGTGTCATACTTTCCATCCAAAGCTCTTAGAATCTTCTTGATGATGAATCGGTCGGTCATTTCTTCGCTTCCTAAGCCGACAATCTCATTTGTGATGAGAGCAAGCCTAGAGTACATTTCAGCGACTCCTTCACCATCCTTCATCTTGAACTTGTCAAGTTGACCTTGAAGAATATCTAGCTTTGATTCCTTCACAGATTCGGTACCTTCATGCATTTCAACCAAAGTATCCCAAATCTCTTTTGCATTTTCAAGACGGCTGATTTTGTTGAACTCCTCGGGAGACAAGGCATTGAAGAGAATGTCACAAGCTTGAGCATTGTTTTGCAACATCCGCAACTCTTCAGGTGTGGCTTCGCGATCCGGAACTTTTCCTTCCTCGAAGAATTCACCTTGCATGCCAACACAAATAATGCCTCATGCGGCTGGGTTATGACCAAGAATATGCATTTTCATTTTATGCTTCCAACTAGCAAAATTTGTACCATCAAAGTAAGGACCTCTACGATGATTACCCTCACTAGACGCCATACTCTCCTAGGTTGTGAAACCAAGCTTATGGAGTCCAATGCAATGGAAACCAATACAATGGAGACCAAAGCTCTGATACCACTTGTAGGATCGAAAGTATGTCTAGAGGGGGGGTGATTAGACTACTTGTAAATATAAAAATTCTGCCTTTTGATCATGAACAGTTTTTGGCAGATTCACAATTATGATCAAGTCAAGCATCACCCTACACATGCAATTCTAGAGTATAGGCAGCGGAAAGTAAATTGCACATGTAGTAAAGGGAGGTGGAGAAGAGCAAACGCAATTTGGAGACGCGGTGATTTTTCCCGTGGTTCCGATAGGTGGTGCTATCGTACATCCACGTTGATGGAGACTTCAACCCACAGAGGGTAACGGCTGCGCGAGTCCACGGAGGGCTCCACCCACGAAGGGTCCACGAAGAAGCAACCTTGTCTATTCCATCATGGCCTACGCCCACGGAGGGATAGCCTTACTCGGGGTAGATCTTCACGAAGTAGGCGATCTCCTTGCCCTTACAAACTTCTTGGTTCAACTCCACATCTCGATGACGGAGGCTCCCAAGCGACACCTAACCAATCTAGGAGGCACCACCCTCCAAAAGGTAATAGATGTTGTAGATGATGATGAACTCCTTGCTCTTGTGCTTCAAATGATAATCTCCCCAACACTCAACTCTCCTCACTGATTTGGCTATGGTGGAAGAAAGGATTGAGTGGAAAGCAACTTGGGAAGGTTAGAAATCAAGTTTCATATGGTGGGAATGGAGCAACTTGATCTCAACACAAGGGTAGGTAGTTCTCTTCTCAGAAAGTGTAAGGTAGGAGTGGTAGTTCTTTCTGATGGCTCTCTCCACGAATGAAGAGGGGGTGGAGGGGTATATATAGCCTCCACACATAATCCAACCGTTACACACATAATTGAGCAATCTCGGTGAGACCGAAGTGGACAACTCGGTCAGACCGAAAGTTCAAATAATGTGAACGTTGGGGTTTTCGGTGGGACCGAAAATACCATCTCGGTTATTCCGATTTGAGCAGAGACAGGAACTTGCCAGTTTCGGTGGGACCGAAAATGTCATCTCAGTTATTCCGATTTGATGACAGACGGTTACAAAAGCTTGGCAGCCCATGTTTCGGTGAGACCGATCTCAAACTCGGAATGTCCGATTTTTCTAGGGTTTGGCTTATGGCTGAGGTGGTTCATCTCGGTGTGACTGAGTTTGGAAAATCGGTTGGTCCGAGATTACTTATGAGTGTGTATTGTAGTGAAAGTTGCTGATAGTTGAAGGAGATATATCACTAAGCACTTGAGCAACCAGATCATCAACACAACCTCATCCCCTTTTAATAGTATTGGCTTTTCCTATGGACTCAATGTGATCTTGGATCACTAAACCAAAAATGGAGTCTTGAGCTTTTGCCAATGCTTGCCTTAGCATTTTGAGGGGTCCACTTCTTCAGTCATTGCCATACCCATATCACTGAACTTCTCTGAAATGATTCTCAAGTAACTATTAGTTCAATGATATATATGTTGTTATTAATTGCCAAAACCACCCGGGGATTAGTTGCACTTTCACCCCGGCAAGAGGAGCTTGCCGGGAAGGCCGCTCCAGGCTCATAACCACCCCTTTAGCACAAGACCCTGGCAAGAGGAGCTTGCCAGGAAGGCCAAAGCATGGCATTTCAGAAGACTTGCCGTGGCGCATCACGCGCCCCGGCAAGGCCCGGAGAGCGACAAGCTCCCGGGCGCGGCATGATAGCGACAGCGGCAAGGCGCTTGCCGCGGCAAGCTTCCACTGTGTGCCCGCGCTCCAGCTCATCCAGCCACGCGTCGCCCTGGGGCCCTTCCAGGGGCACGTGGCGGAAGGCTGTGCAGCCTCGGGGACACGGTGGCAAGCCATGATGACGAGGCTTCTGTCGTGGTGAACGGAGACGCCCGGACGGACGCTTTTTTGCACTATTTGGGGCGACGGTGACGGGCATTCAATGCCCTTGTCCCCCACCGTCAGGGTTAGGTACAGAGCACTGTACATACACTTTTACAACTACCACCATTTTTCTGTTTTTACCCTCACCTACGTTGCCACCTGTCGGTGACCCCTTTGACCTATAAAAGGAGGCCCATGCACAACGTAGAGGGGGTTCCGACCTTTGATCACTCCCACGCTCGGTGTAGCTAGCAACCAGTACTGTAGATCTTCTTGCTCCTGAGCCAAGAACACGATACAAATCAAAGCAGGAGTAGGGTTTTACGCATCCGTGCGGCCCGAACCTGGGTAAACTGCCCGCGTGCTCGCCTCGATCTGCTCTTCATGCACCCTCCGCTCCCTTGCCGTACCGAAAAGGGGCTCCGGTCCCATAGGTGTTTGTGGGCGATCAGTTTCCCCGACATCTTTGGCGCGCCAGGTAGGGGGCGTCGAGGTTGTGCGAACCTGATCCGGCGTTCACGCGGGCGCAACCTTCAGCAGCTTCATCAACTTCGTTAACTTCATCGACATGCCGCCGAGAAGAAAGCTTTGGAGGTAGGAGGCCCGTCCGCGTCGATCCCACCACCACCAGAACCAACGGTTGGTGGAGTAGACGCTGGCGGAAGGGCGGACGCCGGCGAGGAGACTCATGGCGGCGCCAAGTCCAAGGACAAGACGGACGACCGGGCGCACTCCAAGACCTCGGCGTCCGTGCATGCACCGCGCCCCTCTCAGGAGGTGCCGGAACGGCAGCGGCGTGGTACGCAGGGTACCATCCGCTTGCTAGGCCAAGGCCAAGTTGGCGGGTCGCGGGACGCTCAAGGCCAACGTGCTGGCACGAGCAAAGCGCGGTCGCCGGGGCGAGAACCTACTCCTTCTAACGCTGTTAGAAGTCCGAGCATATCTCGCTCCTCGCACCGCTCGCCACCGCTCCCCTCCACTCCAGCAGAAGCTCTAGCTAGAGCTCAGCTACTCCTCGACTTCCCTCCAGCGGCAGACAAGGCCGAAGACTGGAGGGCCACCATTCAAAGCCTCATCGCCTTCGCCAACAACGACACGCCGCAGCAGCCGGTGACGTCACGGCCGCGGCAAGTCAGCCAGGCGCGGGCTGATGGAGACAAGACCGCCGGAGGTGCAACTACCGTGCACTCCCCGCCGCGAAGGCCGAAATCGCCGACTCGTCGGATCAACATCGACGACGACTCCACGGCGTCGTCGGATCCACGGGCTCGCCGCGATCAACGCCAAGTCCTCGACGACAGGCGACAAGAAGACGCTCAAACTCGCATCGAGCGTCGAAGAGAACCGCGACGACAGTCCGACCAGCGCGCTGGGACCGCTGTCGACATGCACGCGCCCGGCGAACCAGGCGACTTGCCGTACGCGGCAGGCTGCCCTGCGTTCACCCGTGAGCTGCGGCAAGTCCAGTGGCCCAGCATGAAGAACTTCAAGCCCGACGTACCCGAGAAGTACGACGGCAAGACCCATCCCTCAGAGTTCCTCAGCATCTACACCATTGCGATGCAGACTGCCGGGGGACGAGATGAGAAAATACTGGCGAATTACTTCCCGCTCGTGCTTAAGCCAAACGTCAGATCTTGGCTTATGCACTTGCCGGAAAACTCCATCTCTTCCTGGGCCGACCTGTGCCATCAGTTTGTTGGCGCCTTCACGGGCGGCCACAAGCCTCATGGCCAGGAAAGTGACCTCCATATACTTGCCCAGAAGGAAGGAGAGTCCCTGCGAAAGTACATCCAGAGATTCAGCCGCGTCCAGCACAACATCCCGGACGTCCACCCTGCCGCGGTTATTAGCGCGTTCCATCAGAACGTGCGTAACCATAGGATGAGGGAGGAAATGGCGATGTGCAAGATACGAGATGTCGGTGAGCTTTATGCCCTGGCTGACAAGTGTGCGCGCGCTGAAGAGGGGAGGAGACTCCCCGGAGAGGATGCTGGAGCAGGAGGAACGGACAGTGAGGATGCCGCCCCAGCAAGGAAAAACCAGCGGCGGAACAACAAGAAAAAGAAGAACAAGGAAGTGCTGGCCGTCGAGCAGTCCGGCAAGGGGGCAGGCACCAAGAAAGCTCAGGCTGGTGGCTCCGGCAAGGAGGCTGCCACTGTAGCTGCCGCCGACAAGCAGGACGGCTCCGACAAGCAATGCTGCAAGATCCACCGCACCAAGGGCCACGATCTCCATAACTGCAAAAGGGTCGAGTACCTCGTCGAGCAGCAGAAGGCTGAGTACGAGCGACGCGACAAGGAGAAGGCCCAGGGAGGCAGAGGGGAGTCCGGCAAGAAGCGGCCATTCAATGGCCGGGGAGGACGCCGCGGCAAGGCCAAGCAGCGGCAAGGAGATAGGCCTCCCCGCGGCCGCGACAAGGACGAAGACGAGGACGACGACGAGGACATGGACGACGGAGACAACAGCGAGCAGGAGTTCCAGAACGCCATAGAAGTTCTGTGCGTCGATGGAGGTGCCTCTCTGCATACTTCCCACTGCCAACTCAAACAATGGGTGCGGGAAGTTAATGCAGCAGAGCCACCCGTCGAGTCGCGCAAACTCCTGAAGTGGTCCAGCACGCCCATCATCTTCGACATTGAGAACCACCCTGACCGCACAACTGCGGTCGGGTGCTTGCCGATGTTGGTTTTACCAACCATCCGCAACCTCAAGGTCACCAAGATGTTGGTTGACGGCGGGGCCGGCCTAAACCTGATCTCCTCTGCTGTAGTCCGAAAGCTACAGATCCCCGACAGCGAACTCGAAGAAACCGGAACTTTCCAAGGAATTAACCCGGGAAGGAGCAAGCCGAAGGGGAAGATTACATTGCCAGTAACCTTTGGCGGAGAGCTAAACTTCAGGACTGAGATGATTACCTTCGACGTTGCCGATATCCCATTGCCATACAACGGGATACTTGGCCGTCCGGCACTCGCCAAGTTCATGGCAGCCTCTCACTACGCCTACAACATGCTCAAGATGCCAGGGCCGATAACCGTCATCTCTGTCCCCGGCGACAAGAAGGACGCGCTTATCTGCGCCGACAAGATCTACCGGGACGCAGCAGCTGCAACAGATAGCAAAACACTTGCCGCTGAAGCTCCCGGGGGGAAGAACAAGACCAAGTCCGGCAAGGGCTCTGGGGCCCACTCCGGCAAACGCACCTCTTCGGAGTGCTGCGCTGCCGTCGAGGACGCACCATCGAGCTCCACCGGCAAGTGCAAGAAGGGAATGGCAGCTCCACCTGCAACCAAGAAGGTGTCCGCCAAGGAGGACGGCACTGGTGGTACTTTGACCATCAGTGCCACGCTCGATCCTAAATAGGAAAGCGCGCTCGTTGCTTTCCTGCGGGCGAATGTCGACGTATTTGCATGGCAACCGTCTGACATCCCCGGCGTTCCCAGGAAAGTAATTGAGCACAAGCTTGCCGTTTGTCCTCACACGCGGCCCGTCAAGAAGAAGGTCAGGAAGCAAGCAGTGGAGCGCCAAGAGTTTATCGCTGAAGAAATCAAGAAATTGGAAGCAGCAGGCCTTGTTAGAGGTGTACTTCATCCCACGTGGCTGGCCAACCCTGTTGTCGTGCGCAAAGCTAATGGGAAGTGGAGGCTTTGTATAGACTTCATTGATGTGAATAAAGCTTGTCCAAAAGATCCATTTCCCTTGCCGTGCATTGACCAGATCGTTGACTCCACGGCTGGATGTGAGTTGCTTTCATTCCTTGATGCATACTCCGGATACCACCAGATACTCATGGCTGAAGAGGATGAAGAGAAGACCGCATTCATTACTCCATGTGGCACTTATTGCTTCATACGCATGCCCTTTGGATTGAAGAATGCGGGTTCAACATTTGCAAGGGTGGTCCACACGGCTTTTGAGCCACAAATACACAGGAATGTAGAAGCTTACATGGATGATATAGTGGTCAAGAGCAAGGACAAGGATACCCTGATTCAAGATCTAGATGAAACTTTTGCAAATCTGCGCAAGATACAACTCAAGCTTAACCCCGAGAAGTGTGTGTTCGGAGTCCCCTCCGGCAAGCTTCTCGGGTTCTTTGTGTCCCAGAGGGGGATTGAAGCCAATCCCGACAAGATCAAAGCCATCGAGCAGATCGAAGCTCCGAAGCGCGTCAAGGATGTACGAAGGCTTGCCGGCTGCGTGGCTACTCTCAGCAGGTTCATTTCTAAGTCTGCAGAACGCGCCCTGCCGTTTTTCAAAATCTTGAAAAAGGCAGGTCCAATGAAATGGACTCCGGAAGCGGAGGCAGCGCTGCAAGACTTGAAAGGATACCTGTCCTCCACTCCAATGCTTGTCGCACCTAAGCCGCAAGAGAAGTTGCTGCTGTACTTAGCAGCGACCAATCAAGTGGTTAGTGCTGTGTTGGTAGCGGAAAGGGAGGCAGAGGAGGAATCCACAGCCCCGGCAAGCACGTCCAGCGACAAGCAGGGGGCTTCCCCGACAAGCTCTGGCCTCGACAAGGATGAGTCCGCGCAGATGCAAGAAGAAGTGCGAAAGAAGATGGTGCAGCGCCCGGTTTATTTTGTCAGTTCCCTTTTGCAGGGGGCTAGGTCAAGATACTCTGGGGTGCAGAAGCTGCTTTTCGGCCTCCTCATGGCCTCGAGAAAGCTGCGCCACTACTTCCAAGCACATGAGATAACAGTGGTCACTCGCTTTCCGCTGAAAAGGATATTGCAAAATCCAGAAGCAACAGGCAGGATTGTCGAGTGGGCACTGGAGCTGTCAAGCTTTGGTCTTAAGTTTGAAAGTACTTCAACTATCCAGAGCAGAGTGTTGGCAGAGTTCATAGCAGAATGGACACCAACGTCAGATGAAGAAGTTCCAGAGACAAGCATCCCCGTCAAAGAAGCGAGCAAACAATGGGTAATGTACTTCGATGGAGCCTTCTCACTGCAAGGCGCCGGTGCTGGTGTGCTGCTTGTCGCACCCACCGGAGAGCACCTCAAGTACGTTGTCCAAATGCACTTTCCCAAGGAGCAAGCAACAAACAATACTGCAGAGTATGAAGGTTTGCTTGCCGGCCTCAGAATCGCGGCAGAACTTGGGATCAAGAAGCTGATTGTGCTGGGAGATTCGCAGTTGGTTGTCCGCCAAGTGAACAAGAGCTACCAGAGCCCATTGATGGAAGCTTACGTCGACGAAGTGAGAAAGCTTGAAGAGCACTTTGAAGGCCTACAGATGGAGCATGTTCCAAGAGCTCAAAATGATATCGCAGACGGCCTGTCAAAGTGTGCTGCACTGAAGCTACCTATGGAACCAGGGATCTTTGTGCTCAAGCTAACTCAACCATCCGTTACACCATCAGTTGGGCAAAGAAAGAAGAGAAAGTTGGTCTCCGGTGACTACTTGCCGGCGGATCTTCCTGAAGCCGCCGCCAAGGTCCCCAAGATCAACGGCCAAATTGCTGAGGAATAGTCTGCTCCTGCGGACCCTAGGGTTCGTACAGTTGAAGCAGGCGTTCCCGACAAGTCTTGCTTCGGCGAGCTTGCCGGGGAATGTCCAGCTCCAGCAAAGCCGCAGGTTCTTGCCGTAGAAGCTAACGTTCCCGCAGCAGCAATGATGCCTTTAGTCCTTGTTGTTGAGCCTCAAGCTCCAGCATGGGCGCAGCAAATTGTCCATTTTCTTCAAACTGGAGAACTTCCCGAAGAGGCAGAAGAAGCAGAGAGAATAACCAGGCAGTCAAGTATGTACCAGTTCGTCGGCAACGAACTGTACAGAAGAAGACTCAATGGTGTTAGACTGAAGTGCATCCCCCGGGAAGATGGGCAAAAGCTGTTGGCAGAGATACATGGAGGCATATGTGGCCACCACATTGGCGCAAGAGCACTTGCCGGG
This sequence comes from Secale cereale, assembly GCA_902687465.1. Classification (NCBI taxonomy): domain Eukaryota; kingdom Viridiplantae; phylum Streptophyta; class Magnoliopsida; order Poales; family Poaceae; genus Secale; species Secale cereale. The sequence continues at coordinate 690,555,719 of LR738712.1, read as the reverse complement.
AAGGCGTTCCGGCAAGGTTTCTTTTGGCCAGAAGCCCTCCAAGATGCAACTGCACAAGTAACCAAGTGTGAAGCGTGCCAGTTCCATGCCAAGCAAATACATCAGCCAGCTCAAGCTCTCCAGACGATCCCTTTGTCCTGGCCATTTTCGGTCTGGGGGCTCGACATCCTCGGCCCCTTTCCCCGCGCAGCCGGGGGCTTTGAGTACTTGTACGTCGCCATCGACAAGTTCACAAAGTGGCCGGAGGTGGAACCAGTGAGAAAGGTGACGGCACAGTCAGCAGTCAAGTTCTTCAGGTCAATTGTTTGCCGTTTCGGAATCCCTAACAGGGTCATCACCGACAACGGCACACAGTTCACAAGTCGCACCTTCATGCAGTACGTCCAAGACCTTGGCGCCAAGGTTTGCTTCGCTTCTGTTGCTCACCCGAGGAGCAATGGTCAAGCGGAGAGGGCAAACGCTGAAGTGTTGCGCGGGCTCAAGACAAGAACTTTCGACAGGCTACACAAATGCGGAAGAAACTGGATTGAGGAGTTGCCGGCGGCTCTTTGGTCAATCAGGACGACACCAAATCGAGCCACTGGACAGACACCCTTTGCTCTTGTCTATGGAGCAGAGGCAGTTCTCCCCATGGAACTCGTATACGGGTCGCCTCGAGTGCTCGCTTATGATGAGCTCGAGCAAGAGCAGCTGCGGCAAGATGATGCACTGCTCCTCGAGGAGGACCGTCTTCAGGCTGCTGTATGAGCTGCTCGATACCAGCAAGCTTTGCGCCGCTATCATAGCCGCAAAGTTAAGGCCAGAAGTCTCGAGGAAGGCGACCTTGTTCTTCGGCGTGTTCAGTCCGCCAAGAATTCCAACAAGTTGACGCCGAAGTGGGAAGGCCCTTATCGGATGAGACAAGTCACAAGGCCCGGCGCTGTCCGCCTTGAGACCGAAGAGGGCTTACCGGTGAGCAACTCCTGGAACATTGAGCACCTTCGCAAGTTTCACCCATAAGGCGCGGTTGCCGTGATCCGCTCCGGCAACCACCTTTTGTACAAGTCTTGCCGATGTTGCATGTAAACCTTTGTACAAAGCCGGGCGCAGACCCCGTGCATTAGTAAAACTTTTTTGCCTTGCACAACTTGTCGTTTCATGCCTTCTTGTTTTTCTTGCATGCATTATCTGACACTTTGTGCAGCACGTACCCCCGGTAAGCAGTAACGAGCCGCAAGGCTCCATACCTATGTTTCTTCCCTTTTTCTTTCTTTTCTCAAGCAGAAGAAGTTGTTCCTCGCGCACAAGTTTGCCGGGGGGAAGGAGACAGTGGTATGGACCAAGTGCCGTCGTTCAAGAAAGCCTCGCCTTGCCGGGAAGCAAACAACACAAAAGGTAAGTTGCCAAAATTTGAGCATTCAAATTTTTAAAATTATAAGGTTATCTTCCTTGAACGACCACACTTTGTATGGAAAACCTGTGCGCAGAGGAACCTGCTCGTAGCTAGCCGCGCCCTTACTTTGTTTCGAGCACACTCAACGGCTTAAGTGAGCTGCGACAAGTGTCGCGCCCTTACTTCGTTTCCGAGTTCGCTCAACAACCTAAGCGTGCTGCGACTAGCTGCGGCGAGGTTTCTTGCCGGTAAGGGCGTTGCCGGCAGGCTGCTGAAGTCCCGCACTCAGCGCTCGCGGCAAGGGTCTCTTCGCCGGCAAGTTCCCTAAAAGCGTAGGGTAAAGGCATACAAAGTAAAGAAGTCGAACAAAGGGAGTAACACTGCATTAACTACCCAAAATAAAGTTATATTACAAGAGGACTTGTCACTGTTCTAATAAACTACTGTCTATGACTTAATTGGCAGCGACAAGGGAAGCAGAAAGAAGGCAGTCTAGTCCACGCGGTCGCCGTCGACTCTTCTGATCTTGCCCACCTTGGCCACTATGGGGGCGACAAGAGCCTTCAGCGCCTCCTGGTCGGCGTCGGGCAGCAAGGTCCTGAGGACGTTCTCAAGATTGATCCCGGGGTTGCGCTAGACTATCTTCGTCAGCACTCTCTCCACAACTCCCGTGCAAAGCCTGCGCGCCTCATTCGCCAGCTGCGTGGGGATCCTCTCCCGGAGCTACTCAAGAGCCGGCGCCACTCCCCTGAAGAATAAGCTCAGCTTGGCGCTGTGAGGGAGGTTCGCGTCGGGGGAGTACCCGAGGTGCTCCGTCCCCAGCACCGCCATCTCCCTGTCGATGTCAGCGGCGGCAGCGACAAGCTCCTCGGTCCACTGCTCCACCGTCTGCTTGAAGTTGTTTTGCGTAAGGGCGGCGCTGTCCAACAGTGCCCTCTCAGCCTGGAGATCTTCCTTCAGCTTCGTCTCCCGGTTCTTGGCGCTGTCAAGTGATGCAGTGAGGGTGGACAGCTTCAATTCCAAGTCCGCGACGGAATCCTTGGCGATGGCGAGCTCCTTTCCCTTGTCGGAGAGACGGACCTGCAGCTCCGAGTGGCTGTGGGCGTCTTTCTCCCTCTCCAATGTGAGCGTGGCAACCTTCTCCTCGCTCGTCCTCAAGTTGACCTCCAACTGTGCCACCCTCGCCTCCAAGTCTCTCTTGGCGGTCTTTGCAGCAGCAGCGGCGTCCCTCGCTTCCTGCAGAGCCCCGCCAAGGGACTGCTCGCGCGCGGTAAGGTCGTCCTCATGGCTATCGAGGTCGACCTTCCGCTGTCTCAGCTCACCTTCATGCCGAGACAGATCTTCGGCAGCGAGCCGTTGCTGCTCCTCTGCCTCGGCCTTCTCGAGCAAGAATGCCTGATGCGCCTCGGCGAGCTCCTCCCGCTCCTCCGCCAAGGATCGGTGGGCCGCCTGGTTGGCGGCCCGGAGCTCTTCGCCGCGCTTCTCCAAATTGACGCCTGCCTTGGCAGCCAGAGCCTCTCGGGACTCCAGCTTGGCCTGCCTGGCGCGGTAAAGGGCCAGGAGCCGGCGCAGAAGCTGCTCCTCCTCAGGCTCGTTGCTGCTGCCGGGCGCATCGACAAACTTCAGCCCCGCGGAGGCGAGGACTTCCCCATCGAAGACCTCCCCCTCCGTGGGCGCCCTTGATGAAGAAGCCCACGGGAGCTGGATGAAGATCCCGTTCCCAGCCTCCAAGTAGGCGCTAGTTCCGGCTGTGGCAGCGGCAGGGTCGGCGGTCGGTGCAGCGTCAAACGCTCCTGCGGCCTCAGGGCCGTCAGTGCGACCGCCGGTCCCCTCCTCAGCTGCCGCGTCAGCGTCCCTGGTTGCCTCTTCGACGGCGGGCTCCTCGGTGTCAATCGCCTCCTCGGTGGCCGCGGCGCCACCCATGTTGTCGCGCGCGGCCTCCTCGGCGGCGGTCTCCGTCTCCATGGGCTTTGGAGCGGACGAGTCTGAAAGCAAGAAAAAGAAAGAAGAATGGTCAAGCAAATATCCAAAAAGAAAATTTCAAAAGAGGAGAAGTTCAAGGGTTACCTGTGCGGGCCTCTTCTTCAACGGGGTTCCTTGCCGGGGAGTTCTCCCTCGGCGGCGTGGTAGTGGCCCCCGCCGGCGGAGGGCCGCTGGCGCCTTCCCTTGGCGGGGTGCTCGCCCTTGGCGGGGTACTCACCCTTGGCGGAGTACCCGCCCTTGGCGGAGTGCTCTCCCTCGCCGGGGAGCTCCTCCTTGGCGGGGAGGTTGAGACGAGCAGCTCGGCGGGAGCAGTTTCTTGGCGCTCCTGAGGCTGCGGCTCTGTTTCTGCACAAATCAGCAAGCAAACAAGATGATTAACAAGGATGAAAAGCCCACGTGCGCCCGACGAGCGAAGAAGCGGATAGAAGACTTGCGCTGGGGGCTGCTCTGCGGGGCAGCTGGCTGGTCCGGCAAGCCTGTCGCGGGCGCATCTCCTGCCACTGCGACGGGCTCGTCCTCAAGGTCGACCACCGGGATCTTGGCCCTCTTCGCCACCCTCTGCGCCAAGGTCCTGGAAGACAAACACTATCAGAATCAGACAAAGAAGATTCAAGACAAGAACAGCAAATTGAAGAAAACAAGAGTTGCTTCACTTACTCTTCCTCTTCCTCGTCGGAACTGAGGACAGAGAAGTCAAAGTCCGCCTCGCGCGTCCCGGCGCGAGGAGCTGGAGGGGTAGGCTCCCTTGGGCGCTTGGCGGGCGCTGGAGCGGTGGTCTGCGAAGACCCCGCTCCGGTTGTCACCGAGGCCCGAGGGGCAGAAGGAGCGGTGGAGCCACTGCGGGAAGATCCTCCTCCAGCCGATGCTGAGGCGCGAGGCGCCCCCTTGGCGGCCTTGCTCGTCGTGGTGGCACGCGTCGAGCGACGCTGCGGCTGCTGGCCCACCGGCTGCCTCGCCGCGTCTGCGGCCTTGCGGAGACGCTTCCTTGATTAAGGCGGAGGACTTGGCGGCGGCGGTGAACTTCCCGAGGATGAAGAAGAGTCAAGGTTCAGAGACCCGCCTGAGTCTTCGACGGAATCACTTGATTCATCGCCCTCCTCGGCGGGCTCACTCGACTCTGTACCCTGCCCGGCAGGCTTCAACAATTTGAGGATCTCTTCCTCCTCGGCCCGACTCACCGCATCCGCTGCATCTGCCTCCTCCAAGGTGTACCCAAATTCACCCGCAGCCTCGACTGCGGCAGCCTCCTCCAACCTAGTGGCGATATACGCCATCTCCCGGTCGGTGGTGTCGCGGGTGAGGCCCTTCTTCTCGTCGGGATCGATGGGCAGCTCCACCAAATTATCGAAGAATGTTTGCATAGCTTCGTCAGAAGGCGCCAGCCAAGTGGGGTCAATCCCGTGGGAATCACACCACGGCATTGCCACGCGGATAGCACTAAGCGATGAATTGTTGCATAGTGGAACTACCCCCCGCGGCAAGGAGAACCACTCCGGGTGCTTGGCGTCGTGCTTGAACAGCTCGCGGAGCATCCCTTTGAGCTCCAGGACAGTGAAGTTATAGTTGAGGCCTGGGCGCAGCCTCATACAGTCTGCTGCATTGCCGAAATCCCAAGCAGGCCTCTTCCTCTCCTGCAAGGGAGCAATGCGCCGGCGAAGGAAATCCGCTCCGACAACCCCTATAGTGAGTTTGGCTTGCCGGAGGCGAAGGATCCTAGTGATGGCTATCTTCAGCTTGTCGTCCTCCGGGGCCAGGTCACTCCAGTCCTTGCCGCGCACTATTGCGGCTCGGCGCAGGGAAGTGAACTGCTGGGGTCAATCCTCCATGACCCAGCACCAGTCGGCCCTCCACTCCTCCCACTTGCCGCGGAGCTCTCCAGTCAAGTATGCCTCTTTCTTATTGAGTCTAAAGATCCAAGAAATCTCACCGGACAAAGGAGACCCAGACTCTACTCGAGGCGTGAAATAGTGGCGGAAGAGAGCTACGTTGGGGTGGACTCCGACAAAGTTTTCGCACAGATGTGCGAAAACGGCCATGGTCAAGACTGCGTTCGGGGTGAAATCCAGAAAATGAAACCCGTAGGTGTTCATAACGTCGCAGAAGAATTCGGAGTATGGAGGGCAGAGTCCACAATGGAAGAACAGGGCGAAATAGGCATACCCTCCCGGGAACATGTCGCAGGCTTCGGCGGGGAGAACCCTGGTACGCGGGTGAGCTTTCTTCTCCCTCGACCAGAAGAGGTAGAACTTGTCCTTCAGCTCCCTCGCGCCGAGCCTCGGCGGGAAGACCACCATCTTCTTCCGCATTGCTGCTAATTTCTGCGCCCGGTCGGTCTTCGCGGCTTTCGCCTTGTCTCCCTTCGGGGCCATGGCAGGGACGGCGAGGGAGGTCGACGGTGCTGGAGAGGCTGGCGGCGACGGAAGAAGGGCGGACCGCTGCTCTCTTTCGACCTTCGGGGAGGAGGAGAGCGGCGGGGGTTTCTGGAGGTTGAAGACGCAATGAAGCAATGGGGGAAACTGCCCCTGTTTCCTCTGCTTTTAAGGGGGAGAGGGGGACGTTTCGCATTTTCCCATTAAAGAAACAGGCCACGATCTCTCCCACGACGCCGCGATCGACGTGTGCCGTTAGGGAGGGATGCGGCGGATACGGGGTGGGTTGCGGCGTGCCGTGGGCCGCGTGTGCCCGTGCACTGTTTTGGGCCTGGCCCAACAGCGCTCGGCACCGTGTGTGGCCCAGGCCCGGGGGCTCCTGTCGGTGTACTAAAGTAGGGGTACCTTAGTATCCCGACTTGTGCATGGGCAGTAGCAGCGTCCCGTGGCAGGGTTTGCCACGCGCCCACCAAGGCCCGCTTTGGTTCCTTTGGAGCCATTCAAGAACAAAGTATTCAAGTTAAAGAAACAAGGCCCCGGCAAGAGGAGCTTGCCGGGAAGGCCGCTCCAGGCTCATAACCACCCCTTTAGCACAAGACCCTGGCAAGAGGAGCTTGCTAGGAAGGCCAAAGCATGGCATTTCAGAAGACTTGTCGTGGCGCATCGCGCGCCCCAGCAAGGCCCGGAGAGCGACAAGCTCCCGGGCGCGGCAAGGTAGCGACCGCGGCAAGGCGCTTGCCGCGGCAAGCTTCCACTGTGTGCCCGCGCTCCAGCTCATCCAGCCACGCGTCGCCCTGGGGCCCTTCCAGGGGCACGTGGCGGAAGGCTGTGCAGCCTGGGGGACACGGTGGCAAGCCACGATGACGAGGCTTCTGTCATGGCGAACGGAGACGCCCGGACGGACGCTTTTTTGCACTGTTTGGGGCGACGGTGACGGGCATTCAATGCCCTTATCCCCCACCGTCAGGGTTAGGTACAGAGCACTGTACATACACTGTTACAACTACCACCATTTTTACGTTTTTACCCTCACCTACGTTGCCACCTGTCGGTGACCCCTTTGACCTATAAAAGGAGGCCCATGCACAACGTAGAGGGGGTTCCGACCTTTGATCACTCCCACGCTCGGTGTAGCTAGCAACCAGTACTGTAGATCTTCTTGCTCCCGAGCCAAGAACACGATACAAATCAAAGTAGGAGTAGGGTTTTACGCATCTGTGCGGCCCGAACCTGGGTAAACTGCCCGCGTGCTCGCCTCGATCTGCTCTTCGTGCACCCTCCGCTCCCTCGCCGTACCGAAAAGGGGCTCCGGTCCCATAGGTGTTTGTGGGCGATCAGTTTCCCCGACAGTCTTATTGATTGTGCCAGTCGATCTATTACTCTCAGTGCACCAGGAGGTAAGAGGATCAGATATGTATGTAAGTATAAGCATAATCAGGTGCAAGTGAACTCTCTTAAGGGGGGTAGTCTAGAAGATGTGCCAGTTGTGAGGGACTACCCAGATGTGTTTCCAGAGGAGTTGCCAGGTATGCCACCAGACAGAGATATTGAGTTTCTTATTGATTTAATACCAGGCACCGGACCTATTGCAAAGAGACCGTATAGAATGCCTCCTCGGGAGTTGGAGGAATTGAAGAAGCAGATAAGGGAATTGCAGGAACAAGGATTTATTCGCCCAAGTTCATCACCTTGGGGAGCTCCAGTTTTGTTTGTGGAGAAGAAAGATGGTACCTTGAGGATGTGTGTTGATTATCGTTCTCTGAATGAGGTAACCATTAAGAATAAGTATCCCTTGCCTATGATAAATGATTTGTTTGACCAGTTGGAGGGAGCTACTGTGTTTTCTAAGATTGATCTTCGTTCTGGTTATCATCAATTAAAGATTCGTGAGCAAGATATTCCAAAGACTGCTTTTACTACGAGGTATGGGTTGTATGAATATGTTGTTATGTCATTTGGATTGACTAACGCTCCTGCATACTTCATGAATATGATGAACAAGGTGTTTATGGAGTACTTGGATAAATTTGTGGTTGTTTTCATTGATGATATATTGGTGTTCTCCAAGAATAAGAAAGAGCATGAGGTACATCTGTGCTTGGTGATGGAGAAGCTGAGGGAACATCAGTTGTATGCCAAGTTCAGTAAATGTGAATTTTGGCTGGATGAGGTAGCATTCCTTGGACATGTTGTGTCAGGTAATGGAGTTGCAGTTGATCCATCTAAGGTTGCTGCAGTTACAGAGTGGGAGGCACCCACAACAGTTGGGGAGATTCGCAGCTGTTTGGGCCTTGCAGGTTATTATAGGAGGTTTATTGAGAACTTTTCTAAAATTGCAAAGCCTATGACTGAATTGTTGAAGAAGGAGAAGAAGTTTGCTTGGACTGATGAATGTGAAGCCAGCTTTCAGGAATTGAAGCAGCGTTTGGTTACAGCACCAGTCTTAATTCTTCCTGATATACATAAGGACTTCCAGGTATATTGTGATGCTTCTCGTCAGGGACTTGGGAGCGTTTTGATGCAGGAAGGTAAAGTTGTTTCATATGCTTCACGTTAGCTTAAGAATCATGAGCATAATTATCCTACACATGATTTGGAGTTAGCCTCAGTTGTGCATGCATTGAAAACTTGGAGGCAGTATCTTATTGGTAATCATTGTGATATATTTACTGATCATAAGAGCTTGAAGTATATTTTTACTCAGAAGGATTTGAACCTCGGGCAGAGGAGATGGTTTGAGCTTATTAAGGATTATGATTTGAATGTGCAGTATCATACTGGTAAGGCTAATGTTGTTGCTGATGCATTGAGTCGTAGGAGCCATGTTAATGCAGTTGATATAAATGATATGCCACAAGAGTTATGTGATCAGTTCAGGGATTTGAGGTTGGAGATGGTTCCTAAGGGATATTTGGCAACACTTGAGGTAAAGCCTACTTTGCTTGACAGGATCAGGGAAGCTCAAAAGGATGATAAAGAGATTGCTGCAATAAGAGAGAATATGACTAAAGGTAAGGCAGAAGGTTTCCATGAGGATGAACATGGGGCCATATGGTTTGAGAAGCGTGTTTGTGTACCGCAAGATGCAGACATCAGGAAATTAATTCTTCAGGAGGCACACGATTCACCTTATTCTATTCACCCAGGTAATACTAAGATGTATTTGGACTTGAGGGAAAGATTTTGGTGGCCTAGCCTGAAGAGGGAGATTGCTGGATATATTGCTACATGTGATGTGTGCCACAAAGTTAAAGCAGAACATCAAAGGCCAGCAGGTTTGTTACAGCCATTGCCTATACCTGAGTGGAAATGGGATCAGATTGGTATGGATTTCATTACAGGTTTACCCAGGACTCGGTCAGGTTATGATTCTATTTGGGTAATTATTGATCGCTTGACTAAGGTTGCTCACTTCATTCCGGTAAAGACTACTTATACCGGTGCTCAGCTAGCTAAAGTTTATATGTCTAAAATTGTTTGTCTGCATGGAGTCCAAGGAAGGTAGTGTCTGATAGAGGTACTCAGTTCACATCAAAATTTTGGCGTCAGTTGCATGAATCCTTGGGCACCAGGTTGGAGTTCAGTACAGCTTTCCATCCACAGACTGATGGGCAGACAGAGAGGGTAAATCAGATTTTGGAGGATATGTTGAGAGCTTGTGTTTTGGACTATGGGTCCAGTTGGGATGATAATTTACCTTATGCAGAGTTCTCATATAATAACAGTTATCAGGCTAGTCTAAAGATGGCACCGTTTGAGGTATTGTATGGCAGGAAGTGCAGGACACCGTTGATGTGGGATGAGGTTGGAGAGCGACAGTTCTTTGGACCAGACTTGATCAGAGATGCTGAGGAGAAGGTCAAGCTGATTCGTGGCAGGCTGAAGATAGCACAATCCAGACAGAAGAGTTATGCAGATGCAAAGCGCAAAGAGGTGACATATGAGGTAGGAGACCGTGCATATCTTCGAGTTTCACCACTTCGTGGAATTAAGAGGTTTGGAATTAAGGGTAAGTTAGCACCACGTTTTGTGGGGCCTTACACGATCTTGGAGCGTAGAGGAGAGGTAGCTTATCAGCTGGAGTTGCCAGAGTCTTTGTCTGGAGTTCATAATGTGTTTCATGTATCTCAGTTGAAGAAGTGCCATGCAGAGATGATGGATGTTCCATTGAGGGACACCGTGCCACTTGATGCAATTCAGTTGGAGAGTGATTTGACATATGAGGAGAAACCTGTTAAGATTCTGGAGACAGCAGAGAGAGTTACTCGCACCAAGACAATTAAGTTATGCAAAGTTCAGTGGGATCATCATACTGAGGAAGAAGCTACCTGGGAACGAGAGGAAGATCTCAGGCAGGAGCACCCACACCTATTTGCTAGCCAGCCCGAATCTCGAGGGCGAGATTCATCTTAAGGGGGGTAGGTTTGTAACATCCCAATTTTCCTAATTTGGATGTTAATAGATCATTCATATGCATCTCATATTTTTCCATGCATTATTTGCTTCTTCTTAATATTCAAACCATTATGCAACTAAAGGCAATTATTGGAGTGGAGATAACATGACTTCTCCCCTGTATTTAAAAATGTTCATAATGTGCAGAATATTGTTACCAGTCCATCTGTTATGTTCTGGTATTTTTCTTTATCTCAAAAGTATCTATTTGTGAGTTTTATTTGCTATTTGAGTGGCCAAATGCATCAAAACCATTTTACAAAATTGCATTAGCTTTGGAATTAGTGTTCATGTAGTTTATATTGATAGGGCTATTTTTACTGTGTGCCTAGGTATTTTTATCTACATTTTATACTGTGTGTTTTTTTTATTTTTTATTTTTATTTTGTTTTGCTGCGGGTTCTAAAAAAAGAAAAGAAAAGGGGCCAGCCAGCTAGCCAGCGGCCCAGCCCACTAGCCAGCGCAGCCAGCCAGCCAGCTAGCCAGCTAGCGCGCGAGCCCACCGCACCGTGGCCCAGCCCACCTCTCGAGCTGAAGCGGTACGCACCGCTGCACCGCACCCGACCCGCACCTAACCCGACCCACCGCCCTCTCTCACTGTCCAGTGGACCCCGTCCCTGTTCGTCCCCTCCACCGAGCCGGATGCATCGCGCCGAGCGCGCACGCCGAGGCCGAGCCCGACTCAAACCCGCGCTCTGGGTCCACCTCGAGCTCGTCCGACTCGCCGCACGCGAGCTAAGCCCTAGGGCACACCCCTCAATTCCTCCCCGACCTCTTTCTGGCGCCGCACGCAACGCTCGAGCGTTTTGGATCTCGCCAGGAGCTCCGCCGACCATCGCCGTTCGCCGGAGGAATTCGCCGCCGTAAGGACACGTCGGGCCACTCCGCTTGTTCCCCTAGAACCTCCTCTTGTCTGCGCTTCGTTTTGACAAGGTTGCGTGGGCAGGAGATCACCAGAGGACTGCCGCCGTCGACACCCGCCGCCGTCGGAGTTCACGAGCTCACCGCTGTCGCTACAGCCCACCTCGCCGCCGTCCGACACCACCACGACCTCCGCCACACCACGCCGCACCCGTCCGTACCTTCGCCTCCACCGGAGACCCACCGGAGAAGCCCCGCCGTCGACGTCCGACCGCCGCCGCCGTTTTCTTTTGTCGCGTGGTGAGTAAAACACCTGGGCCAACCACGAGCTGCCACTTGGCATCCGCTACAGGAGACCCAACAGTAGTTCGCTACAGTTCCAGGCGTTTTTCTGTTGTTTCTGTCTTTTTCTCAGTTTTTCCTCAAATCTTCATTTAGCTATATCTTTTATTCTGTAACTCCAAATTAGGTGATTCTTTTTCCTATGCACTCAAAAAAATCATATCTTTATCACAGTACCAATTTTGCACATGTTTGCACAATTCAAATTTGAATTCATGTGAATTTGAATTATACCTTCCGGAGGCCGTATCTTTTAAACCGTTTATCGGAATCAAGCGATTCTTTTTGCATTGTGACCGTAGTGCAATATAGATGATCTGTGCATGTTGTTTTTCTGCTGTTTTTGAGTTTTAAAATGATTTTCTTGCCGTTGGCTTTATTTTGGTTTTATTTGAGTTCGGTGATTGATTTGTTATATTGTGTGAAACGTGTAGATTGTCCGGAGTGCGACGCGAGCTATTGTCAGGAGTGTGAATTTTTGAACCAGAACCAAGGCAAGTTACATGTTGATCATCCTTTACCTATTGTTTTCCTATGCATTGTAGGTTATGCCACACTATAAATTTATGCATTATAGGATTGTTATAAATTGAGTTATATTGTTGAGCTATCTCTCGTCTTTGCAAATCGTGGTAGGTATAGTTTTGCTATGCTTGTAGACGGGGTTGGTTCCTGTATACATTGAGCTTATGTGAGGATTATTAATATTTAACAAACTTAGTAATTCAGGACTTAACTCACCTCTGGGCGGAAGTGGTATTGATGGGTGGTCGTAAGAACATCATGGTTTATACCCTCTGAATGTAAGTGGACGGCCGCCCAGGCTCAAAAAGATCAGACAGACTTAATGACTAGTAGCTTACATGCGCGACCACTAGCTAAATGGGCTCTGGCTTAGTTGAGTAGGTTGTGGGATCCTCGCCCAGGTATGCTAGCAGATGTAGATATGGATAGGTGTACCGGCTGCCGGGGGTGGAGGTGACTACTTCTGAAAGGCTTCGTCTCAATCTTCGGGTTGAGTCTAGTGGGTAAAGTGTGCAAAACTCTGCAGAGTATTTAACTAATCATGATTAGCCGTGTCCCTGGTTATGGATATTTTGAGCCACTATGCCATTACAGTTGTTGGATGATCTTGACAGATGTGATACTTAATAATATTTGTGGGCAACTTAATAAATGGGTAGGTTGGAGTTGATTTTGCCAACTCAACCTTGTGCATTCAATTATAGTAATAAAAGAACTGAATGAAAAATTGACTATTTGTTAGGTAGTTATGAGGACAAAATCAGCTTTCTGCAAAGTAAACCCCCAAGCCTTCCTTTGTTGTTCTATGCATATAAATGTAGGTCTACTTTATTACTTCTCCTGTGTAACTTGCCAATACATTCAATGTATTGACCTATACGGCTGCAACGTCTCATGTTGCAGGATTTTCAGACGAGGAATAAGGTATCGTTAGGGTCGCGAGTCTGCACTCAGCATCGCCAGTTGGGCTATGATGGGACTCATCGTTATTTTCTTCTACTTTCCGCTGTGTGATTGAATAATAGCTAGCCATGAGCTATGCGGATTGTTTTATTTTTATACTCTGGATCATACGTTGTAATAAATGATGCACTTGTATTCTGGTATTCATCTATACTGTGTGTGCTAGCGAGTTCGATCCAGGGACTAGCACGGTAAGCACAAAGACTCAAATCCTTCGAGGTTTGGTCGTTACACCGGACATAGGGGTGGAGCGGAAATCCCAGCCCCCGAATAAAGTGAGGGATGAACACAACCCTCTCACCAGGCTCTGGGATGGGGATCACTTGATTCTCGTCAGGAATCCGGTGCGCTATGTTGGCGGCGAGATGACCCGCGCTCCGGAGACTCTTCACGTCTTTCTCCGTGACGGAGTAGGCGTCACACTTGCCCTTGGAACCAGATCCAGCCATTGCTGGAGAAGGAGGCGGTGGTGGAAGGGAAGGGAGCTGTGGGTGCTGGAGCTAGGAGATTGGGAAGCAAAGGCTAGAGGGGAGCGTGAAGTAAAAGGGGGATATCTATGTCCTTTTATAGGCGGTAAATACCAAACGTCCCCCACTCAAGCCATAAAACTCGCATGTTCCCAACGAGATCGTGCGTAAGGTGCGGTTGGGTTACCCAAATCATATTGATGAGGATCCCGCGATAAGAGGGCACGATCTCTATTTTGACAAGACGTGCCAATGGAGGTTATGCCTCGAAACGCGAAACTAGGGCCAAGAAAACGGCTTGAAATATTAAAGGGTTAGATGTGACGTTTTCGCCGAAAAAGTTGTCAGTAAGGACACAGTGCTTGCTTTGACATATTGCCTTCGTGGCTAAGGGTTTTACTAATCAAGCATAGCCGGACATAGTTCCTTTACACATGAAATAAACTTCATATGTTCGGAAGGAGGAACCCACCTTGCAATGCCGAAGATAATATGTGTGCCAAACCCATCGTCATCGAAGACTGGTTCAAGGGCTACAGAGGGAGTCCTGGACTAGGAGGTCCTCGGGTGGCCGGATTACTCGTTATGGGCCGGACTGGTGGGTTGTGCAGATCAACACAGAAGATTATCCCTCGTGTCCGGATAGGACTCCTATATGTGAAGAATGGCAAGTTTAGGTCCGGGTGTAATGTTTCCGTCCTCTACAAGATGATTATGTACAACCCTAGGTCCCTCCAATGCATATATAAACCAAAGGGTGTAGTCCGTTGGGGCAATCACAACTAGCATGGGCTAGACATCTAGGGTTTAGCCATTATGATCTCGAGGTAGATCAACTCTTGTAATCCTCATATTCATCAAGATCAATCTTGGAGGAAGTGGGGTATTACCTCCATTAAGAGGGCCTGAAACTGGGTAAACATTGTGTCCTTATTCCCCCTATTACCATCGATCCTCAGATACACAGTTCGGCACCCCCTACCCGAGATCCGTCGGTTTTGACACCGGCAACGACCATGACTCTCGGAAACAAATAAAATGTGTTTTCTGTTTTTTCATCCGCCAGAGGCACGGTTTTGCTTCCGCGAGAGGCATGCTTTTGCTTTCGCGAGAGGCACGATCGTGACTCTCGAAAACGAAAAAAAGTGTTTTTTTCTTCCGCTAGAGGCACGGTTTTGCTTCCGCGAGGGGCACGGTATTGCTTTCGCGAGAGGCACGGCCGTGATTCTCGGAAACGCAAGAAAACAAGTTTTTCCGCTAGAGGCACGGTTTTGCGTCCGCGAGAGGCACGATTTTGCTTTCACGACCTCTCGAAAAAAAAATGCAATTTCTATTTTTTATCTTTCGCAAGTGAAACGGTTTTATTAACGCGAGAGGCATGGTTGTGCTTTCGTGAGAGGCACGGCCGTGCCTTCTCGAAAACAAAAAAACACATTTTCTATTTTTTTTCGTGAGAGGCTCGGTTTTGCTTCCGCAAGAGGTACGGTTATGATTTCGTGAGAGGCACGGTGGTGCCTCTTTTGAAAAGGGAAAAAATCATGCACCCGGTTTGGTTTTTTCGCCCGATTTTTTCATGAAAAAAAAGTTCGTTAAAACCTATCAACATGCGATCTTGTTTTGAAAATCTCGACGCGTGGAATCCAACGATGAAAATGGTTCGAGATTTGGACGCCTGGCTTAAGAGATAAAATGTTTTGACTAAACGGGTCTACAAAAAAAAGGGAAAACTACCAGGTTGCGACAAGTGGCACACAGGCAGCACGCCACTTGTCACAACCTTGGGAGGTGGGGTGATATTTGCGAGGAGTACTCCTCAATTAGTGATTTTGGACAAGTGGCACACAGGCAGCACGCCACTTGTCACAACCTTGGGAGGTGGGAGTGATATTTGCGAGGAGTACTCCTCAATTAGTGATTTTGGACAGTTCTGGACCAAACACGCACTCCCGCCCTCTCGCTATGTGATTTGGGCCGGTCCAAATAACATAGATCACTTTTCCGGTTTTTGAAAAGTTCTAGAACCTTGTCTCCATTTTTTTGAAGTTCTAGAACCTTTCCAGACCAGGTTTTTTCTTTTTTCTCTTTTTCCTTTTTGTTTTTTTCATGCTCTTTTTATTTATTTTTTCATCATGTGAACAATTTTCAAATTCTTGAACATTTTTTAAAATCATGAGTTATTCTATCAAATTCAAAAATTGTTCATTGAATTTAAAAAAATGTTAATCAATTTTGTTTTTGAACAATCACCCGTGCGGTGGCAGCTATACAATGGCGTTGATGAAATGTTCGGGGAGGCAGATGGCGATGTATTGTTTCCACTACAGGAGGAGGAGGAGGTCGTTGGCTGAGTAAAGAGCGCGGTGGTTCTTGACCAACGGGAACTTAACATGGAAGTAAGGTCCATGTGTCAAGCACGAGGAAGCATATGTATCCACGTATCTTTTAGCGGCCAGCCTGGAGACCATGGCCCTCTAGGCATCATCATCTAGCAGCATGGGTATAAGCCAGGGTCGGTGATGTCATGACGGCATGGGAAAATAGTGATGTATTGCCATTTTTTTACAAACAGATTGAAGGTGGACGTTGTCCCTCTTAGTTACCAACTGAAGCATGCCAGGATACCAGGAGTGCCAAGTCTGAGCATCTAAGGTTACCACAATCATCACATTAGGCATCATTGTGTTCCCGTGATGCATATTTGGTTCCCTAACTGTTGTAGCCTCACATCCAACTTCATCATTTTAAAAAAAATCACGCCTAACGGAGACACGATGAGCATAACATAAATTAGAGAAAGAAAAAGAATATTGAAAATAAGTATTATTTGGTATAAAATAATTTCTTAGTACCACAATTAAGACAAATTATATGTGAAAAATTACATCATATCTTTTGTCTCATTGGAAGTACAATAAATTTTACGAAAGGACTATTGTTCAAATTCATGATTGACGAATGATGCCACTCACATCTAATTAAAGATGGCAATTGATTCTTCATTCGATGGATGGTCATGGTAAATGTAGTCTCCAATTCTCCCAACAAGGTATGATTTTTTTTTGACAGAAAGACTGTAAGGGAACCACATACAGTATAATTGATGCAACAAACCCAAATTGCAAGTAATGTGCCTTGAACTTGGGTGAATGGGAAGGCATCAGCCCCAACAAGGTATGATGCTCCACACACCTCTTTGTCCTTTTTAGAAGAAAGAATGTTGGAACCTCTGATGAAATATATATATATAATTTGTGTTCCGTAATTATTGTTGAAGTCTAAGTTTAGTCCTCAACTCTACATCTAGTATTATAGGCTCCTCAAGAAAGCCCATCTAATTTTGTGTGATATCTAGAACATCAATGATTTTATCGAGGACAACGGAGTAACTAGAAAACTAGAGAGCTATGAGAGTAAACCATTTTAAGCTTTGCTTTTGGAACAACTCATGTCTTATTTCAAGTTTTCATGATTTAAAAAAAAAAGCTAAATGGACTTAACTTCGTTACGACTTTTCATAGCTTCTAGCCGAGCCCTTGCTAAATGACATAGCCCGCTATTGGAAACTTTGATCTTAAGAGGAGGTCAAAAGGACATCCTACTATTGCGAGAATGTTTACGAGTCTTCAACTACTCAAGGTGTATATGACTGTCTAAAGATAAAGTTCGTGATATTTCTTCCAGTCTAGTCAAAGTGTATTATAAATGCGGACAATGAACTACTAACGCCGGAGCACCAAAAAAATACTCATAGGAAATACCTACATAATTAGCATGCCCCTTTTTACATGATCTTCTTATCATCGATTTTTTTATCATCTTAACCTGGGAAACTGAAGCCAGCCGGAACTTCATATCATCACCAATACTTCATAAAAGGCAAACACCACTTAATGTATCTCGATTTGCTAGAGTTATTCAACAACTTGCCTTTTTTTTAAATGAAACTCCTCCTCCTCCACCAAAAAAGCTAGGATTTGTGCCTCTCGCCGGCTCCGCTGCAGGTCTGCCTCGTCTTCGGTGGCCCTAGGGCCATGGAGGCGAGGTGGATCCTGGCAAGGGCCGGCGAGAGGGCTCCGTTTTTACTCGTTCCTTTCAGATTTGTTAGGGTTTGTGTCCTGCTCAGGAAGACGAGACGACGGCGGCTCCCTGAAGATGAAACAAAGGTCTCCCCGCCTAGCCCCCGTTCCAGTGGTGCGTCTAGCATCGTTGGTGGGCGTGTGGAGGTGTGTCTCTGGCGAATCTATCCTCGGTGGATTTGCTCGGATCTGGTTGTTTTTCGTCTATGTCCATGTGTCTTCGGATTGGATCTTTTCGATCTACGTTATCCTTCATCGGTGGCGGTTGCTGTTCTGGTGTGTTGGTCTTATGAGGCCTTAGCACGACGACTTCCCGACTATTTACTACAATAAGTTGTGCCCGACTCCGGAGAGGAAGGAGCGATGACAGCGGCACGCCTTTGGCTCGCTTCAGTGCTTGTAGTCGTCGCTAGGTGGTCCACGGACCTGGACGTAATTTTTACTATTTCTGGTGTTCGTTATACCGCCATGATTGAAGATGAATAGATCAGAAGTTTTTCGCAAAAAAAGAGCGGCTAGAATACCATTCATTAAAGATATTACGTGTATATTTGGATTGTATCCCAAGCTCCGTGCCTAAATTTTTTTGGTGTGTGACTTCAGGGGTACACTGTGTTTTGACGCCTGGCGAGGCTAGCCTAGTCTAGGGATGTTTGGCTCATGTGTTGGCCTGTTAAATTATTAAAGTTCCATAAGGCCACCAAGGTCATATTGGAGCGACTGATTAGAGAGAATTAACGCCCAGGTAGTCACGCTCCAATGCCCTAGCCACCAATTTCATATGTCTGGTCAAAGCTAAGCTAGATGTATGGGTAAACAGTCCAGGTTACAGCATGTGTTTCTCTAGGGTGGCAAGCAAACACACTATAGGCACTTTCCAAGGAAGCTTATGTGCAACTAGACCATGATGGCGCGCTTTGCAGCGCCCGTTCATTTTTCTGTTAGAATGATCAAAATTTATGTCAATATACGGTAGTTAAGGCATGTGTCGTTAACCAACTTCATTTCTTCGAAACAGATCACAGTCCATTTTCATTTTCAAAGAACTTCTGCTTCCCTGAGAGACGAGGAAAAGGGGGTCGGTCGGGATAGGGCCTTTTTTCTAAGAGAGATAACGAAGTGGTGGGTTGGATTCTAAACACATTGATAATTTCAAAAGGTTAGATGGTGATATTTGTAGTAAAATATGAACAACAGTATACATAGAGCAGTTGCTCAGTCAATGAGTTGTATCGCGTGATCAGGCTGGATATTTAAAAGCTATTGAATCTAAAGTAAGTCATTTGCACTACATGCCATCCTTGTTTAATACGTACTGTACAAGCTTAGTGAAACAAAAGTATAAATAAATCAATTTGACCATAAAAAATTTCTCCAAGTCAAAGCACTATGTAATCCAGCAGCAAACTGGAAGCAGGACTGCGCCCGTCCGTCAATTGGCTACACCAACCGTTGCGGGCATCGAAAGATTAGGCCACATACTTGGAAATTTATGAAAACCAGTACGCATTAGAGCCCATGTTCTTCAAGATGTCTAGATCTTCCATACCTCAAAGGTTCTCTGCCAAGCACGAGGGCACCAAGAAACACTGAAAAGTACAGCAATCGAAATGCTTGTTCAGTATATGCACCTTAAAACTATGTCAACCATCGATTGTCACAACGTATCATTGCTAGGGATCATCCTTGGGATCATCCTTCTTGTCCCGTAATATAAATACTTATGATGGCAGGCACACATTATCTTCTCATTTTTACTACTTTTTTCTAGCACGAAATATTGTGTCATCATCCATTTAAAAGTTTTGGTTGCTGTTTTTGTATTATGAGGTGTGGCAAGCTGGATTAAACAAAACCTCTGAATCATTTCCTGATAGTCTCAATGTTGTCATAGTCTTCCCTACCAAGGAATAAGAATTGTTGGAAACAAGAAACGTCTATGGTTATATGTGCTAATATGCTATATAGAGAAAATGCACATATAAGGTCTCCCAATTCCCAACGCATATTTTTCATCTCTTTGAAAGATCAGTACATAGTAGGTATGCAGATGTTGATAGCAATTGGCAGATCGATAAATATGCAATTTCCTTTTTCAGATGTATGGAAAAAGCCTTCATGTCATAAACTACATAACTAACTCTTGAGAAAATGCAGTCATAAACAAAGCGGAGATGTCAACACAGAAATCAACCTTGTAGTTCTTGTGCAGGTATCAATCTCTTAGTGTCCTCTCTCAAATGAAGACCTAAAAAATATCAACACATGAATATCCCAAAAACAATGGATGGAAAGGACCATGGATCAGGTATGGGTTTTGACTTTTGAGCAAAGAAGACAAGTTATTCACGAGAAGGAGATGGAAGCGGAAAATATGAGAGCCGCCGCCGCTGAAAGGAACTTTTCGTGATGCGTCTTGCACTGACTTCATGCCTCCACCTACGTAGCAAGTAGCACCATCAAAACTTTTTCATCAGAAAACATGTCAGTCGGCAGAATATAGAGAATAATTTACCTGGAACTGAAATCTCTACGAAGGCCTCTCAGAAGCTTCACCATCCCATCCGCACCTGGTACGCCGAACATGAACCCCTCCAGCAATTCTGAAGGACGTCTACGGCGCGTGCCAAGAAGATGGCAGCGGCGCAGGGTCCAGGAGCAGGTCGGGGCCACGGAAGGGATAACGCCGTCGCCAGAAAACTTGGATGACCTAGCCTTTTCATGTACGACGTTCGACTATACGTGGGCTTTTCTTTTATCTTACGGCCCAATAACGGACGAAAACGGTAGCTCAATCCGTGGAGCAGCGGCCCTTGAAACGGCTTCGTACGTGCTGGAGATAAAGCAAATCATGCACGTTTGTACACTTGATCCGACGGCTGATAGCTTTAAATCACTGTGAAGGCTCCTAGGTAGTTGTGTTTTACTGTTTCTTAATGCGTGGTGCAGCCATGACAGGATCAAAACATGTCGTACATCTGAAACAAGGTCATTAGATAATGTTGGTTCATTGGTGGCCTGAGAGCCCGTCACAAAAATCATATTGACAAACACATTACATGATCTATGACAATATATAATCTTCAAACTTAGAACCTGGGTTAGATGCTTTATGACCGAGAACTATCAGGAGACACTTGTGAAGGTTCTAGATGAAGTGTTTTTGACATAATAAAGCCAGTTACTACCAAGGAAATAATTTGTGAAAGATCTATATATCATGCACCTTAAAAAGATTACCTTCCATGTAAAGTGTTTTTGACATAATAAAGGTTGTTACTACAATGGAAATAATTTGTGTAAGTTCTATATATCATACACGTTAAAAAGACGAACTTCCAGGTGAAGTGTTTTTGACATAATAAGGCCAATTACTACTATGGAAATAATTTGTGTAAGTTCTATCGTGCAGCTTAGAAAGATCAACATACCAATACTTTTACAATTTTGTGTATAAAAATGATCCTTCTAATTATTTTCTTCCTAATTCCAAGCTAATGCCAAGGTAATTGTGCGGGAGTCACACTTACATTATACTTGGTGCCCATGTAGTTTTGGAAGAAAAAATGTGTCACCCATCAAAGGTATGATGTGCATTTTTTTTTCATAATTGTACTGGCGGTATGATGGGCTGAAAGATGCTATTTGATAAACAATGATTAAGTAGCAACATACTAGTAAGTAGAGATCAAAATGTTACTTATGGTTCTTCCCAAGATCCTAACTGGGGATAAGAATAAGAAGTACTAGGCGACCCTCCAGTTTGCTCACAATTTATCACTTCAACTACAACGTTGACCTAGAAATCATTCTTAATATTAAGTGCTTCTTCAGATTAGCTCACCCCCCC